>LR738713.1:316908421-316930803 GCA_902687465.1 Secale cereale
TCCTTTCTTTTGTTTTGCATTTTTTTTCTATTTTACTTTTCTGTTATAGTTTTGTATTCTATTATTTTAGTTTTAGTAAAATATATACTTATCATATAAATTAGTAATTCAACTTCGTCCATACTCAAAAAGTCCAGTCCTCAATAAATTAGTTTGACAGTTTATTAATTACAAAAAGGTATTTAAATAATTGTTTTTGCTGCTGTTTTATTCGTCTCATATTATTTAAGAATTTTAAAAAGGTGTGGTTTCTCCGGCATATTTACTTACGATTTATTTGACACAACTTGAACATTTTAGTTTGAGTGTTCGAAAACTTTTGACGTTTGACTTGATTTTGAATTTTGAATTTGGATCGTTTTCGAACTAACACGAGATTAGCAACAGTGATCGTGGTGACGTGGCATCATTAGCGCGGAATTACTGTAGCGTAATTATCCGGGGGTCATAACCGCGCACGGCTAAAATCAACTTGTGTGTCCATGGGGTGCCCCCTGGCCACGTATATAAAGGATGGAGGGAGGAGGAGGCCGGCCATCATAGGGCGCGCCCAAAGTGTGGAGTCCTACTAGGACTCCCTAGTCCTAGTAGGATTCCACCTCCCACATGGAATAGGAAAAGGGGAAGGGAGAAGGAGAAGGAAGGAAGGAGGCGCCCCCTTTCCCTAGTCCAATTTGGACCAGTCCATGGGGAAGGGGCGCGGCCACCCTTGAGGCCTTTATCTCCTTTCCCGTATGGCCCATTAAGGCCCAATACGAATTCCCGTAACTCTCCGGTACTCCGAAAAATACCCGAATCACTCGGAACCTTCCCGATGTCCGAATATAGTCTTCCAATATATCAATCTTTACGTCTCGACCATTTCGAGACTGTTCGTCATGTCTGTGATCTCATCCGGGACTCCAAACAAACGTCGGTCATCAAATCACATAACTCATAATACAAATCATCATCAAACGTTAAGCGTGCGGACCCTACGGGTTCGAGAACTATGTAGACATGACCGAGACACATCTCCGGTCAATAACCAATAGCGCAACCTGGATGCTCATATTGGATCCTACATATTCTACGAAGATCTTTATCGGTCAAACCGCATAACAACATACGTTGTCCCCTTTGTCATCGGTATGTTACTTGCCCGAAATTCGATCGTCGGTATCATCATACCTAGTTCAATCTCGTTACCGGAAAGTCTCTTTACTCGTTCTGTAATGCATCATCCTGCAACTAACTCATTAGTCACATTGCTTGCAAAGCTTATAGTGACGTGCATTATCGAGAGGGCCCAGAGATACCTCTCTGACAATCGGAGTGACAAATCCTAATCTCGATGTATGTGAACTGAACAAACACCATCGGAGACACCTGTAGAGCATCTTTATAATCACCCAGTTACGTTGTGATGTTTGATAGCACACAAAGTGTTCCTCCGGCATTCGGGAGTTGCATAATCTCATAGTCATAGGAACATGTATAAGTCATGAAGAAAGCAATAGCAACATACTAAACGATCAAGTGTTAAGCTAACAAAATGGGTCAAGTCAATCACATCATTCTCTAATGATGTGATCCCGTTCATCAAATGATAACTCATGTATATGGCTAGGAAACTTAACCATCTTTGATTAACAAGCTAGTCAAGTAGAGGCATACTAGTGACACTCTGTTTGT
This sequence comes from Secale cereale, assembly GCA_902687465.1. Classification (NCBI taxonomy): domain Eukaryota; kingdom Viridiplantae; phylum Streptophyta; class Magnoliopsida; order Poales; family Poaceae; genus Secale; species Secale cereale. The sequence goes on from LR738713.1 coordinate 316,910,096, forward strand.
CTATGTATTCACACATGTACTAAGTTTCCGGTTAATACAATTCTAGCATGAATTGTAAACATTTATCATGATATAAGGAAATAAATAATAACTTTATTATTGCCTCTAGGGCATATTTCCTTCACTTCCCGCAGCGGATCTCGTCTCCGTCTGCGCCGGACTGATCCCTGTGGATGGCCAAGCCTTCGCCGAGAGCTCCCCATCTCCAAGTAAGGAAGAGAGGGTATGTTTTGTGCCCTTGCTTCTATGAGGCCTCGACTTTCCTATACATCCTTTCCTGCGAGGTTTGCTCTAGTTCTATGAGATCCAGCTCCATCACCTCACCCCAGGATCCATATTGCATATTTCCGGCTTCGTGGCGCTCTGTGAGATGTTCTTGAGTTGCGAGGACCATTTTGACATGTGGAGGAAATACTTTTGCCTTGTCCCTCGTACCTGCGGGGGGTAAATATTCGAAGTAGGCGGAGCCGAGGTGTGGCGAATAGCCGGGACCAGATATCCTGTTGGGACCCCGGGGAAGGACCCCGAAGAGTGGTCCTCGGAATGGTTTTATGTCGAGGACTTTCCCTTGTCGGACCCAGTTCAGATGGGATTACCTGAATACTCCAACGCTCCACCGAAGAAGAGATTCAACTGGAGGCCAAAAAGTCCTTCCCAAAGGACCATCGAGGAGGTGCGCACCCTAGCCGCCAAGATGCGGCTCCTAAGCCATAGCAAACTGACCATGATCGATGTGATGGTCATTGCTATAACCCGATGCGTACATCCCTTCCAGTAGATAATGCATCCCTTGTGGTGCTACAATGGGACTAATGACGCGACTCGTCATAGATGACAAGGACCGGACAATCAAGAGGCCCTAGCCCAGATATTGGACAACCTCTTCAAAGGGGAGGAGGAAGATTTTATCCAATCCGAAACACGCGAGGGTTATTCCAGCTACAATCCAGCAGACTGGGTAAGCCTTAGTTCTTTGTTTTTCAATGCAAGGGCCATGCCCGGATATTGATCGGATGCCTCTCTTCTTCAAACATAGTTGGAGGCATCAGATCGAGTCCATTAGTGTCCCTCTCCACAACCAGAGAGCCATTCCCGTGACGAGATCCGAGGTTCCATAACGACCCGGAGATGTCGTTTGATTTTGAAGACGAGACCTTTTACCAGGAAAGTCTCGACGGTACCAAGGTTGCCTTGACGGACGACCACCCAGGGGCCCATCCTTCCTCCATAATAAGTGAAAGGAAGACCTCTTTCCGAGTAGGGCGCCCCCCTCGCACCATCCCAAGTGTGTTGAATTCTTCTCCCAAGGGTCATCGTACTGCACGCCGAACAACTGTGGGAGGGCTCCGGATGTGTCAACCTCGACCCGTAGCGGGGCTTCCAAGCGGAAGGCCCCCACAGAAGTGGAAGCGACTGCCCCCTCAGCTCAAAGGTGTGGTGTTCAAGATCGTCAGAGGGTCGATTTATTTCTTCCCCTGATGTTTGTTTGATTCTACAGAAGGAGAACCTCACCACGCCCATCCGAAGATACACCGGACGTGTCAAGGGGCAGTTCCAGTCCTAGGCCGACACTGTGACGCCCGAATAATTAAGCTATAGTAACCTCTGCTAAAGATGGCACGTCAACACGGTTAATGTTGATAAATTATCGTTGATTCAAACCCCGTCCAAATTCAAATTTAAAATTTATTCAAACTATAAAAGTTTTCAAATGTCAGAACTAAAATGTTCATCATATGGCAAATAATCCATAATAAATATAGGTGAAGAAACCACATTTTTATAAAGTATCAGGTACCAAAACAATTATTTAAATGCCTTTTTAGATTATAAAAGAATGCAAACTATATGATTACATCATCAAACATTATGTAGAGGGAATATTTTGAAAACCTATTTTTAGCTGCTGTTTTTGTATTTTATTAAAACTAAAATAAATAGGAAGTAGAAACGAAACAGATTAAACAAAAGAAAATAATAAAAGGAAAACAAACAAAAAAGGAAATAAAATAAAGAAAAGGAACCCCCTTTCCACCTGGGCCGACTGGCCCAACTGACCATCGCCCAGCCCAGCCGGCCCAACCCGCTCGCCTGGCCTATATGGTCGGCCCCGCTGTCCCCAGCCTAACCCTAACCCCGCACGATCCCCTCTCCTCCCTCTCTCCCCCTTGATCCAGATCGGGCTCCGACCCCGGTGCCCCGTTGCCAACCTCGTCGGAGCCGGCATCGCCGCCGCCGCCTGGAGTCCCCCTCACCTCGCCGGACCTCCCCATCAGACCGACGAGCGCCCGTCGCCACCTCGTCTGGACGCCGCCCGGACCGCCGTCACCGGCGCCACCCCACCTTCGCCTCGCCGTGTCGCCTCGCCATCCGCGTTGGCCTCCCCGAGCTCGTTGCCCTCCTCGTCCGATCCCCTGTGATCCGCGTCCCTCTCCTCTTCCTCCTGCTCACTCGCCACCCAACGCGCTCGCGCGCCGGAGCCCACGCTCCGGGATGCTCTCGACACATGTGACCAGCCGCGCGTCGCGGCCCCGTGCTCCTGGCCACGCTCACCACGCTACGTTGGCGCCTCGCGTCGCAGTCCCCGCCCTAGCCCCCCCCGCTCACCGTGTCCTCGCCACACGACCGCAAGGTCGCTCGCTCGTGCGCCACACCGCTCATGCGCCCTGCCTTGCCCTCACCCGCTCACTACAGGCCGCTGGCCTCTCGCAGCCGCCGTCACCGCCCGCGACTGCTGCCGCCATCCACCGCTGTTGCCCAGCGCCCGGGTACGAGCGCTCGATGCCCACGCTCGGCTCCACCCGCTAGCGACCCGCCCCGCTAGGCCTCTGGGCCTGGGCCACAAACTGCTGGGGGCCGACCCAATCAGACGAAAAAAATAGAAGAATAAAAAATAAAATAAAATAATAGTTAATTAGTAAATTAATTAAGTTAATTAAAGTGGTTTAGTTGAACTAATTAAACGCAATCAACCTAACCAACTAATTAGACTAATTAACCCTGTTTAGTTAGTCCGAGTCTATGGCAAACGGGTCCCACATGCCAGGGTTGCCTAGTCAACCTGTGGACCTGCTCACATCATGATGATGTCACATTGACACAATAATTGTATTTTCTAATTAATTTAAATTTGTTAAATCCAAATTGATTTAAAACTTTGAAAAATGATATAAAATAAATCGCATCTCAGATGAAATACTTTGTACATGAAAGTTGCTCAGAACGACGAGACGAATCCGAATACGCAGTCCGCTCGTCTATCACGCGTCCCTAGCATAGCGAACCTGCAACCATCCCCCTTCGGTCCGTCTATCCAAAAACACGTCACCCCTAGCAAAGTGTTTTTCCATGTCATGCTTTTTGATGCTATTGTTTGCTCAGTTATTTATTTGTTTTCCCTTCGTTGTTTCTTTTCCGTAGACATCGATACCGCGATAGACCCCAAGACCGTTGATGCTTCGGTGTTCGACTACGGCTACGCTTCCAAAGATTCCTTTCGTCTGCAGAGCTTCAGCCAAGCCAACCCCCCTTGATCACCAGATATCGCCCATTATCTTCTCTCTTATTCTTGCATTAGGTTTTGATGAGGACATGAATACCTTGGATACGACCAAAAATATTGCATACATGTATAGTTGTGAGGTGATTTCTAATGCAAACTATGCAACAAATTATTTTTGTCATCCAGGACAAAAATACTTCACACACTTTTGTGCCATGTCCAATTCCATGTGTATGGGACATTTGTACAATCCACATATGAAGATAAGGGAAAAGTGAAGTTTAGGTGCTGTTCAAAAAGTTCTCTCACGTTACTTTTGGGCCAAAAGAAGATAGAGTCCAAGTCTCTCACGTTTTGCATCCAGATTCGGACTGCACACACATACCTGACTCAAAACGGCAAGAACTCCTTCATACAGACTCCGAATTGTGTGATTCTTTTTTTGTTGGAAACTAGATTTCGTACACTTTCTAACCCAATTGGATTCACCTTCAAATTCATCTGGAGCGTTAAGATATTGACGAAACAATCTGACGCTGCAGCAAAATCTGAGTCAAACTACAAGTCCAAAGGTGTTGCATCACATCCACTTGGGCCCATGAGCCTTGTACGACCTAGGGTTAGTTTTAGGTTGCCTTGGGACGTCCTCCCACCTCCTTGGCCGCCACCCCTTGCTCCTACATAAGTAGATCCATCTAGTAGGTTTTTCTTTGGGATTTGTTTAGTTAAAAGTTAGCTATTGCAACTTCATGTACTTCGTTTGTGTCCAACGATCAGACCAAGACCGTTTTCGGATCCCCACATTTATCAATACTTCATCTATATTTGCAATATTCAGATTGCTTTATCATATTCTTGCTTGTTCTTCGATTGCATGCAGGAATAGACCTTCGTGGTCCTGCTGATCATGCTTCTGGCATTGTCAGTAACCCATGGAGATTTGTTTAGCGATTGCTAAGCGCAACGTCGTGCACGTTTGTAGTCAGATCGTCACAGTCGTCTCCACCAAATTGTTAGTTATCATATCATCGAAAGATCGATGCCCCCTCCTCTCTATCAAGTGGTATCAGAGCCACGTTCCATCATACTACTTGATGCTCGTTGTGCTACGCCATGATCTCATTAGTGTTCTAGGCTCGCGTCTCTAGCACGGTCTAGCCTAGGACCAGCACAGTACCGTCGTTGAGCATTTATTCGGCATTGCATCTCTGAATTGATTATTGTTAATCTTTTGCTACCATATATTTAACCCTTCCAAGCTCCACATATTTCTACACCGTCTATACGTACATTCCCCTGGCTATCGCTTCACTCAATCTTTGGAGTTATTTGACACCGCTGGTTGCCTGTCACCACCTGCTGCATGGTAAGAACTTGTAAGATATTGATATTTGCTTTACTATGAGCGCTTTACCACCACATCCTAGTAGTTAATAGGAACATTATTCTCGAATTTTGTTTCTTGTTTCTACTAATCATGACAGGTACCGGAGACAGAAGTTCTTGGATGACGCCATCACGAGACGTGGGACAACACACACAAGCACACGGTGAGGATATCTCTTTACCTTCATTTGAGGATAGATTTAATCCTGCTATTTATCTTGCTTGGGAGTTTGAGGTAGAACTAATTTTTGCTAGCCATGATTTTTCTGAACTTGAGAGAGTACGAGCTGTCACTAGAACATTTACTGGTTTTTCTTCTGTTTGGTGGAGTGTACACTGTAAGAAAAATATTGATAACCAACCCAAAACTTGGAAAGATTTAAAAGCTGTAATGAGACAACAATTTTGTCCTCCTTACTATCGTCGTGAATTGTTTCGCAAATTGGAACAATTAAAATAAGGCAGTAACACTGTTCATGCTTACTACCAAGAGTTCAAATCTTATATGCATCATTGTGACATAGAAGAATCTGAGGATGATACAATGAAAAGATTTTTTGGTGGTTTGAACCATGATATTCGCACAAGATTTCAGTATATTCCTCGTTGCATTATTGGTATGTATGTTCGTGCTTGTAGACAAATACCAGAGGATGCATTGTGACTACAACAACTACTATTCCAGTTCATGCTCACCACCACCGGTTGGTTCCTCCATCATTGCACCTACTAGAGCAGCCACACCTTCGATTGTGAGCACGCCATCATCTAAAGTGTATGGTACATTGTCATCGTCTGTACCTACATCAGCTACTTCTTTGAGACAAGGTAATAGTAAAAACAATGATGATATAACTTCACATGAGGATGATGCATATCTAGTTAACTTGAATACTTCATGGATTGAATTACCTGTTGATTTGAGCACACCACCTAGTTTAGATAATCATGTTACTGTCATGAATGCGTCATGTGATCAAACAACTGAAATACCAACAATTTTGATTGCACCCATTGAATTAACTCTTGATGCAAAAAAATCATGTGAATCAGAGAATAAATTAGATTTGGATGAAATACATTTGAAAATAATTGTGCCAATGTTTAATCATTTTGATATGACCTCTAATCTTGGTGACGATTCTATGTCAAATGACTTATTGCATGTTTGCTTATTTAAGCATGTTGTAGCCTGTGAATTTCATGCAAGTAAGGTTTATTCACCAATGTTGGGATGGTTTAATGATGAACATTGTCAATCTTTTGATATGAATAAGAGCTTCACTTATTTGTGCAAACCGAGTTGCAATATTTTCATGCCTTCTACTTCTCGTGATAATATTTTGGCTTTATATTTTATGAACTATGAAAGTTACTCATTTATACATGTGTCATATGTGCGAAAATTAAGGGAAGTAAAAATGGATGCCATATACATATACAACATGTACACCTTGTCTATTTTCTTACCCACATTTCAGATTAAGCAACGCCGAGGACGACTTTATTTTCAAGAAAGGGAGGATGATGAGGACATGACTACCTTGAATACGACCAAAAATATTGCATACATGTATATTTGTGAGGTGGTTTCTAATGCAAACTATGTAACAAGTTATTTTTGTCATCCAGGACAAAATATTTCACAGACTTTTGTGCCATGTCTAATTCCAGGTGTATGGGACATTTGTACAATCCACATATGAAGATAAGGGAAAAAGGGAAGTTTAGGTATTGTTCAAAAAGTTCTCTCACGTCACTTTTGGGCCAAGAGAAGATAGAGTCCAAGTCTCTCACGTTCTGCATCCAGATTCAGACTACACATACATACCTGACTCAAAACGGCAAGAACTCCTTCATACGGACTCCGAATTGGGTGATTCTTTTTTTTGTTGGAAACTAGATTTCGTACACTTTCCAGCCCAATTGGATTCACCTTAAAATTCGTTCGGAGCGTTGAGATATCGATGAAACAATCTGATGTTGCATCAGAATCCGAGTCAAACTACAAGTCCAAAGATGTTGCATAACCTCCACTTGGGCCCATGAGCCTTGTACGACCTAGGGTTAGTTTTAGGCTGCCTTGGGACGTCCTCCCACCTCCTTGGCCGCCACCCCTTGCTCCTATATAAGTAGATCCATCTAGTAGCTTTTCTTTGGGATTTGTTTAGTTAAAAGTTAGCCATTGCAACTTCGTGTACTTCGTTTGTGTCCAACGACCAGACCAAGATCTCTTTCGGATCCCCACATTTATCAATACTTCATCTATATTTGCAATATTCAGATTGCTTTATCATATTCTTGCTTGTTCTTCGATTGCATGCAGGAATAGACCTTCATGGTCAGGCTGATCATGCTTCAGGCATTGTCAGTAACCCCTGGAGATTGGTTTAGCGATTGCTAAGGCGCAACATCGTGCACGTTCATAGTCGGATCGTCAAAGTCGTCTCCACCAAATCGATAGTTATCATCTCATTGAAAGATTGGGCCCTCCTCTCTATTAGGTTTGCTACTATTGATGATTTGATAGCTCCTATTCTGTTGCTTATCCTGTCATTGTTACTACCACTATTGATACCTTTACATGCTATCCTAAATGCTTAGTATAGGATGCTAGTATTTCATCAGTGGCCCTACATTCTTGTCCGTCTGCCATGCTATACTATCGGGCCGTGATCACTTCAGGAGGTGATCATGGGTATATACTATATACATATTATACATTATACATGTTGTGACTAAAGTCGGGTAGGTTCATAGAGTACCCGCAGGTGATTCATAGAGTGGAGGCTAGAGGGACACGTGGTTCCATCCAGGTAGTGATGGGCCTGGGTTCCCGACGGCCCCCACTTGATTCTTTGTGGCGGAGCAGCAGGGCAAGTTGTGACCACCTAGGAGACAGGTGGGCCTGGTCCCTCATCGTTGTCTGTGGTTACTTCAAAATAACACGCTTAATGAGATCTTGGTATTTGATCTGAGTCTGGCCACTGGCCTATACGCACTAACCAGCTACGCGGAAATAGTTATGGGCTCTCGGCGTCGTGGTATCAGCCGAAGCCTTCTTGACGTCAGCGACTGAGCGGTGCGCGCTGGATTGGACTAGAACGCCTGCTCTGGTATTAGGGGAGGCTAGGTCTGCTTCCGGCTGCCCACGCAACGTGTAGGTGTGCAATGGGCGATGGGACTAGACCCCTGCACGCTTAGGATTTAGACCAGCGTGCTGACCTCTCTGTTCTGCCTAGGTAGGGCTGCGACGTGTTGATCTTTCGAGGCCGGGTATGACCAAGGAAAGTGTGCCCGACCAGAGGGATCGAGTGTGTTGGGTAATGTGGTGCACCCCGGTAGGGAAGTTTATCTATTCGAATATATGTGTCCCTCGGTAAAAGGATGACCCGCTGTTGTACTCCGACCTCATGACAACTAGAACCGAATACTTAATAAAACACACCCTTTCAAGTGCCAGATACAACTCGGTGATTGCTTTCCCACAGGGTGACGAGGGGAGGATTGCCAGGTAGGATTATGCTATACGATGTTATTTGGTGAACTTTCCAGCTACTCAAGACGGAGGCTACCCGAAGCATTGATACTTGTTACTATTCCAGCTACTCTCTCCTACTGCTGCAAGATGGAGGCTGCCAGAAGCGTAGTCTTTGATAGGCCTAGCTTCCCCCCTCTAATTTTGGCATTCTGCAGTTTAGCCCACAGATATTACCCCCTTTACACAAATACCATTGCATATGTAGTTTAGATCCTTGCTCGCGAGTACTTTGGATGAGTACTCACGGTTGCTTTGCTCCCCCCTTTTCACCATTTTTCCTTCTTCTCAGATGATGCAACCAGATGGTGGAGCCCAGGCGCCACTAGCCACTGCCGACGACTACTACTACCCCGTTGGAGCCTACTACTACGTGGAGTCTGCCGACGGCCAGGAGTAGTTTAGGAGGATCCCATGCAGGAGGCCTGCGCCGCTTCGATCTGTATCCATGTTTGTGCTAGCCATCTTATGGCACCTTGTTTAACTTATGTATGTACTCAGATATTGTTGCTTTCGCTGTTTCGTTTCTGATCGAGCTTATGTATTCGAGCCCTCGAGGCCCCTGACTTGTAATATGAAGCTTGTATGATCTTTAATTTGTGTCTAGAGTTGTGCTGTGATATCTTCCAGTGAGTCCCTGATCTTCATCATACACACTTGCGTGCATGATTAGTGTACGGTCAAATCGGGGGCTTCACAAGTTGGTATTAGAGCCGACTACCCGTAGGAATCCCCCTTTCCAACTCCTTGGCCGAAGTTGATTCTAGTCTTTGAAAACTATTTTACTAACATGGTTGTGTGGCTTACGGGCCCACGTCGCCAATGGATGGTATTAGGATCTTTTACTCCTTGGCCTCTACTTTGGGACTCTAATCTCTCTTCTATTCGGGTTAAAGATTTTGCTAACTCTAACTCTAGGTTCTCGTAAATACTTTCTCCCAGTGATTCCCTCACTTTAGATGATTGCTTCGTACACCAGCAGATTCCGAAGATACTCTCCGTTGTTTTCCCGAGACCCTTGTTCCCTTAGCCGTTGCAATTCCCTACTAGCAAAAAATCCCTCTAGATAACTACATACACCTGTCGTTCATATTTCATTCCCAGTTGCTCTTGTTATTACAAGATGTCCTGAAATATTCTCTGATGTTCCGAGAATCCTTTATGCTTACTGCCCTATAGTTCCTTGCCGCATGAATACCCCTATGAATAATTCCTCACACTTTTCGAGGATTTGTTCTTTCCTAGTTGATCAAGTGATTCACAAGATACTTTGAAGTACCATTCGATCTTCCGATAATACTCTCCAACTAATGTTGTGCAAATACTTATCTGCTTGCATATGGTTACTTCCATATGTCTAGCAATACTCATTAGCACCCTTTGTCATCATAATTTTGAGCATTTGATTCGATTTGGTTGTGAATGCTCCCGATCATCAATTCTATTTAAAAGTCTTCCCTTGGTTCAGACGTCACTCCAGACATGAGCTGGTGTTCGGTGAATCAAGCCTTGATTGATTGTCATTCTGAGTCTATTCAACTTATCCATTCTTAATCAGAGCATCTGCTTCTGATCCCTTGATTTGGAAATCATAATTCCTTTGCATTTGAGCTTTGAATTAGTCAGTTGTTTCTACAATCTGGTCTCCTTGCATTGTTTCCTCCTCTGGTTGTGTGCCGATGCTCACATCAGCTCCATTATGGACTCTCTGATCCTTTGTTGAATTATTATCCAAAACCGTCCTTCATATTCTAGAACTTTGTGAGTGTTTCCCCGGATACATAATGGCTTTGGTAAATTGTATCGTCAGCTTTGTCAACCTTGCTCTACTATCGAGCTTGTGATAATTACTCCTAAAAGTTGGTAGTATATGTTCCTAAGATGCCCTGATGGGTCGAACTATGCCCCATAAATCCGTGTAAACCCGAAAGATTTCATGGTTCATACTCATCTGGTATTTCACCAGGTAAATCTTTCAACACTAATGCCATGTTTGAAACAAGAAGTAAATGAAAGGTTATGCATTTGGAGAAGTGGGAGTCAACCTTGAACTTTGTGTTCAAGCCCATGGAAACGATGCAGATCATATCATGAAAGCTTCTCATAGAAATAATTATCCCCTTGTTATAAGTTCATCTTATATATGGGATCTAGCCTTTTGCAATCGTGGTTCCGACCATGTTCTCCTTTAAATACCATTTCTCATGCAAGTTTAAGCACTTGTTTTCTGCAGAGCAATACCCCAGTCCAACCTCTACTTTGATCTGCCGTCGTGTATTACCCCCTGGTATCTCGAGGGTATTACAGAACTGCATTACTCCTTATGAGTTCTTCATCAAGTATTACTTCTCACCAATTTCAGTTGTTCCCCGGGTTTGAGTTGTTCGTCACTCAAGAACTCTGACAAGTGACTCGAGTCCATTTTATGGCTCACTACTCATGGTATATGTTGCTCGGGAATTTAAACTCGATCATGTCATTCCTAGCATTCTCGGTTATATCATTATCGTGCCAATTTTAACTGTGCTACCTGGTCCATCTTCCTGGAGCACAATTTTCGGCGACGAGCTAAGCTTACATCGAGCTTTCAACATCATATTGATTGTCTTGAGAGACAACTCTGATTCTTACATTGCATCTTATCTATGGATATAATAACATTTGGCTTCACCATTCCTTTTGCTTGATGCGGTCGCTGTTCGATTACTTCTTCATGAAGCCTCTTGACAAAATTTGTCGTGATCATCATCAACATTTTGACTCCTTTAGGATATCTATCGAATCTGTGATGAGGAATACCATTCTTGCCCCTCGATGAATTGTGTTATCATCGACAGCTTTATTGCCTTCCCTCCAAAACAAACTTGTTCATGTTTTGTGTTGTACCATGAGTTCCTTGCTATGCAACTCATGTTATGTTCTACATTTGAGTATTACCATCTTTTATGTCAAGGATGTCAAGATAATTGCTCCACCTGTTAATTCTTGATATTGTAATACTTCTCACCATCCCCGTTCATATCTTGGTCCCCGTGTTGCTTCTAACCGGAATACCGACCATTGAACTGTGATGTGTGAATTCCGAAACTTCTGGAAAATCTATTGCTTTGAAGTGAATGGACGATAGTTTCATTCCAACCCTTCTGGTTACTAAATCTCCATTCTAACATCGGTCGTGCTACTTGGTCCATATTTCCAGGTGCATTTCATTATGTGCTTAATTGTGGATGTTCTCCACGAACATACTTCATTATATACCCCGGTGTGTCCAATGCTATCGCCTTGTTCACTTAATTGTGAAAATTCATGTCTATGGAAATCTCGAGGAATTGTTGCTGAGCCCATCGGCCACATCCTCATCTTCCCTTGCTGAAATTGTATGACTTATTTTATAAGTTGTTTCCGATGGATCCTGGTGTATCCAAAGAATGACCTTTGCTTGAAGACCATGTCAATGCTATCTCGAAGAATCTCTGTGGTATCCCGATTCTCACAAGAAACATTTGAAGCACAATGCTAAATGTTTCTTAATCAGTTATCCAAACACCGTGTATGGGTACATACCATGATTCTTATTAACCCTTTTATCCAAATGGTCATGTCTTTGATCTCCTATCACATATATCATGCCCTGCTTATCGTTGGGAAGGATATACTCCCATTACCCATGTTTAAACACATTTTCCTTTCCGTTGGTTTCTTTAACCTTTCTTGTGATCTACATATAATCTAAGCAGTAATAATTTTCTGCTTATGTAAACACCTTGGTGTACAACTCTGTCGGTAAGACCCGGTTACTATGGTTGATAACATTCCGGGAACCACCAATGGACGAGAACTTTGCCTATAGGTCCGCCTCATTTCAATGAGTAGGAAAATGGTTCTCTTCATCCCTCTCCCTTGGTACCGATGTTGTTGCCGACATAACTGACATGCTATCCTCTGACATGCATTGCTTACATGATCATGCAAGACGTCACCGCCCTTCCTACTTTTAACCCACATGCTGGGCCCATAAACCACAGTTCCACAGGATCAAAACCTGACTCTCCTGTACACCTCTGTTTCTAAGGTTATTCCTTATGATTGGCTTCGTATATAATTCACAAGCCACCTTCCTAGAGTTGATCTACTCTGGTAATAGACGCAATATTTTTTCCGTTGCTCTGAAACCCTTTCACCTTCTAATTAGGAATCAAATGATTACCTACCCGTTTGAACTTTTGCACCTTCTTATATTACTCTCGATGATTTCCCTGAGTTTCTAACTCGAGAGTAACCTTGTGCCTCATTCCCTGAGATAATTACTGAATATCAGTCCTTACTGTCATCCATCCTTATAGTTCCCCCTTGTAGCCTTTTCGTAAGTACGATGAAGACCACGAAGGAAGGATGACAACTTTGTCATGATGCACCGATGCATAGAGATGAATACGCCAACAAAAGGGGTCAACTTCTTCGAGAAGAGCAACCAAGTCCAAGAAGATTCGTTAGAATTTCGTAACCAGACCTTTCCCCCTTACTCCACCTCTTAAATCTCGGGACGAGATTTCTTGTAGTGGAGGAGAATTGTGACGCCCGGATAATTAAGCTACAGTAACCTCTGCTAATGATGGCACGTCACCACGATTACTGTTGATAAACTTGCTTTGATTCAAACCTCGTTCAAATTCAAATTTAAAATCTTGTCAAATTATAAAAGTTTTCAAATGTCAGAACTAAAATGTTTATCATGTGGCAAACAATCCATAATAAATATAGGTGAAGAAACCACATTTTTATAAAGTATCTTAATGCCCTTAAATGATTAAAACAGGGACCAAAACAACTATTTAAATGCCATTTTAGATTATAAAAGAATGCAAACTATATAATTACATCACCACATATTATGTAGCAGAGGAATATTTTGAAAACCTATTTTTAGGTGCCGTTTTTGTATTTTATTAAAACTAAAATAAATAGAAAGTAGAAACGAAACCGATTAAACAAAAGAAAATAATAAAAGGAAAACAAACAAAAACAGAAAATAAAATAAAGAAAAGAAACCCCCTTTCCACCTGGGCCGATTGGCCCAATTGGCCACCGCCCAGCCGAGCCGACCCAACCCGCTCGCCTGGCCTATATGGCTGGTCCCACTGCCCCCAGCCTAACCCTAACCCCGCACGGTCCCATCTCCTCCCTCGATGCAGATCGGGCTCCGACCCTGCTGCCCCGCTGATCACCCTGCCGGAGCCGGCATCGATGCCGCCACCTGGAGTCCCCCCCTTCGCCGGACCTCCCCGTCGGACCGACGAGCGCCCATCGCCACCCCGTCTCGACGCCGCCCCAGACCGCCATCGCCGGCGCCGCCCCCCTTCGCCTCGTCGTGTCGCCTCGCCATCCGTCCCGGCCACCCCGAGCCCGCTACCCTCCCCGTCCGATCTCCTATGAGCCGCCTCCCTCTCCTCTCCCCCCCTACTCGCTCGCCACCCAACACGCTCGCGCACCGGAGCTCACGCGTTGGGACGCTCTCGACACATGCGACCAGCCGCGCGCCGCGGCCCCGTGCTCCTGGCCGCGCTCACCACTCTGCGGTGGCGCCCCGGGTCGCAGTCCATGCGCTAGCCCCCCGCTCACCGCGTCCTCGCCATCCTCGCCGCACGACCGCAAGCTCGCTCACTTGCACGCCACACCGCTCCTGTCCGCGCATGTCGCCGCCGTCCACCGCTGCTGGCCAACGCTCGGGTCCGGGCGCCCGTTGCCCATACCCGGCTCCACCCGCTAGCGCCCCGCCCCGCTAGGCCTCTGGGCCACTAACTGCTGCGGCCCAGCCCAGTCAAATGAAAAAAACAGAAGAATAAACAATATAATAAAAATATAATGAATTAATCAATTAACTATGTAAATTAAAGTGATTTAGTTGAACTAATTAAACCTAATCAACCTAACCACCTAATTAGGCTAATTAACCCTCTTTAGTTAGTCTGAGTCTATGACGAACGGGTCCCACATGCCAGGTTGACCTAGTCAACCTGTGGACTGCTACTTCTCGAGCTTGCGTTGTATTCCCTCGAAGAGGAAAGGGAGATGCAGCGCAGTAGCGTAAGTATTTCCCTCAGTTTTTGAGAACCAAGGTATCAGTCCAATAGGAGACCACGCGCGAGTCCCTCGCACCTGCACAAATAAATAAGAACATCGCAGCCAATGCGATAAGGGGTTGTCAATCCCTTTACGGTCACTTACGCAAGTGAGATCTGATAGAGATGATAGTTTATATTTTTGGTATTTTTGTTTATAAGAACAGAAAGTAAAATTGGAAAAAGTAAAGTAGATGTAGATTGATATGTTGAGAATAGACCCGGGGGCCATAGTGTTCTCTAGTGACTTCTCTCATGATAGCGATATTCTACGGCAGGTAAACAAATTACTGTCGAGCAATTGATAGAAAAGCGAATAATTATGAGACTATCTAGGCATGATCATTGTATATAGGCATCATGTCCGAGACAAGTAGACCGACTCCTGCCTGCATCTACTACTATTACTCCACACATCGACCGCTATCCAGCATGCATCTAGTGTATTGAGTTCATAAGAACAGAGTAACGCCTTAAGCAAGATGACATGATGTAGAGGGATAAACTCAAGCAATATGATATAAACCCCATCTTTTTATCCTCGATGGCAACAATACAATACGTGCCATGCTGCCCCTACTGTCACTGGGAAAGGACACCGCAAGATTGAACCCAAAGCCAAGCACTTCTCCCAATTGCAAGAACTATAGATCTAGTAGGCCAAACCAAACCAATAATTCGAAGAGACTTGCAAGGATATTATGAGCACACATAAAGAGTTCAGAGAAGAACCAAATATTTCTCATAGATAATCTTGATCATAAACTCACAATTCATCGGATCTCGACAAACACACCGCAAAAAGAGATTACATTGAATAGATCTCCTTGAAGACCGAGGAGAACTTTGTATTGAGATCTAGAGAGAGAGAAGAAGCCATCTAGATACTAGCTATGGACCCGAAGGTCTGTGGTAACCTACTCACAACTCATGGTGAGGGCGATGATGATGATGCAGAAGCACTCCGTGATGGATCCTCCCTCCGACGGAGCTCCGGAACAGGCTCCAAGATGGGATCTCACGGGAACAGAAGGTTACGGCGGTGGAATTAGGGTTTTCTCTCTGTTGCTGATGGTTTCAGGGTACGTAGGCTTATATAGGAGGAAGGAGGACACCGGGGGACTCACGAGGGGCCCACGAGGCAGGGGGCGCGCCCCCCACCCTCGTGGGCACCTCGTGGCTCCTCTGCCGTGGTTCTCAAGTCTCCCGTGCGTGATCTTCTCCAAAAATAACTCTCCCAAAGGTTTCATTCCGTTTGGACTCCGTTTGATATTCCTTTTCTGCAAAACCCTAAAACAGGCAAAAAACATCAATCTGGACTGGGCCTTTGGGTTAGTAGGTTAGTCCCAAAAATGATATAAAAGTGTATGACAAAACCCATTAAACATCCAAGACATCATAAATAATAGCATGGAACAATAAAAAAATATAGATACGTTGGAGACATATCATGGACCTGTTGACATCATGGTGATGTCACACTCACACAATACTTGCAACATCCCAATTTTCAATTTTGATGTTATTATTTAGATCATTCATATGCATTCACATTTTATGCATTTTTATTTTTTGATTTTGTTTGAATTTGATCCAAGGGGCTTTAGGCAACTCAAGGACCAAATGAGAGAGTTGGAAGTTTCAAAAAAGGAACCATGTTTTATTTTCCAAAGTATGGTTGGATCAAAGTTGATTTTTGTCAATTTTCAATTCCAATATTTCAAAATAAATAAAATAAAGAGAGAAGATAAAAGGACTTCTTCAAAAACAGAAAAGAAATGTTGGAAATTGAATTTTGAATCAAAATATATTTATTTGATTTTATTTCCAAAAATATTTATTTTATGCAAAAAAAATTGGTACTAAAAAGTTTATTGTTAAAATAGGCATTTAGGTCCAGAAAAATGTTCACAAGGTCATTAATAAGACCCTAAGTATATGTGAATTTTTCTGATATTTTTTTGGACTTATTTTTATTTTTGTTTTCGAGTTATTCGTATTTTTGAAAAATAGGCCCCGCCGACCGCACCAGGCCGAGCCAACCAGCCCAGCCCCGTGTGAGGCCAGCCCGACCGCGGCCGCACCCGAGCCGCGCCCGTCGTCCACATCCGCTCGCCCGCTACTGCGTCGTGCCACCGACAGGTGGGCCCCACCTATCGGGACCTCCTTCCCCACGCCGCCACGATTCTGCCTCGGCCACGGCTAGCCGGCCGACGCCATCTTCGCCCAGGACTCTGTCCTGGCTTTGCCCCTCGGCCAAGCCTTGCCTCCCCCTCCCCTCCTATTTAAGCCACCGCCCTTGGCCCCCCTCTCTCTCCTCCTCCCGACAGCAGCAGCCGCCGCCACCGTCGAGCCGCTGCAGCCGCCGCTCGCCTCGCCGCCGTCCGCAGCCGACCCCGCCGTCGAATTCGCCGCCCGGCGCCGCCCCTCCTCGACGTCTCCGCCGTCCTCCTCGACGATCGGAGCGCTGTCCCGACCGAATTCGCAGCCGCCACTCACCTCGCCGCCGTCCGTAGCCAACCCCGCTGTTGAATTCACCACCCCACGCCGCCCCTCCCCGACGTCTCCGCCATCCTCCTCGATGACTGGAGCGCTGTCCCGATCGAATTCACCGCCGCCGCGGTAACCGCCACCTCCTCCTCACCGTTCGATCGGGATCCGACGGTCGAGGTCGTTTTGTTTTGTTTTTTCTTTTCTTTTTCGAACTGTTTTGTTTTATTTAGCAAACATTTGTTCGTTAGGTTTCTGAAGTGGACGTTCATCCGATAGATTCTGTCACTTAGCCAGGGACCTAGTTGTAATTCTTTTTTATTTATAGTTTAGTCCCTATTTTTCAATCTGGCACAACCTTTTACTCGTTTGTCCAAATTCAACGAAACAAACGCCAACATTTTCAGCATGATCTCATCTATCCAGAAAACCAACTTAAAAATATTTTTGAATTTTTTTAATTTTTTTAATCCAAACAGATTTGATTTTGAACTTCTTTTTATCATAACTTGAGTTTCGTAACTCCATTTTAGTTGATTCTATTTGCAAATCGAAGCTCTTCATATATACCTTTTGTTAAGATCTAATCCACAGAATTTTGATACTGTTAATTTTTTTATGTTTAAAAGATTTATTTGGTTGTTTTTTAGTTTTCTCAAGACTTTTCTTCGATTTTTCTTTTGAATCTTTTGCTTGTGTGCTTATGTATTCTATTGTTTGTTTACAATAGATTTTTTGGAGTGCGAAGCTTGCTAATACGAATCTCGAGGGTTTAAGGATCATGAGCAAGGCAAGTTACACTTTGATCCTACTTATCCTATACCCAGTTTTAGTTGTGTTAGTTTCACCCGTCAAAGTTTTGCATGAGTAGGATATGGGTACATGGGGTTATGCTATTTAGATCATGTGGTAGGAACCTATGACTTTGATCACCCCGGGAATATATGTTACATTACATATTGCTTAGCTATGCTAGTAGACAGGGATTGGTATGTGAGATTCATGGAAGTTATGAGAGTAATAATAACTAAGGGAAAGTTTGTGACGCCCCCGATTTGTCCGTACACTAATCATGCACGCAAATGTGTACGACCAAGATCAGGGACTCACTGAAAGATATCACAACACAACTCTAGACACAAATTTAAAATAATACAAGCTTTATATTACAAGCCAGGGGCCTCGAGGGCTCGAATACAAAAGCTCGGAAACACAAGAGTCAGCGGAAGCAAGAATATCTGAGTACAGACATAAGTTAAACAAGTTTGCCTTAAGAAGGCTAGCACAAAATTAACAACGATCGAAAAGGCAAGGCCTCCTGCCTGGGACCTCCTAACTACTCCTCGAAGCCGAACTCCATGTAGAAACATCCTCGGGATCCTCTGACTCCTGGACTCCACCACCTGGTTGCATCATCCGAGAAGAAAGGAAGAAAGGGGGAAAAGGGGGAGCAAAGCAACCGTGAGTACTCATCCAAAGTACTCGCAAGCAAGGATTTACACTACATATGCAATGATATCTGTGCAAAGGGGTAATATATGTGGACTGAACTGCAGAAAGCAGAATAAGAGGGGGATAGCTAATCCAATCGAAGACTACGCTTCTCGTAACATCCATCTTGCAGCAGTAGAAGAGAATATATGGAAGTAACAAGTATCCTCGCGTCTCGCAGCCTCCGTCTTGAAGCAGTAGAAGGGAAATAGATGGTAAGTTCACCAAGTAACATCGTATAGCATAATCCTACTCGGCGATCCTCCCGCACATCACCCTGTGAGAGAGCAACCACCGAGTTATCTCTGGCACTTGTAAGGGTGTGTTTTATTAAGTATCTGGTTCTAGTTGTCATGAGGTCGGAATACAACTCCGGGTCGTCCTTTTACCGAGGGACACGGCTATTCGAATAGATTAACTTCCCTGCAGGGGTGCACCACATATCCCAGCACGCTCGATCCCATTTGGCCGGACACACTTTCCAGGGTCATGCCCGGCCTCGGAAGATCAACACGTCGCAGCCCTACCTAAGCACAGCAGAGAGGTCAGCACGTCGGTCTAAGTCCTAAGCACACAGGGGTCTGGGCCCATCGCCCAATG
Source organism: Secale cereale (assembly GCA_902687465.1). Taxonomy (NCBI): domain Eukaryota; kingdom Viridiplantae; phylum Streptophyta; class Magnoliopsida; order Poales; family Poaceae; genus Secale; species Secale cereale. The sequence goes on from LR738713.1 coordinate 316,929,222, forward strand.
CACACCTGCACGTTGCGAGGGCGGCCGGTGAGCAGACCTAGCAACCTCCATTACTAAGGAAGTTGCGTTACGCGGTCCAACCCGGCGCGCGCCGCTAAACCGCTGACGTCAAGAAGGCTTCGGCTGATACCACGACGTCGAGTACCCATAACTATTCCCACGTAGCTGGTTAGTGCATATAGACCAAATGGCCAGACTCAGATCAAATATCCAAACTCGTTAATCGTGTTATTATGAAAATCACCGCGGACAACGACCAGGGCCAGGCCACCTCTCCACGGGGTGTCTCAACCTGCCCTGTCGCTCCGCCACAACGATCCACTTGGGGGCCGTCAGGAACTCAGGCCCACCACTACCTAGATGGAGCCACCTGTCCTTTCAGCCCCCACATCAAATCACTTGCGGGTACTCAATGAGCCGACCCGACTTTAGTCACATCATGTAACATGTAAAGTGTATGTAGTATATACCCATGATCACACCCAAGTGATCACGGCCCGATAGAATAGCAGGGCAGACGGACAAGGGTGTAGGGCCACTGATGGAATACTAGCATCCTACACTAAGCTTTAGGATGGCAGGTACATGTATCAACAGTTGTAGCAGCAATGACAGGCTATGCAACAGAATAGGAGCAACCGAACAGTAACATGCTACACTACTCTAATGCAAGCAGTAGAGAGAAGAATAGGCGATATCTGGTGATCAAAGGGGGGGGGGGCTTGCCTGGAAGCGCTGCAGATGAAAGGAATCTTCGGAAGCGTAGCCGTAGTCGAACACCGAAGCATCAATTGTCTCGAGGTCTATCACAGTATCGGAGTCTATCGAAAATAAGCAACGAAGGGGGAAACAAATAAATAACAGACCAAACAATAGCATCACAAAGCATAACATGGCAAAATGCGGTGCTACGTGTGACCTAACGCGATGCTCGGTGATACAGACGAAGAGGAATAACATCCGGGAAAGTATTCCCGGTGTTAGGCATTTTCGGGCAGATGAAACGGAGGGGAATGTTGCACGTTCGGTATGATAGAGATGTGTGGTAGACGAACAGACCGCGTATTCAGATTCGTCTCGTCGTTCTGAGCAAATTTCATATATAAATTATTTTCATCCGAGTTACGGATTAGAAGATACGATTTTCTAAAGTTTTCATTAATTTCCGGAATTTAATATTAATTAAGTTAATTCAAAAAGGATTTATGACATCAGCATGACATCATGCTGACGTCATCATGGTTGACTGGTCAAACTGACCAGTGGGTCCCACCTGTCATAGACTATTTAGTTTAATTAGGATTTTAATTAAGTTAATTAGTGATTTGCTTATTCTAAACAGAATTAATTAAGTTAATTAATTACTTAATTAACTAATTAATTAAAACTTTTAATATTTACTATTAATTTTATTTTATTATATATATATATTTTTTCTTCTCTTTTTTTAATACGTTCTCGGCGCGGGGCCCTCGTGTCATTGGCCCGGGAGCGCCCTTAGCGGGTCGGGCGAGTAGTGGGGTGGGTCGGACGCTGCGGCGCCCGACTGGGCATTCGTCCAGAGCGAGCGGGCAGATCGACG
>LR738713.1:316939402-316986964 GCA_902687465.1 Secale cereale
GGCCAACGACGAGCCGGCGAGGCAGTTCGGTTGCGGCGGCGGCTGGCGCAGGAAACGCCGGCGGGCGGCGCGCGGCTAGGCAGCGGGGAGGCAGACGGCGGAGAGGACGCGAGCGGCAACGGCGAGCCGGAGCGAGGGTGGGGGTGAGCGCGCGAGCAAGCGGCGGAAGTAGCAGCAGGTGGCGCGAGCGGAGGCGGGTGAGTGAGGTCCGGGGCGCGGGTGTGTGTGCGTGTGCGCGCAGCCGTGGGCACGCTCGGTGCGCGGATGCGAGCGCGCCGACCGGGGAAGAAAGGGGAAGAGGAGGCCCGTGCCTCACCAGCGATGGAGGGAAGAGGGTCGGCGGGGGTTGGTGGAGCCGGCGGGGAAGAGGTCTTTGCGGCGCCGACGAGGTGGCACCGCACGGCGATGTCGGCGTTCGGTCGACGACGGGGCGAGGCCATGGCCTCAGGCGGGTTTCGCGCGAGGGGCGAGGAGGCGGGCGAGTAGGCGTCTGGCGAGGTGATGGCGAGCCGCGGGGAGGCAGCTGCTCTCCGGCAAGGGCAGCCGGTGCGAGGTGCAGCGCCGGAGGTTTGCGAGGTCGCCGATGGGAGGTAGGAGGCGCACGGGGCGGGTCGGGGCTCTGCCCTGCGCGAGCGCGATCTAGATCCACGGTGGGGGGGAGGGAACGGGCGAGAGACGTGAGGGGAGTGGGGTGTTCGGGGGTTAGGTCACAGGGGATGGCCATATAGGCCAGGAGAGGTGCGACTGGGCCGGCCGGTTGGGCTGAGGCCCAGTTGGGCCGGGGTCTCTTTGCCCATTTTTTTTTTGGTTTATCGCTTGATTTCTTTTGTTTTCTTTTAACCTTTACGGTTTTATTTTTAGTTTCTTTTTATTTAATTTTTATCAATTATAAAAGTGACACCTAAATAACGTTATCAATTATGCCATTGTGACAAATTAAGTAGGCACTCTGAATAAAGTAGTTTGCACAGGTTTACTATTTAAAGAGCATTTAAATAATTGTTTTTGCTACTGTTTTAGTTTCTTTAGTGCATTAGAATATTTCATAAAAATGTGGTTTCTCCACCAATATTACTTATGCATGGTTTGTCACATTCAGAACATTTTAGTTTTGACTTTTGGAAACTTTAACTGTTTGACGTGATTTTAACTTTGAAATTTGAACGGGATTTGTATCATCGCAAGATTAGTAACAGTAATCGTGTTGACGTGGCATCATTAGCGGAGGGTTACTCTAGCTTAACTATCCGGGCGTCACAAAGTTTAAGGTGGCAACATTAATACATATCTGGGTGGATTGGTTGCCGGCACCTGGAGAATTCAGTGTTGTCCTAGGAGATCCCGGAGGACCCGTGTGATCATCCTACGGTATGCCACCCAGGCTCAAAGGGATCATATGATTATTCATGCCTAGACACTTCCCTTTGCAGCCACAAGCCATTATGGGCTCTGGCATAGTTGAGTAAGTTGTGTGACCTATTTCAGTGGTAGACTAGCTGATGTAGGGGAAAGTAGGTGTACCTGTCTAGCAGAGTAAAGAGTAAATACTTCCGAAAGGCTATGTCTCGATCTTCCGATCATGGATGCGGTGGAGTCTTGTGGGGAAAAGTGCGCAATCCTTTGCAGAGTGTACAAACTAATCATGATTACTCGTGTCCCCGGTTATGGACATCTTGAGTATCTAGAAGTGAATTATTTGTTGATCTCATCACTCTATTTAATGTAATTGTTGGGTTATTAATGACTTGGTGACTTTGGGATTGAGTTGGAGGAACCTTCTCAATATTGGTAATCAATCTAGTAGTAAATAAAATTTATTCCTTTGTTGTAGGGAAAAAATTAGCTTTATGCAAAAATTAAAGCCACCACCAGCCAAATATGCATGTAGTGATAGGGTATTTGTTCATCATTATTGCTATAGTGTGACTTTGCCAGCATATTCCATGTGCTGACCTACACGGCTGCAACGTCTCATGTTGGAGAGTATTCTGACGAGGATTAAGGTGCGATAGATCGTTATTCTGCACTCAGTTTTGCCGTGGTGTCGGATGGACTCATTTATCTTTGAAACTTCCGCAATATCTTATTTAGTTGGCCTTCAGCCATATTTTTTGTAATAAATACTCTTTATGATACCTTGATGTAATAAGTGTGTGATTGAAACTCTGTTATAAATCCTCGAGTATTGTGTGTGTCAGCATACTGATCCAGGGATGACACTTAAGCACAGAGACTTTGATCCATTGGGATTGTGTCGCTACAAGATGGTATCAGAGCACACGCTGACTGTAGGACGCAGTCACTAGGAAAAGCCACATGATACTCTTATCTATTCAATTATAATCCTTCTCTATTTCTACAATATATATGTTAAACCCTAGGAACAAGTTTACCTAGCCTGATGACAACACCCCTTTCGGACAACACTTGAAGGAAGTCGTGAAGTATCTGAACATCGGCCTGCCAAGCTTCACCCGAACCTTCACTGCAACTTTACCAGAAGAATAGCGTTGGAGGATCAAAGTTTGCACTCCTGGAAGGACTTTTGCACCAACTACCGAGCCCATCGACTTCACCTTGGATGCACCAACTTGGAGCTTAGGAAAGAGTATGGCCGCACACATCACTTTTGGACGCATTTGTGAGGTGTACAACAAGGATCTTGAAGACACCATCTACCAGATATGTGGACGCCGGGATGAACAATGGGAAATGGTTCGCACCAGGAAGGATGGATCTATCGCATCATACATATAGGAGATGGACCATCACATTCACCGATATGAGAATCAGATGTGCGCGGTCATGAAGGAGACCAAAAAGCTGATGACTCGGAATATCGAGCTGGAGGATGAAATCAAGGCAACCCGCGATGGATATGAAGAGGAAATTGCCGTGCTACTGGAGCAGAATGAAGACATGAAGAAGAAGCTAGGAGTAACCAAGGAGAAACCGGATCATGGAGTGAACATTCATGAGGATGACTACATCATCCTAGATGATGATGATTAAGACAATGATGATGATGATGATTATTATGAAGACGATGATGATGATGATGATGGTGATGATGATGGTGACGATTATTACGAGCCAATGGAGTCTTCTACCGATCAAAACTTCTAGACAACCACCATATTACCAATAGAGTTCTTCCAAGTAGTTAGAAATCGTTCGTGAGATCTTGCAATAGTAGCTTAGATCGATTGTGTGAACCTTGTTTGAAATTGAGTTGTGTGATTTGAATTTGTTTTCCTCATATGCATATGGGTAGTGAAATTTCTCATTAGACCTTATTCTATTCTGTTTTCTCACCCCTCTAAACCCCCCCCCCCAGATGCCTCCGAGATGTGACTCCAGATTCACTTTCCCGCCGGAGGTCACCCAGTTGATCCAGCAGCAAAACACTTTGATGCAGCTACTTGTCCAGAACCAAGACAACAATAACAACAACAACAACAACAACAACAACAACAACAACAACAACAACAACAACAACAACAACAACAACAACAACAACAACAACAACAACAACAACAACAACAACAACAACAACAACAACCTGCCCCCAGTTGACAACCTGACCCGTTTACTAAGGTTGAATCCGTCGGTGTTCTCTAGTAGCACTGAGCCGATTGTTGCTGCTGACTGGCTCCACAAGATCGGAAGGGAGCTAGCAACTGCTAGATGCACATATGCGAAGAGAGTGCGCTTTGCCGCACATCAACTTGAGGGACCCGCAACCACTTGGTGGGAGAATTACACCGCCACATATCCCCTTGCCATAGTTACTAGGGATCAGTTTCAGCATGCCTTCCCGCATTGCACATGTCTCAGATGGAGCCATGAGCCTGAAGAAGCGTGAGTTCCACAACTTACATTAGGGAAATCATATCATGGGGCAGTACGTGGATGACTTCAGGTAGCTAGCTCGCTATGCCCCAGATGATGTGGCAACAGATGCCACAAACAGGAGAAATTTCTTGGGGGACTCAATGATGAACTGACTATGCAGGTGATGGTGGAAACCTTCAACAACTACCAGGAGCTGGTAGACAAGGCCATCATGATTGACGGCAAGCAGCATCAGATAGAGAGCCCCAAGCGAAAGTATGGACAGGGGAGGTACAACTCTGGAGCTCAGCAGAAGCCCCGCTACTCGCCATACTCGGGAGGACACACCTATCATACCCATGGAGGACATAACCATGGAGGCCATTCTCACCATGGAGGAAATTCACACAACCATAGTGGCCCTAAGAATGGCAATAGGAATGGAGGAAAAAACAGTTAGAGCCGTTCCAACCCAGCAACCCCCGCCAAAAAAGATCTGAGTCACATTACTTGTTTCAAGTGCGGGAAGACCGAACACTACCCCACCGAGTGTTCCGAGGCAAAGAATGGGAATGGCAATTGAAGCTCAGGAAAGAAGCCCAATCCCTTCACCAGAGTTCAGGTGAATCATGTCAATGTGGAGGAAATTGACGAGCAGCCCGACACAGTGGTTGGTAAGTTTTTGGTTAATGCATTTACAACCCTTGTTCTTTTTGACACTGGTGCATCACATTCATACATATCAAGGGGGTTCATGGAATAGTATAAGTTGCCAACCGTAGCCCTTAAGTCACCTATGCTAGTGAGTTCCCCAGGAGCAGAGTATATGGCTAGTCGAGGATGTTTTCAGTTGCCATTGACTATAGGGAGACATGTTTTTCCCACAGACCTCATTATCTTCGAATCCTAGGGTTGGAACGTAATCATAGGTATGGATTGGCTATCCAAGTATGAGGGAAACATTGATTGCGCCAATAAATCTATTCTCCTCACCACACTAGAAGGAAAAAGGATCAAGTATGTGTCGAGACACATGCCAAAGAGGACACATGTGAATGCTCTCTCTGGAGTTGTTCAGGAGGAAGTACAAATTGTTAAGGATTACCTTGATGTGTTCCCAGAAGAGTTACCGGGCATGCCACCGGATCGAGACATTGAGTTTTTGATAGATTTGTTACCAGGCACCGAACCAATATCCAAGAGACCGTACCGGATGCCCGCTAATGATCTGGGGGAGATTAAGAAGCAGATTAAGGAGCAATTGGAGAAAGGTTACATACGACCGAGTTCTTCACCTTGGGGAGCCTCAACGATTCTAGTTGATAAGAAGGATGGATCATTAAGGATGGTTGTGGATTATCATGCGCTGAACGAGGTGACGATCAAGAACAAGTACCCTCTGCCGATGATCAACGATTTATTTGACCAGCTGCAAGGAGCCAAAGTTTTCTCTAAGATCGATCTACGATCCGGATATCGTCAGTTGAAGATCCGAGAATAGGACATACCTAAGACAACTTTTACCACGAGGTATGGACTTTATGAGTATACAATCATGTCTCTTGGTTTGACTAACACCCCTGCCTACTTTATGGGTATGATGAATAAGGTGTTCATGGAGTTCTTGGATAAGTTTGTGGTGGTATTCATTAAGGATATATTGATTTACTCGAAGAATGAAGAAGAACACAACGAACATTTGCGCTTGGCTCTCAAGAAGCTCAGGGAACAATAGTTATACACCAAGTTCAGCAAATGCGAGTTTTGGTTGAAGGAAGTCATATTTCTCAGACATGTCATATCAGGAGAAAGAATAGAAGTAGACCCCTCCAATGTTGAGGCCATCACCGAGTGGAAAGCACCCACCTCAGTCGGAGAGATTCGAAGTTTTCTTGGACTTGTAGGATATTACCGGAGGTTTATCGAGAATTTCTCCAAGATCGGGAAGCCCATGACGGAGTTGTTGAAGAAGGAAACCAAGTATAATTGGACCGAGGAATGTGAGACCAGTTTTCAGGAGTTGAAGAAACGTTTAGTTACAACCCCAATGTTGATTCTTCCGAATATACGCAAGGAGTTTCAAGTATATTTCTACGCTTCTCGTCACGGACTTGGAGGTGTTCTCATGCAAGAAGGAAGAGTTGTTTCATACGCCTCATGCCAGCTTCGACCACATGAGTTGAATTATGCCACACATGATTTGGAGTTAGCAACCGTAGTGCATGCACTCAAGACCTAGAGGCACTTTCTTATTGGAAACCGTTGCGATGTTTACACGGATCATAAGAGTTTGAAGTACATCTTCACATCGAAGGAGTTGAACCTCAAGCAAAGGAGATGGCTGGAGCTCATAAAGGATTAAGACATGAGACTGCATTATCACCCAGGGAAAGCCCATGTCGTGGCAGATGCTTTGAGTCGCAAGAGCTATGTTAATACTCTCATAACCGAAGGTTTGCCCCAGGAGTTAGCAGATGATCTCAGAGACCTACAATTGGAGATAGTTCCGAGAGGATATGTTGCCGCCTTGGATATTCAGTCTACTTTGCTGGGAAGGATTCGAGAAGCCTAGAAGTCGGACAAAGGAATTGCAGAGATAAAGGGGAGAATGAACCCAGGTAAGGCAGAAGGATTTCATGAGGATGAATACAGAATCCTATGGTTTGAAGAGATTATATACGTGCCCAGTGACCCAGAGATCAGGATGTTGATTCTTCATGAGGCTCATGATTCGCCTTACTCGATACACCCAGGCAACACCAAGATGTATTTGATTTTGAAGCAAAATTTCTGGTGGACAGGTTTGAAGAAGGACATTGCCGAGTATGTAGCACTATGCGATGTTTGTTAGAGAATTAGTGCAGAGCATCAGAAACCAGCAGGGTTACTTCAGCCTTTGCCGATACCCGATTGGAAGTGGGATAAGCTCAGAATGGATTTTATCACAGGATTACCCAGGTCACGTTCAGGTTACGATTCCATCTGGGTTATAGTCGATCGCTTGACTAAGGTAGCCCACTTCATCCCCGTGGAGACCACTTGTATGAGTGCTAAGTTGGCCAAGATGTACATGACCAGGATCGTATGTCTACATGGAGTTCCGAGGACCATCGTATCAGATAGAGGAACACAATTTACCTTGAAGTTTTGGAAGCAGTTGCACGGAACTTTGGGTACCAAGCTTGAGTTCAGTACAACCTTTCATCCACAGACAGATGGACACAGAGAGACAGAGTCAACCAGATTCTGGAGGACATGTTGAGAGCATGTGCGCTATATTATGGATCTAGTTGGGACGATAATTTTCCTTACGCAGAGTTCTCTTATAACAACAGTTATCAAACCAGTATGCACATTGTAATGCCCAATATGAGATTATACCTCCCACGTGTCGAGGCACGACTTAAAGGCATAATATCATACTGGAATGATCTCAAGAATGGTATCTTTGCACAACTCATGTAAAAGAGGGATGAAACTGCAAAAGAGTAGTTGGCTTACACTCGCCTTGTCACACAATGCATTACATAAACATTCATCATTCAAATAACATCAGAGTCCGACTACGGACGAAGATCCAAATGAAAGATACCATAAATAAAGCAACACAAGGCCCGGATCGCCCTAGTAGGAACCACTACTGATTGTCGAAAACGTCACATACATACGGCTACGCTCTTCATCGAACTCCCACTGAAGTTCTGATCCACCTCCTGCACTGTTCTCCGATGTACCTACATCTGGTGTGTGTAGAATCTGTGAGCCACGGAGGACTCAGCAATCCCGTTCCCGGGTAGCAAAACTATCTAAGCCTTTAGGTGAGGAAAGGCTATAAAAGTGTCTGCAGCAAGCACTAAGCATCTAGCTTACGAGTTTAGAGCGAGAAGAGAATAAGTGCCAACGGTCGTCAAAGTGATCACGAAGTGATCCTAACTACTCACGTCAGACATAACCCCACCGTGTTCTTCTTCTCGAAACCCCTTCGATAAGAGACAATCACGGAACTCACACAGGTAGTGTATTCTTAAGGATATGGTTAAGTTATCTACAACCGGATATTAACAAATTCCCATCTGCCACATAACCACAGGCACGGCTTTCGAAAGATCAAAAACCCTGCAGGGGTGTCCCAACTTAGCCCATCACAAGCTCACGATCTGCGGAGTCGCAACTCCAAGGTGGGAAGACCCGAGTATTCTCGGAATCCCGTGCTCAAGATATTCCAACTAAGGTAAAACTAATCCAGCAAGAGCTCCCGGCGTGCCGACACCCTGATAGTAGCCGCGCGTATCTCGTCTCAGGCCACGACCGTATGGGCGATGCTACAGGTTTTTACCAGCCCTCAGGTTTCCCCAAGGTAGCCCCGCAGGACCCCCAGTTTGGACCAACACTCCTGAGGAGCACTGGCCCGGGTTGTTGATTAATAAATCCTCGGGTTAATTACTCCCTCGGCAAGTTTTAGTTGTTAGGCAAGTGTAGAACCAAAGTTGGGCCTTGCTGGAAAAGCTTTAGCACTAAGCGAGTTATCAAGGGGGACCCATAAACCCCAACCATGTTTGGAACGCAAAATCCGGGAACATAACACCGGTTTATCGGGTCCTAAGGTGGCATGAGTGGAACAAAACACCGAGCTAAAGGCCAAGCCTTCCACCCATTGCCAAGTATATAGGTGTGTTAACATATTTAAGAGATATTGTGATATTCCAACAACAAGTTCCAACATGGAGCAATCTTCATCTTCACCTGCAACTAACAACGCTATAAGAGGGGCTGATCAAGCGGGTAACATAGCCAAACAACGGTTTGCTGGGAAGGTGTCAAAGGTTAGAGGTTTCATGGCAACAATAGGAGGGCTGAAAAACAGACATAGGCATTGAGGCAATATCTAAAGAGCGAGACATCTAGCATAGGCAAAGATAGTAGTGATATCTGGGTATGATCATCTTGCCTGGGATTCCGCAAGGAAGAAGGACAAGTCCAAGAAGTAGTCGAACAAATCCTCACAACTCCGGAACGAACCCGAAGCTAACGAGGGAAGCAAACCGGAAAGAAGCAAACAACCTGGTAAACACACATATCATAACCATGGCATGATGCACAACCAAGTATGATGCATGTCCGGTTTAAAATGCATGACATGGCAAAGTGCACAAACAATTCTACAAGTTAAGTGGAGCCGAATATGCAACGAGTTGCGTAATGACAAAAGACCACATCATTATTTAGTTGACTCTCGTCTATTTACAAGACAAGGTTAAATGTTTGTTAACATGGCAAGAGGTGAAGCAAAGGTAAACTAGCTATCTAGGCATTTTAAATGAGGCCGAAAATAACAACAACAATTTAAACATTTTAATGTTGTTATCATGATGCAGATGACATTTTCAAGTTTTATGCAAATTATAGTTAAAGGTTGACAATTAACAAGATATGTAGCATTTTTCTTCGTGGTGGAAAGAGAAGGGGCCACGGCGACGAATCCAAAAATGATGCCACGCAACATATCGGTTCCGGTAACTCGTAGAGAGACCGGTGCAAGAGAAAGGGTCGGCTTGAGCGTGTCAAGCAAGATGGTGGGGTGCTCCCGGTTTCCGGGTTCCCGTGGGTCGGTGGCAAGGCAAACAAAGGGCAACGCAAGCGACGATTCGGCAAGATGCAAACATACGAACCATCTCATACATCACACATTCACATGCATTCACCCACGGGGTCGTCTCGGTGGTATACCTTTGTCGCGTGCGGTTCGGGGTGGTTCGAGTCGTAGAGGGAAGTAGTCAAACACGTTTCATTTCGGAGAGGGAAGTAGGCGTTCTCGCGGCGGTAGTGGAAGTAGACATTCTTGTTTCGTAGATGTTCGAGGTCACATGAAGAGGTACTTGGCATTTTCGGAGACGGCGGTAGAGGTACTTGGCGCGTCCGGTAGTCGTACTCGAGGTCGTCGTGGTACTTGCATCTATGTAGTCGAGTCGTAGTGGCACTTGAGGGGCATCGACGTCGTGGTACTTGGCGTCCGTGGGTACTTGGTTGTTGATGTAGGGTGGCCTTCCGTGGACTTGGTGGAAACCACAACGTGTGCCAGAGGCAAACGACTCAAACGTCCATGACCTTGCGGAAGACCGCGGTGCTCCTGTTACGGGGGGTGCGAGGAACAGCATGGAGGTCAGAGGCGAGGACGTGTCCTGCTCGTTTTTTCGAAGGAGAGGCGGGGACGGGGTGCTGCAGGAGGGAGGCGTGGGGGTTGCCTGGCCGAGGCAGGGGCTTGGTAGCGACGAACCTGGCGAAGCAGGGGAGGTCAGAGGCGAGGCTGGACGAGGCCCACGCGTCGGAGCTTGGAGACATCAGCAAGCCGCTGTCCGCGGGTGAGGAGGAGAAGGGAGGAGTAGGAGACCGGCTGGTGATACGTCCAAAACGTATCTATAATTTCTGCTTGCTCCATGCCTTTTTTTGTGTGATATTGCTATGATATTTATACACTTCCATACACTTTTGATCATATTTGGACTAACCTACTAGTGGTAGAAAAAGTGCACAATGTTCTTGTTTTACACTTTATTGTGTAGGAATTACTTAGAAATTGACAAAAACGCAAAAGGAGTCGTATTGGAGTAGGACTCTGACTTTCCTGAAATCTGTCTGAGAACATTTTTTAAAGATGGTCACGTCCCGGCCCGAAGACTGCGTCAAACGGAAAAAATCTAGTTGCGAAAGTTGTGGGGAATTTCGAGGATATGTTTCTGGATATAAAATTCGGCCCAATCGGAGTCCGGACGGCCGAGTTTAGCCCGTTTTACTGAGGCCCAAAATCTGATGACGGGAATCCGAGAGTCTATATAAAGAGAGAAAACCTAGGTCACCAAGGACCACGAATTTTCCTCCTCCCAAGCCGCCGTCTTGGAGGGGAGGACCAGCACCATTGCAGCACCATCCACAAGGAAGAAGGGGGGCCAAGGAGCCGCTACCCCTAGGGCCGCCGCCGCCCCCAAGGGCCGCCGCCGCCCCTAGGGCCGCCGCCGTCTCCTCCTCGCCGCCGCCGCCTCCGTGGCCGCCGCCGGCCGCCGCCTCCTCGCGGGGCTGCACCTCTCCATCAACACCATCATCAACCTCCTCATCACCATGTCCATGTGTGAGTAGTCTTCTCCGGGACCGAGGGCTCGTACGTGTAGCTATGTGGTTATCTCTCTCTCCCATGATGTGATCTTCGTTGTGATCATAGGCTATGTTAATCTAGGGTGATCCCATGATATTTCCCCTTCCTCTATGTATTGGATTGATGTACTCACTTGTCTTTATCTAGTATAATCCCCGAGACCAAGGTGACAGCGGTCTATTGGACATGGATTAGAAAAATATTTTCATGAGTGATTTCCTCTCTTGTGTGTTGATTGAAGATTGAGAGTCTCTTGGTGCTTGTCTTTGACTATCCTTTAGATATGTTGTGGTGATTGTGGGACTCTCTTTGGATGGCCGTAGTGACATTGGGAAATCCTTAGATTGAGAACTACGAACTTTGAGGTGTGCTTTTGTAGCCCTACATAATTCTCGTCCTCTCTTGACCACGAAGGAATGACCTCCGGGTGCATCTCCATTGCATGTTTTATGGAAAATATCATGTGATTCGATTATGTTAATATTGTTGGGAGTTGCCACTAGTGAAAGTATGAACCCTAGGCCTTGTTTCCACCATTGCAATACCATTTGTGCTCACGTTTACCACTTGTTTGCTTGCTGCACTTTTTATTACAGATTTATATTACTTTGTTTTGCCATCCATATCACTTGCCATTTAACATCTCTTCGCCGAACTAGTGCACCTATACAACTCCTAGTTGTATTAGGTGTGTTGGGGACACAAGAGACTTCTTGTATCTTAGTTGCACGGTTGCTTGAGAGAGACCATCTTCAACCTCTACTTCCCTGAGTTTGATAAACCTTAGGTCATCCACTTGAGGGAAATTGCTACTGTCCTACAAACCTCTGCGCTTGGAGGCCCAACATAGTCTACAAGAGTAGAAGCGTGTGTAGACATCAAGCTATTTCTGGTGCCGTTGCCGGGGAGGTGAGCGCTTGAAGGTATATCTTTAGATCTTGCAATTAAATCTTTTTGTTTCTTGTTTTTATTTCACTAGTTATGCTTATGGACAACCTTGCTATTGGATCGTTGCTTGCGGGAAGACACCCCACACCTGTGGTGGTTGCTCCTCCCTCAACTGAAATTGTGCCTTATAAAATACCAGCTGTTATTATCGATTATGTTTTGGCTGATCGTTATGCAGGAGACAGACATCCCGGTGAACACTTGCTATATCTGTCACAACTATGTTCATTATTTAAGCTTGCAGGTGTATTAAGGGAGTTTGTCATGAGGAAATTATTTGCCTTGTCACTGAAAGGAAAAGCATTGGAATGGTATAGGCTACTAAATGAATCTCACCTACTGGAGTGGGAAGAGATCCAGTCTCTCTTTTACTCCAAGTTTTATCCTCTTCATGAAGTCCATGAGAATAGGAATTATGTTTATATTTTTTATCCTCATGACGGAGAGAGCATAGCTCAAGCTTGGGAGAGACTGAAAACGTTAATGCTAAAATGTCCTAACCATGGGCTCCCCAAAGATATGATTATTACTAATTTCTATGCGAGGCTTTCTCGACAGGATAAAGATTTGCTCGACGCTTCCTCTATGGGTTCTTTCACAAACAAAAAGATTGATGCTAAATGGGAACTCCTTGAAAGAATTCAACGCAACACTGAAGATTGGGAGATCGACAAAGGTAAAGAGTCAGGTATAATTTATGAGTATGATTGCATTAAGTCCTTTGTTGAAACTACAAGTTTTAATAAGTTTAGTGCTAAGTTTGGGCTTGATTCTCAACTCCTTGTTGATTTCCTCAAATCTTTTGCTTCACATCTTAATATGCCTAAGGAGGATTGGATCAAGTATCATAAACCTTTTAAAGATACTTGCAAGGAAAATGAAATTGTTCATGATGATTGCAACATGCATGATCCAATTCCTAAAAATGAAGTTTTATATAAGCATGTTAATTTTTGTGGAGTGGATAGACCTTGTGAAAGGCCTATGATTGAAGAAGAGAAGTATTGTAAGCAACATAAGCATGAAAGAACAATCACTTGGGTCAGAGATTTAAATGAAATTGCTAGAGAATTGTGTGACCTTTATCCTTTTACTTGTGAACTTTGCCGTATAGAGGGTCACTTTAATTTTCAATGCATGAACTTTCAAAACATAATTGTTAACCGGTTGTGTGATAACATGATCACCTCTGATCTTTATGATGAGCTTATGTTATTTTTGATGTGTGAAGAGTTATCAGAAAAGACTTCATGGCTAGATGTTAATGCCATAGGAATAAAAAACACTTTGCAAAATTGCCATCTCTATTGTGTTGTTAATTGCCTTGAAAATGATTACATAGGTAAGATTATAAAGGAGGGAACTTTACCAAAGTATAAAAATGTCTCTTATATTTCTGCTAATAAAAAGGAGAGTTTCTCCCAAGTTTCCCCTATTGTTTCTAATGATAAACCAGGATATGTGGAGAAGCTTCATCTCCAACCACTCCCTCCTAAGGTTAAGAAGAAGAAAAAGAAGAGGAGGAGGAAGAGGAGCAAGAAAGAAGAAGAATGGGTATCAACCTGGCCTGAGCATATTCCTCCCATCAACTTTTATCCCTTTTGGGCATATAATATATCTCCGGCTTCATCTATTCCATTTCGGGTTCATTGTCTTTCGGGTTTTTCGTCGTTTTATTGTGTGCGTGTGTGGCATTCATTCATATCATATATTCATGTGCATCGCATTGCAATTGTATTGTCGGTTGCATCCGGTTCCACGCGTTCCTTCTCGTTGTCCGTTTCGCATTCCGGAGCTCCCTCACGTGTCTGTGGCGTCCCGTAGGCCTACTTTGGTGTTTGGCCGTGTAACATTACCGGTTTGGCGCGAGACTTGTTGTGTGTTGTTGTTTTGGTGTGTGTAACCCGCCTGTAAAATCTCGTCGCATTTCGAGTCCGTTTGCTACCCCAACAGTTATTCTCGTCGGCTCAAAGTGCCTCCACTTTGTGGCCCAAGAAACCCCCTCCAACAGCCCACTAACCACTCCTAACCACTTCTATCATCTAGGCCATCCAAATCTGATCCGGTGGCCGAAAACCGCACTCCATTTGGGCAACCCTAGCTCCTTGTGCCTATATATTTGTCCACTCCCCTAAATTTTGCCCCAAATTAAGGAAACCCAAGCCCCCCCCACTTCATCCCCTTCCTCCAGCCAGCCACCTCGCCGGAGTTCCACCGGAAGTTCGCCGGAATCTCGCCGGACCTTCGCCGGAGTTCATCACCGCCACCTTTTCCTCACCTCTCCAACCACTCATGCCGCCCTAGATCCGTCCCCACCAACCAGCCAACCGCCGTCCCGGCCAAATTCCGGCCAGATCCGGCCGCCTGGGGCCTCAAGCCGCCGGCGCCCGCGTCGATCGAAGCTTCCAGCCGCGAGGTAGCCGCCGCACGCTGGATCGATCCCGATCCAGCGGGATTCCGCTCCGTTGACTCGCCAGCTGGGCCATCGCCTCACCGCCGCGGGCCCAAGCCGCCCCAGCCCGCATCGCCATCCCTCGCCGCCGCCAGCCTCTGGATCGAGAGGATCTAGAGCGCTCGCTCGCCAGTGCCGCCTCGGGCCTTCCAGGCCGCCTCGCCTCCAGCCGGTTGGGCCGCCCAAGCCAGGGCCCAGCCACCGCACCGGGCGCCAGGCCCGTTCGTTCCCCTCCAGCGCCAGGCGCTCGCCTCCCTCCTTCGTCCGCCAGGTCTTCCGCGCCCGTTGGTCAACCGCTGCTCCCTCCGTCGCGGGCCAGATCCGCCGGGCCGCCAGGCCGCGAAGCCACTCCGCAGCGCGCCGCCAGATCCGCCTCCTTCCACGGGCCTCCTTCAGCCGCCGGGCCGATCCGCGAAGACCCGAGGCCCGTTGACTTTTCGGATCCAGATCTGATAGGTTGATTCAAAATTCCCAAGCCCCAGATTTTGTGTGCTGATGCTTATTTCAAACTGCGATAACTTCTTGTGTGCTGATCCGTTTTGCGCAAATGAGGTGTCCAGACGTTCGTGGTGACTAGCACTACGATTCATTCCATTGTGCCATGCATATTAGAGATCATCTAGATGCTTATTTTTCTGTTGCAAGAGTGCATCCCGATATAAACTGCTGCTATGTGATGTTTTTATGCCATCTTTGCATAGCGATATCTTTTAGCTCGTTTATCCGAATGATGCAAATGACATGTCCACGTGTTCGTCTTGCCATGCTCTACATGTTGCTTGTGTTAGGTTGCATGATAGATTTTTCTTGCCATGTTTATCTCCGTTGCAAAGTGCTATGTGGCTGTTTAGTTGATAAACTTGTTATGAAATGCCATCTTGTCGAGCTCATTGCTATCGTTGTGTTTATCTCCATGATGCATGCTTGTATGTTTCGGAATCACCATCATGTGTACTTTGATGTGGTGCTTACCACTTGCCATGTTTAGTTTCGAGGTGACTTAAACTTGCTCTTTTAGATGCCATGATGAAACTGCTGTTTTAAGACTTAGTGAAATTTCACTAAGTCTGGAATCTGTAATGTTCCGATGCCATGTTTGCGTGCTGTTCTAGGACAAACCATGATAGTTTTGGAGTGTCTCTTGATGGTTCCTTGTAGTAGATATTGTTGGCTTTCCATTCATGTTCTCACATGCTTATTTGAGTGGCGGTAGCATGTTTAACTTTTGCTCCAAAGTTTCAATAAAATTCTGCTGTCAGAATTTTGTTGTCAAGTTCAATATGTCCAAGCTTGTTGCTATTGAACCGTGGCTCCTTTGGGGGTGCACCTTTGGACTTATTTGTTGTAGGATATGTCTAGTTTATGTTCATGCTCTTTGCCATGGTGTTTGAGTGCTGTAGCTTAATTATCTAGTGCTCCGAAGTTGCTATGTTGCTGTAATTTTCAGCTTTCGCCTATTTCTTGTTTCGGGCATAACTTTTAGACCTTAGCTCCGTTTGGGGCGAGTCTTATATGAAACTTGATTGATTTTCCGTTTAGATTCATAATCTCCTGTTGTTATCATGTTTTGAAGTGATTTGCTTGAGTGCTATTTTCCGTGCTCCGTGTGCTCCCTTAGTGCATCCATCATGCATCCATCATTTTGAGTGCGCATTGCATCTTGTTGATTCGTGCCTTGTGTGATTGTATTGTTTAGAGCTGGAAGATGAGACCGAGTACGAGTACGAGCACGAGGTTACCAACGAGGTTGAGCACGAGGACCCTTCTTATGATCCGAACGACTACACTTCAGGCAAGATGAGCGAACCTCGATAACATTACTATCTTTGCCTATTGCTAGTAGTTCCGCTCTATAGTTTTGCCTCGATGCCCATGTCTTTCATGTCAGCCTCCTACTTGTAACCATGACCATGTTTAACCACCCTACCTATGCAAACCGTTGCTTGGCTAAGTACGCTTCGCTCAGCCCCTCTTATAGCATTGCTAGTTGCAGGTGAAGATCGAAGATGCTTGCTTCATGTTGAAGTTTGTTGGGTTATATCACACTATATAAATGCTTAAAATGAAATAATCTATATACTGGCAAGGGTGGAAGGCTAAGCCTTTTGCTTGGTGATTTGTTCCACTCATGCCGTTAGGAACCGCTTAAACCGGTGTTATGTTCCTTGATTATGCGTTCCTAACACGGTTGGGGTGTATGGGACCCCCTTGATAAACCGCTAAGTGCTAAGTCTTTTCCAGCAAGTCCCAACATTGGTACTATTCGCCTAATAACTAATAAAACTTGCATAGGGCCTTGCAAACCCGAGTTCTTAATCAACAACCCCGGGCCAGTGCTCCTCATGAGTGTTGGTCCAAACCGGGGGTTCTGCGAGGTCACCACGAGGACTCGAGGATTGATATAAACCTGTAGAATCGCCCATCCGGTCGTGTCCTGAGACTAGATACGCGCGGCTACCATCAGGGTGTCGACACGCCGGGAAGATTTGCTGGATTAGCCTTACCTTAGTTCGGAGTATCTTGAGCACGGGATTCCGAGAATACTCGGGTCTTCCCACCTTGGAGTTGCGACTCCGCGGATCGTGGGCTTGTAATGGGCCAAGTTGGAACACCCCCGCAGGGTTATGAACTTTCGAAAGCCGTGCCCGCGGTTATGTGGCAGATGGGAGCTTGTTAATATCCAGTTGTAGATAACTTGACACAACGTTTCAATACACTACCAGCGTGTGTACCGTGACTGTCAATTTCCGAATAGGGATTCGGGAGTTGAACACGGTGGGGTTATGTTTGTGGAGCTTTAGCTAGGATCACTTCGTGATCATCTCTCGACCGAGGCACTTCTCTTCTCGCACTCTTTCACGTAAGCTAGTGCTAGTTGCTGCTGTAGACACTTATACTTTTCTTCAGCCTTATCCTCTCTCAAGGCTTAAATAGTCTTGTTACCCGGGAACGGGATTGCTGAGTCCTCTGTGGCTCACAGTTACTTCACCACACCAGATGCAGGTCCGACGGTGAGCTATCCAGGTGATGGCACCGAGCAAGACTGGGAGTACGACGAGGAGCGTAGTCGATACTATGTTCGTTATCCTGATGATCAGTAGTGGAGACTTCTACTAGGATTCGATCCGACCTGTGGTTTTAAATTATGTTTGGTATCTTGTCATTTGGATTTTACCCTTAGAGGGCTGTGATGTTTTATTGAATGATGATTTGAGACATGTATTGTATTTGTGTGACGTGGCGAGTGTAAGCCAACTATTTTATGTTTTCCATCCCCATCTTTTACATGAGTTGTGCAAAGATACCAGACTTGCGATCATTCCAGCATGGGGTTATGTCTCTAAGTCGTGCCTCGACACGTAGGAGATATAGTCCCATCCTGGGCATTACAAGTTGGTATCAGAGCCTTCTTCGACCTAGGAGCCCCCACTGATTGATCGAATCGTTGACGGCCGAGTCTAGGCACACACTAAAAATATTTTGAGTCCTATATATTATATCGGAGAGTAGGATTTCTTTGCTTCTCATCTCCTTTCTCTCTGGTGAGGACTCCTCACGACTACTCTTCCCTCTTCTACTTTCAAAAATTGCACCAATTTTTTTTAGGAATCTCGCGAGTATTCTGAGATTGTTTCGATGTTCTTGTGACGAGAATATTGTTCTCGATGCCTCCTGACATTAGGGGTTGTGGCAGTGTCCCGGGGAGTTGAGCTTTGGGGTATTGTCGTCACAAGCATATCGCGGCAGTACTAAATACTTAAGACGGCCGACATCGAAAATCTCTCCTATACGATTAGTGGCAAGATAACCCCTTGTAAGTTTAAAGAAGAAGATGAAGTTTATTGCCTTAATTATCATCTTGATGATACGTCCGTAGGTACTATTGAAGATGATTTTGATTATGATATGCATGTTACTTATTGTGATTGGGAAAATGATGATAATGCTACTTATGATCTTGAAAATCTTTTTGGTACCAACTCTGAAAGTGATGATATGGAAAGCTCTAAGCTTGGGGATGATAGGATTGCAAATCCTTTACCCACTAGTGATGTGATAATTGATAATTCTTTTTCTAGTAAGAATAAAGACAACATGTTTACAAATATAGTTGCTAGCAATGATAATGCTCTTCTCTACTATGATGATGTTATAACTCCAATCTATAGTGATTATAAAGGTACCTATGACATAAGGAGAAATTATCCTTATGAAACTTTTCATAATCATGGAGGGAATTACTCCCTTGTTGAACACCATCTTCCTAATACACAATTAATCTATAGTGTTCAAGTTGTTTATGATAGTCCTACTCCCACTATTACCAATGAGAAAGATTATGCTTATGTGGAGAGTAAGAGTACCTTTTTGCATGTGGATCATGGTAACAATGCTTTATGTGATGCTTATATTGTTGAGTTCATCCATGATGCCACTGAAATTTATAATGAGATAGGGAGACTTGGTTCTAAATATCTTAATAATAAGAAGTTTCCTCTCTTTATGGTGAATATTTTGAAGTTATGCTTGTTTTGCCTTCCTATGCTAGTTGCTTTGTGCTTCAATGAATTATTCTATTGCAATATTCCTATGCATAGGAAGCATGTTAGGCTTAAATGTGTTTGGTATTTGCTTCTTGATGCTCTCTTTTGTTCTTCAGCTCTTATTCCTACGAGAGCATCATTAAAGTCTTAAGCCTATCTTTATGGCTATAAAGAAAGAGCTCTAGGGAGACAACCCTTGTTATGTTTACTTTCAGTTTTAGTGGTCTTGATGTTTGTTACTACTGTAGCAACATCATTGTATCTTTATTTTTCAGCTTTGTGCCAAGTTTAGCCTCTGATTGCAAGAAAGTTCAAAAGTCGTGACGTGCTGTCCAGGAAACAGATTCCGTCCTTGGATAGAAAAATTCGTATAAAATCACCAGATCATCTTTTTGGTCTGAATTTTTTCGACAGCGTGCTCTATATAATTGTCTTTCGTGCGTCTGTTTTGAATTTTTTGATTAAAGTTGCAGAAGTGCCCCGGAAAAATCATTTACTACCTCCTGTTCTGTTTTTCACAGATTCTGTCCTGTTTTGCCTTTCCTTCATTTTGCAAACCTAGAGCTTGCTTTTTCTTTGCAAAAACCTTTTGGCAATCTTGAGAAACAGTAGAACTTCAAGAATATCTTTATTTCCAGCAAGGAACAATTATTTTATTATGGGTACTAACCTCGCTAATCAGATTATGATGAGTTATGTATGAAGGGAGTTTTCAAGTGTGCGAGGGAAGATGATAAAAAGATTCAGGAGTGTCAAACGCTCAAGCTTGGGGATGCCCCCATGCACCCCCAAGAAATATTCAAGGAGACTCAAGCGTCTAAGCTTGGGGATGCCCCCGTGCATCCCCTTCTCCATCAACATTATTAGTTCGTCCTTCGTTCCACTATATTTTAATCACTTCATGTGTTATGTGCTATGCTTGGAGCGTCTTGTTTTAGTTTTCCTTTTAGTTTTCTTTAGCTTTTCATAACGAGTTGGAGCTCAGCTTTCTTTATGTGGGAGAGAAACACGCTCCACTTCTACCTAGAAAATAACATAGAGTTTGCATGTCTATCTTTGCTGTGTGTTCTTTGTCTTTTAATATCTACTATCATGCTTAGCTCTTAACTTTCATGCTTATCTTTTTAAAGAGCTTTTGTTTAGTTGGTTGCTTGAACTCTCTTTAGTTATCATGTTTATCTTATTAAGAGAGTTTGCTTCCGTTGCATTGGTTGATATGTCTATGATAAAGATGCTACATGCATAATGGCACTTAGTAGTTCATGTTTTCTTATGGTTAGTCTCAAATAGCTGGGGGGGTTCCCAATGTGTTATTGGAGTACCAACATGATTTGTTTGCCTATGATGTGGTATGGTTTAGTAATATCTTCCTTCAAAGAATTTATTTTGATTGACTTGGCGTATGCTCATGCATATTTAAGACTGTAAAGAAAGTCTGTCAAGCCTTGATGATCTTTTGTTTCTGAGTAGCGATATAACTTCCATGCCTGATTCAATGTTGCTTTGTCGCTCTGCATGATTATGACCGTCATTGCTCTCTTAGTTGGTCGCTCCCAGTCTTTTGCTAACCTTCGCCTGTACTAAGCGGACTGACTGCTTGTGCATCCACATCCTTTAATCCAGTTATGCCATATGAGTCCACCATACCTTCCTACATGGTATTTACCTGCCATTCCTAACGGAGACTTGCATGTGTCATCTCGAAATTATTCAAAGAAAAAGCATTCTTATTTTGTGCCTCTGTTGTAAGTCCATGAGGAAGTAGTAGCTAATTCATAATCTTTTTAAGTTGGACAAGCTTCACCCCGGGATTGCATGTATAATGTGCAAACCCATAATACGAGAAGGAACTGGCATCGAGTGCGCCCGGCTCAAAAAGATAATATAACAAACAAACCCTCCTTCACGCTTTGTTCATGAGAAATCAGAAAACTTTGGCAGTGATAAACAAAGGAGATTAAGAGGATGTGATCGTCCTCATTCGGGAGCCGTTCCTCGAAACTTGTCCATCTCAAGAAGTGATTGAGTTGTCTGCTAGCATTCGTTGACGAAACATGCATGATCTAAAAAAAGTTATTACCTCTATTTAAAACCAAGAGCTCTGGTACATGTTTTGTCTTTGTTTCCGATTACGGATTTTCAACCTTGCCAACAAAAGCCACGGTTTGAGAGTCTCCACCTTCTTTTAAAAGCACCAACTACTGAGAGCATGATTGTCATTCTGAGTGTAATGTGCATTGTCCCAAAGTAGCATTGTCTTTTGCATGATTGTGATATCGTTTATTTTGAAATCATTGTATCTAGTCATCACTTAAACCTTAGAGGTGCCCCTGCATTTATGTTTTGCTTCACTAAAGGGGGCAAGCTAGATATCACTTTATCATATTTGCACATCATGTTCATTACGAATCTATTTGATGTTTCAATATCATAATGTAAAACTTTCAGTTCTTTATGATTTTCTCATGAGGCAACTTAATTACTATAGATTCATTGTCTCAGTAAGCTTTTGTCATATGACTATGAAAAAGTCTTATATGGTTAATAGCATGTCACCACAGAAATTATGCTTGTTATCATTTAACTACTTGAGGACGAGCAGGAATTAAGCTTGGGGATGTTGATACGTCCAAAACGTATCTATAATTTCTGCTTGCTCCATGCCTTTTTTTGTGTCATATTGCTATGATATTTATACACTTCCATACACTTTTGATCATATTTGGACTGACCTACTAATGGTTGCAAAAGTGCACAATGTTCTTGTTTTACACTTTATTGTGTAGGAATTACTTGGAAATTGACAAAAACGCAAAAAGGAGTCGTATTGGAGTAGGACTCTGACTTTCCTGAAATCTGTCTGAGAACGTTTTTTTAAAGATGGTCACGTTCCGGCCCGAGGACTGCGTCAAACGGAAAAAGTCTAGTTGCGAAAGTTGTGGGGAATTTCGAGGCGATGCTTCTGGATATAAATTTCGTCCAAATCGGAGTCCGGACGGCCGAGTTTAGCCCGTTTTACTGAGGCCCAAAATTTGATGACGGGAATCCGAGAGTCTATATAAAGAGAGAAAACCTAGGTCACCAAGGGCCACGAATTTTCCTCCTCCCAAGCCGCCGTCTTGGAGGGGAGGACCAGCACCATTGCAGCACCATCCACAAGGAAGAAGGGGGGCCAAGGAGCCGCTGCCCCTAGGGCCGCCGCCGTCTCCTCCTCGCCGCCGCCGCCTCCGTGGCCGCCGCCGGCCGCCGCCTCCTCGCGGGGCTACACCTCTCCATCAACACCATCATCAACCTTTCTCCGGGTCCGAGGGCTCGTACGTGTAGCTATGTGGTTATCTCTCTCTCCCATGATGTGATCTTCGTTGTGATCATAGGCTATGTTAATCTAGGGTGATCCCATGATATTTCCCCTTCCTCTATGTATTGGATTGATGTACTCACTTGTCTTTATCTAGTATAATCCCCGAGACCAAGGTGACAGCGGTCTATTGGACATGGATTAGAAAAATATTTTCATGAGTGATTTCCTCTCTTGTGTGTTGATTGAAGATTGAGAGTCTCTTGGTGCTTGTCTTTGACTATCCTTTAGATATGTTGTGGTGATTGTGGGACTCTCTTTGGATGGCCGCGGTGACATTGGGAAATCCTTAGATTGAGAACTACGAACTTTGAGGTGTGCTTTTGTAGCCCTACATAATTCTCGTCCTCTCTTAACAACGAAGGAATGACCTCCGGGTGCGTCTCCATTGCATGTTTTATGGGAAATATCATGTGATTCGATTATGTTAATGTTGTTGGGAGTTGCCACTAGTGAAAGTATGAACCCTAGGCCTTGTTTCCACCATTGCAATACCATTTGTGCTCACGTTTACCACTTGTTTGCTTGCTGCACTTTTTATTACAGATTTATATTACTTTGTTTTGCCATCCATATCACTTGCCATTTAACATCTCTTCGCCGAACTAGTGCACCTATACAACTCCTAGTTGTATTAGGTGTGTTGGGGACACAAGAGACTTCTTGTATCTTAGTTGAACGGTTGCTTGAGAGAGACCATCTTCAACCTCTACTTTCCTAAGTTCGATAAACCTTAGGTCATCCACTTGAGGGAAATTGCTACTGTCCTACAAACCTCTGCGCTTGGAGGCCCAACATAGTCTACAAGAGTAGAAGCGTGTGTAGACATCAGCTGGGCAGCTGCAGGCTGGCGCCATGGCATGGCGGCGACAGGCTTGAGGCCGATAAGGAATCGGGCGCTGGGAAGCTCGGCGGCTGGACTCACCGGCGGGAGCAGTGAGGAGGAGGTCCGGGCCGCTCCTCCCTCTGCCTCTCGACGGAGGAGAAGGAGCTCGGGCGGCGCCATGGAGGAGGAGAGGGTCAGGCGCGGGGAGGACGAGAGGAGAGGTCGCGAGGTCTCGCTGGATCGGGAGGAAAGGAGCGAGGGGATCGAGCGAGAGGGAGGTGGTGCGGCGCTGAGGGAAAAAGAGCAACGGGGAGGACGAGAGGGCTCGGTCGGGTCTAGGGTTAGGCGGTGGAGGGGTCACCTGGTCCTTAGAAGGATGGCTTGGGCCGCGAGGGAGGGAGGCTGGGCCTTGCCGGCTGCGGCTGGGCCTCGAGGCAAAAGGCTAGCCTGGCTGCAGGCTCTCTTCTCCTCTCTGCAGTTGTTTTCCAAAAAAACAGAAAAACAACAAATAAGAAAAGAAAAGGAAGGAGGTGCTAGGGATAGAATTAAGACATGAGGTTATTTTTCCCGGACTCGCAAAAATGTCCACGGTCCACGAAAAATAGGAGAGGCAAGAATGCAAGAGTTAAATTCAAACTCATTTGAATTTAATTCAAATGGTTTGAATTAGGGCATGGCTTAGAAAGTGTCCAAAAATGTTGAGACTTAAGGAGGAGCCTCGATAAAAGAGATGAGAATTTTTGCCAAGGTTTGAGGCAAGGAATTGAGAAAGAGAAGGCATGGGGAAAATATGCAAGTGTGTTATGGTGAATTCCAAACAAATGGAATAATTTAATATAGCTCCCTAATAATATTGAGAGGCTTTTATATGTTATAAATAGAAGTCACCATAGTGAGTATCCCTCAATTTAAATGGATCGAGGACCCATACGGTTTATTTAGTTGAGTTTTAATATTAAAAGACTTGATGGCATGATGACATGATGCAATGCAAAATAAATAAAGCAAGCACAAATGAAACACATGGGAAAACCCGAAACATCTGGAATCTTCTGGAGCGTCGGTCTTCGGGCATCACACACATGGCCCCTTTCGAAGCTTTGTATGGAAGGAGGTGCAGCTCACCATTAAAGTGGGATGAAGTCAGAGACCGTAAATTCAGACCTGATTTAATCAAAGATTCATAGGAGAAAGTCAAGTTGATCCGCGACAAACTCAAAATAGCCCAGTCCAGACTAAAGAGTTATGCCGATGCTAAACACAAAGAGGTAACCTACGAAGTTGGAGATAGAACATATCTTTGTGTGTCTCCACTCCGAGGAGTTAAACGTTTTGGAATTAAAGGCAAAGGCACCACGATTTGTGGGACCGTACAGAGTTTTGGAACGCTGAGGAGAAGTTGCTTATCAACTATAATTACCTGAACCTTTGTCCGGAGTTCATAATGTGTTTCACGTTTCCCAGTTGAAGAAGTGCCATGCGGAGATGGCCGACATTCCTCTACGAGATACAGTGCCCTGGAAGCAATTCAGTTGGAGAGTGACCTGACTTACGAGGAGAAGCCCGTCAAGATTCTCGAGTTTGCCAACAGAGTTACCCCACAACAAGGTCATCAAGTTTTGCAAAGTTCAGTGGAGTCACCATACCTAGGATGAAGCCACCTGGGAACGAGAAGACGACCCTCGACAGGACCACCCGCACCTTTTTGCTAGCCAACCCGAATCTCGAGGGTGAGATTCCCCTTAAGGGGGTAGGTTTGTAACATCCCAATTTTCAATTTGGATGTTATTATTTAGATCATTCATATGCATTCATATTTTCTGCATTTTGGTTTTTTGATTTTGTTTGAATTTGATCCAAAGGGGCTTTAAGCAACTCAAGGACGAAATGAGAGAGTTGGAAGTTTCCCCAAAAGACCCATGTTTTATTTTCCAAAGTAGGGTTGGATCAAATTTGATTTTTTTCATTTTTCATTTCCAATATTTCAAAATAAATAAAATAAAGAGAGAAGATAGAAGGACTTCTTCAAAAATAGGAAAAAAATGTTGGAAATTCAATTTTGAATCAAAATATATTTATTTGATTTTATTTGCAAAAATATTTATTTTATGCAATTTTTATTAGTACTAAAAAGTTTATATATGAATGTTCTGATATTTTTTGGACTTATTTTTATTTTTGTTTTCGAGTTATTCGTATTTCTAAAAAAAAGTAGGCCCCGCCGACCGCGCCAGGCCGAGCCAACCGGCCCCGCCCCGCGCCAGGCCAGCCCGACCGCGGGCCGCACCCGAGCCGCGCCCATCGCCCGCATCCTCTCGTCCGCTGTCGTGCCGTGCCACCGACAGGTGGGCCCCAACTGTCGGGACCTCCTTTCCCGCACTGCCACGAGTCCGCCTCGGCCACGCCTCGCCGGCCGACGCCGTCTTCGGCTGGACTCCGTCCTGGCTTTGCCCTTCGACCAAGCCTTGCCTCCCCTCCCTTCCTATTTAAGCCGCTGCCCCCGGCCCCTCTCTCTCCTCCTCCCAAGAGCAGCAGCAGCCGTCGCCGCTACCCACCGCCGCAGCCGCGGTCGAGCCGCTGCAACCGCCGCTCGCCTCATCGTCGAGCGCAGCTGACCCCGCCATCGAATTCGCCGCCCCGCACCGCCCCTCCCTTACGTCTCCGCCGTCCTCCTCGATGACCGGAGCACTGCCCCGATCGAATTCGCCGCCGCCGCCATCGAGCTGCTACAGCAACCGCTCGCCTCACCGTCTCCCGTAGCCGACCCCGTCGTCGAATTCGTCGCCCCGCGCCGCCCCTCCCAGACATTTGCGCCGTCCTCCTCGACGACCAGAGCACTGTCCCGATCGAATTCGCCGCCGCTGGCCTTTACCCGCCACCGCGGTAACCGTCACCTCCTCCTCACCGTTCGATTTGGATACGACGGTCCAGGTCGTTTCGTTTTGTTTTTTTCTTTTCTTTTTCGAACCGTTTTGATTTATTTAGCGAACGTTCGTTCTTTAGGTTTTTGAAGCGGACGTTCGTCCGATAGATTCTGTCACATAGCTAGGGACCTAGTTGCAATTCTTTTTATTCATAGTTTAGTCCATGTTTTTCAATTTGGCACAACTTTTTACTCGTTTGTCCAAATTGAACGAAACCAACACCAAAATTTTCATCATGATCTCATCTATCTAGAAAACCAACTTAAAAATATTTTTCAAAGTTTTAAAATTTGAATTCAAACATATTTGAATTTGAACTTCTTTTTATCATAACTTGAGTTTCGTAACTCCGTTTTAGTTTATTCTGTTTGCAAATCGAAGCTCTTTATATATGGGAAAAGCTATTGATCAACCGATCGATATTTTACCTCACATCCGCCACGTTCTATTCTTGAGACACTTATGGGCTAGCACACCGTTTCTCTCCTTCATCTCGCTTTTTGGATCTCATTTCACTATGCGCGCTCCGATACTCCAGTTCTTGCAACTGGACACTTGTTTCGAAAAGGCATACCGCAACAAATGGCATGTTGCAGACCGACCATGAGGGAGGGCGACAAGGACGACACAACCTTGTTGTAGGAAAGAAGATTCTGGAGATTTAGGGTCCTATTTGCAATGGAGGTTTTGCAACAAAGGTGACGTTACAGAAAAATAGAGGAGAGGAAATTTTGCAACATGGCTCTTGTTGCAGGAAATTAGAGAAGAGAAGTTTTTGCAACAATGGTCCTGTTGCAGGAAAATAGATAAGAGAAGTTTTTGCAATAGAGATCCTATTGCAGAAAATTAGAGAAGAAGAATTTTTTGTAACACGACACTTGTTACAGAAATTTAGAGAAGATGTTCTCCAACAAGAGCATTGTTGCAGGAAATCTAGAAAGAAGAATGGATAGCTTGCTTCGTACAATCGGACGGCTCGCGGGGCGGCGGATCTTTTAAAAAGATCCGCCGGCCGATGCATAGGAGGGCCCATATATACCTTCTGTTAAGATCTAATTCACACAATTTTGATACTGTTAAAAATTGTTTTGTGTTTAAAAGAGTTATTTGGTTGTTTTTGAGTTTTCCCAAGACTTTCCTTCTATTTTTCTTTTGAATCTTTTGCTTGTGTGCTTATGTATGCTATTGTTTGTTTACAATAGATTTTCCGCAGTGCGAAGCTTGCTACTACGAATCTCTAGGGTTTAACGATCATCAGCAAGGCAAGTTACACTTTGATCATACTTTTCCTATACCCACTTTACCTTGCATTAGTTTCACCCCTCAAAGATTTGCATGAGTAGGATATGGGTACATGGGGTTATGCTATGTAGATCATGTGGTAGGAACCTATGACTTTGATCACCTCGGGGATATACGTTACATTACATATTGCTTAGCCATGCTCATAGACGGGGATTGGTATGTGATATTCATGGAAGTTATGAGAGTAATAATAACTAAGGGAAATTTTAAGGTGGAAAAATTAATACACATCTGGGTGGATTGGTTGTGGGCACCTGGAGAATCCAGTGTTGTCCTAGGAGATCCCGGAGGACCCGTGTGATCATCCTACGGTATGCCACCCAGGCTCAAAGGGATCATATGATTATTCATGCCTAGACACTTCCGTGTGCAGCCACAAGCCATTATGGGCTCTGACATAGTTGAGTAAGTTGTGTGACCTCTTTCAGTGGTAGACTAGCTGATGTAGGGTAAAGTAGGTGTACCGGTCTAACCAGAGTAAAGAGTAAATACTTCCGAAAGGCTATGTCTCGATCTTTCGATCATGGATGCGGTCAAGTCTTGTGGGGAAAAGTGCGCAAACCTCTGTAGAGTGTACAAACTAATAATGATTAGCCGTGTCTCCGGTTATGGACATCTTGAGTATCTAGAAGTGAATTATTTGTTGATCTCATCACTCTATTTAATGAAATTGTTGGGTTATTAATGACTTGGTGACTTTGGAATTGAGTTGGAGGAACCTTCTCAATATTGGTAATTAATCTAGTAGTAAATAAAATTTATTCCTTTGTTGTAGGAAAAAATTAGCTTTATGCAAAAATTAAACTTAGAGCTACCACCAGCCAAATATGCATGTAGTGATTTGTATTTGTTCATCATTATTGCTATAGTGTGACTTTGTCAGCATATTCCATGTGCTGACCTAAACGGCTGCAACGTCTCATGTTGCAGAGTTTTCTGACGAGGTTTAAGGTGCGATAGGTCGTTGTTCTGCACTCAGTTTTGCCATGGAGTTGGATGCACTCATTTTATCTTTGAAATTTCCGCTATATCTTATTTAGTTGGCCTCGAGCCATATTTTTGTACTCTTTCTGTGGACCTCGATGTAATAAGTGTATGATTGAAACTCTGTTATAAATCCTCAAATACTGTGTGTGTCAGCATACCGATCCAGGGATGACACTTAAACACAGAGACTTCGATCCATTAGGATCAGGTCGCAACAATAATTGTATTTTCTAATAAATTTAAATCTGTTAAATCCAAAATTGATTTAAAACTTTGAAAAATGATATAAAATAAACCGTATCTCGGATGAAAATACTTTGTATATGAAAGTTTCTTAGACCGACGGGAAGAATTCGAATATGTAGTATGTTCGTCTGTCACGTGTCCCTAGCATAGCGAACCTGCAACCATCCCTCTCCGGTCCGTCTGTCCGAGAACACGAAATATCGGGGACACTTTCCTGGATGTTTCCCCCCTTCGCCGATATCACCTATTACCGCGTTAGGTCACTCCTAGCACATCATTTTGCCATGTCATGCTTTGTGATGCTATTGCTTCCTCTGTTATTTATTTGTTTCCCCTTCGTTGATTCTTTTCAGTAGACTTCGATATCGCGATAGACCCCAAGACCGTTGATGCTTCGGTGTTCGACTACGACTACGCTTCCGAAGATTCCTTTCATCAGCAGAGCTTCCAGGCAAGCCAACCCCCCTTGATCACCATATATCGCCCATTATCTTCTCTCTTATTCTTGCATTAGGTTCGCTACTGTTGATGGCTCCATAGCTCCTATGCTGTTGCATAGCCTGTCATTGTTGCTACCACTGTTGATACCTTTACCTGCCATCCTAAATGCTTAATATAGGATGCTAGTATTCCATCAGTGGCCCTACATTCTTGTCCGTCTGCCATGCTATACTATCGGGTTGTGATCACTTCGGGAGGTTATCACGGGTATATACTATATACATATTATACATGATACATGTTGTGACTAAAGTCGGGTCGGCTTGTAGAGTACCCGCAGGTGATTCATGGAGTGGAGGCTAGAGGGACATGTGGTTCCATCCAGGTAGTGATGGGTCTGGGTTCCCAACGGCCCCCGCTTGATTCTTTGTGGTGGAGCGGCAGGGCAGGCTGCGACCACCTAGGAGACAGGTGGGCCTGGTCCCTGCTCGTTGTACGCGGTTACTTCAAAATATCATGCTTAACGAGATCTTGGTATTTGATCTGAGTCTGGCCACTGGCCTATACACACTAACTAGCTACGCGGAGATAGTTATGGGCTCTCAACGTCGTGGTATCAGCCGAAGCCTTCTTGACGTCAACGACTGAGCGACGCACGTCGGATTGGACTGGAACGCCCGCTCTGGTATTAGGAGAGGCTAGGTCTGCTTCCGGCCGCCCACGCAACGTGCAGGTGTGCAATGGGCGATGGGCCCAGACCCCTACACGCTTAGGATTTAGACCGGCGTGCTGACCTCTTTGCTATGCCTAGGTAGGGCTGTGAAGTGTTGATCTTCCGAGGCTGGGTATGACCCAGGAAAGTGTGCCCGGCCTGAGGGATCGAGTGTGTTGGGTAATGTTGTGCACCCCTGCAGGGAAGTTTATCTATTCGAATAGACGTGTCCCTCATTAGAAGGATGACCCAGAGTTGTACTCCGACCTCATGACAACTAGAACCGAATACTTAATAAAACACACCCTTTCAAGTGCCAGATACAACTCGGTGATCGCTTTCCCACAGGGCGACAAAGGGAGGATCGCCTGGTAGGATTATGACATACGATGTTACTTGGTGAACTTTCCAGCTACTCAAGACGGAGGCTGCCAGAAACATTGATACTTGTTACTATTCCAGCTACTCTCTCCTACTGCTGCAAGATGGAGGCTGCCAGAAGTGTAGTCTCCTATAGGCCTAGCTTCCCCCCTTTTATTCTGGCATTCTGCAGTTTAGCCCACAGATATTACCCCTTTACACAGATACCATTCCATATGTAGTGTAGATCCTTGCTGGTGAGTACTTTGGATGAGTACTCACTGTTGCTTTGCTTCCCCATTTCCCCCTTTTTCCTTCTTCTCGGATGATGCAACCAGATGTTGGAGCCCAGGCGTCAGATGCCACTTCCGGCGACTACTACTACCCCGCTGGGGCCTACTACTACTGGAGTCTGCCGACGACCAGGAGTAGTTTAGGAGGATCCCAGGTAGGAGGCCTGCGCTTCTTCGACATGTATCCATGATTGTGCTAGCCATCTTATGGCACCTTGTTTAACTTATGTCTGTACTCAGATATTGTTGCTTCCGCTGTTTCATTTCTGACCGAGCTTATGTATTCGATCCCCCGAGGCCCCTGGCTTGTAACATGAAGCTTGTATGATCTTTAATTTGTGTCTAGTGTTGTGTTGTGTTATCTTCCAGTGAGTCCTTGATCTTGATCGTACACACTTGCGTGCATGATTAGTGTACGGTCAAATCGGGGGCGTCACAGGCACCAACTAGAGGCCATGCCGAGCATGCAGAAGGCGCATCTTCAGAGGATCCGGATGACGTATCGATCATCAATTCCGAAATTAAGAGTGTGACGAACAATCGCCGCCAGAGGGAATCCTTACGTCATGCTGCCTTCACCAATCAGGAATTCAATGCACTTAATTCCGTGGACGTGTACCTTGGAGCGGCCCAGTAAGGGCTTGAAAGGATCGCCAGTATTTTTTGTGCCAAGATGCAGGTGCGAGATGTAAATGACTTAAGAGCATGCCATGATCCCTAACCTAGTATGCCCCAAGCCTTAATTTGGGCGGGATGGTCGAATTAAGGATCTGTATTATTTTGATTTTGCAGGCCATGAGGGAATAGAATAACAACTTATCTTAAGACCTTAAGTTGAGCCAAACTTAGTTGGCCGATGCGAAAGCCGAATTGGAAACGTTTAATAAAGCTACTAGCGAGAATTCTGGTGAGACGAAAATCTTTGGAATGTCTGGAAATTGTATGGTGTTCCCTGCGTATTGATACCATGCTGCCCCTGTAGCCACCAAATCAATGAGCCAATTGCAAAAGTATTTGGAGGCGGCTAGAGAGTCCCAGCGGCGCGCGGAGTCACAACACGAGGCTGGTAAACGTGTTTTGACACGAAGCCATGAGGAGAAGAACAAACTCAAGGTGGAGGTTCAACAAAAAACTAAAGAAATCGAGAGTGTGAAATCTCGGTTGGCGCAAGCCCTTGAGGAGAACCATAAACTCAAAGGCGGCATATTTGGTAAGTGGAAAATTTGACTTACCTTAGCATGTATAATTATAATGTGTTAACAAGAAAATGCAACACCTGATGTTAGGTCTCCTGACGGGGCAGCCCGAATAGGAGGCAGTTCCTATGGAGGGAACCTTTTAAAGGAACTGACCAAAACACACGAGAGAGCCCAGAAGGCCATGAAGAGCATGGTTAAGGCGTTATGGCCGTCAGAGGTGCCACCCAAGGGTATGGCCGAACTGGCTGATCGCTTCAAAGGAGCGAGGTGGTGATTTGAATTGTGGAAGATATCATCCTACGGGGAAGGAGCGCACAAGGCCTGGGCGATCGTAAAAATCTGCTTTACCAAGCTAGACCCTGAGCATAAGGCTCGAGTTGGACCAGTGGGGCCTGACAGTCAAGAGATACCCCTTAGTTTGGTGTATGATCAAGTGATGCCGACCGCTCATTACTCTTAGAACGATTGTGCTTTGACAACTTGATAGACAATGTCGATCAAGACTAGTGTTTTCAATTCTATGTATCTATGTACTTTACATTGAACCATCTCAAGCCATGTTAAAAATATTGCCTTAACCGGCCATCGGCTTCAACCTTCCCGACCAGTGATTGGGAAGTGTTTCGTACTATGTGCCCTGGGTAACAGGGGAACACTTCTGGTAACCAGGCAATCCGGCTATCTAGTGTGAATAGACGAAACATGTGCGGAGAGTCATGTTATATTACTTTTTGACATAAGAAACATCTTCCAAATAAAATAGGCCCTCCTAGGGTTCCTTTCTTCGGGTATAATGTGCTGACCATAAACTTCTAGTCCGGATATGTGTGATCAATGGAGACTAGTGCTTTTTGAGAACTGTGAGTGAGAAGGTGGTGGTAAGTGCACGACTATATTCACTTCCCTCTAGGCCGACCTATTATATTTTGTAAGAATGCCAACTTTCGGCTTCACCCGTCTAAGGTATGATCCCGAATGACCCGGTCGTAACAATCACAGAGGAGCTCGCTTTACTCCCTAGCCAAACAACCGGGAACGTAGGGGTAAACACAGGAGCCATGGAACCCAGCTTGGGAAAGATCTTAAGTCAAATAGGTGCATATGATGGCTTGAGAGACATGGAAAGGTTGCAAACAAACTGAATGGGATTTTTATGGATTGTATTATTTATCTCTTCTAGGAGGAGCCCCCAGGCAAAACTGGGTATTACATTCGATGATGTATATAATGCGGGCCTGGCGTGGTTCGATTTATCCGAACACTTGTAATAGGAGGTTACAACCCCGTGGAGATAAAGGTAAAAGACGAAGGAAGGGAGAGAGTTGGTGACGACGACGCCGGTCTAGGCGTAGAAGCGTTGCAGCCGAGCTGTGTTCCACGGGTTTGGTTGGAGGTGGTCATTGGACAGGCAACGAAGACGACATGCTCCTCCTACAGGTACTTCTTCTATAATGAACGGGCCCTCCCATTTGGGCGAAAGCTTGTGCTTCTGCTTCTCGGGGAGGCAGAGGATGAGGTCTCCCACGTTGTATGTCTTTGCCCTAACTTCTCGATTTTGATAACGATGTGCTTGTTACTGATAAAATGCAGAACGTGCCAGGGCTATGTCTCGTTCACCTTCTAGGGCGTCCAGGTCGTCCTGCCGATCTAACTAGGCCTCCCTTTCTTAGTACATGCGCACTCTAGGTACGTCGTGGATGAGGTCGCATGGGGGGATTGCCTCTGCGCCGTATACCATGAAAACAGAGTGTATCCAGTGGATCGGTTTCGAGTGGTGCACAACCCCCGTAACAGAGTCGAGCTCCTCTACCAAGTGGCAGTCCGATTCCTTTAGGGAGGGGGCCAGGCGAGGCCTTATGTTGCTCATGATGAGTCTGTTGGCTCATTCTACCTGCCCGTTGGTTTGTGGGTGATACACTGAGGCGTAGTCGAGCTTAATGCCCATTTTAGTGCACCAGTCTTTAACTTCCTGGGCAGTAAAATTGGTTCCATTGTCAGAAATTATACTGTGGGGGACACCATAAAGGTGTATGACGTTGGATAGGAAGTAAACTACTGGGACGGACTATGAAGAGGTAAAGGGTTTTGCTTCAACCCACTTAGTGAATTTATCGACAATGGCCAGCAAATATTTCTATTTCTTGGTCCCTCCTTTAAGTGGTCCGACCATGTCGAGCCCCCAGACCGTCAATGGCCAAGTTATCGATATTTTCTAAAGAGTTGTGGGGGGCATATGGCTTTGGTTTGCAAACAGCTGGCACCAGACGCAGTGTTGGACTAACGTGCGTGCATCCGCACGGGCTGAGGGCCAGAAAAACCGTGCCCAGAAAGCCTTGCTGACCAAGGCCCGAGCTGCCACATGGTGGCCTCCCATGCTAGTGTGTATTTCGGTGAGGAGCTGTTGCCCATCCTCTTCGGATATGCACCTTTTGAAGGACCCCTGTACTGATTCTTTTATAAAGCTCGCCTCATGCACCTTGTAGGCTTTAGAACATCGGACTATGCATCGGGCCTCTATCTGGTCATCAGGATGTTCTTGTCGAAGGAGGTAAGCGAGCAAGGGTTCGGTCCATGGGGCAATGGCGGCCATGATTTCATGGGCCGAGGGTGTTTCCTCGAGTGCGAAGCCGCCAATGATGTGGTCGTCAGGCTCAATTTCCGAGGGGATGATTGGGGTGGGATCATTGATTGTTATGCCACTGACCTCGTCGTGCCATGTCACAAATGGCTTGAAGAGCGTTTCCAGGAATGTGTTTTTCGGAACAGGGTCGCGCTTGGCACCCATGCGGGCAAGGATATCTGCATCTTGCTTACTGTCTCTAGCGACATGATGGAATTCAAGTCCTTCAAATCGGGCTGACTGATACGTCCATTTTGCATCATGCTTTTATATTGATGTTTATTGCATTATGGGTTGTTATTACACACTATGGCACAATACTTATGCCTTTTCTCTCTTATTTTACAAGGTTTACATGAAGAGGGAGAATGCCGACAACTGGAATTCTGGGCTGGAAAAGGAGCAAATATTGGAGACCTATTCTGCACAACTCAAAAAGCCCTGAAACTCCACGAAAGTCAGTTTTGGAATATATAAAAAATATTGGGCGAAGAAAGCACCTGAGGTGGGCCACCCACCGTCCACGAGGGTGGGGGCGCGCCCTACCCCCTTGGCGCGCCCCCAGCCTCGTGGGCCACCTGGCAGCCCCCCGATGACCATCTTCTGGTATAAGGTGTCTTATGCCCTGGAAAAATAGGAAGGAAGCTTTCGGGATGAAACGCCGCCGTCTCGAGGCGGAACCTTGGCGGAACCAATCTAGGGCTCCGGTGGAGTTGTTCTGCCAGGGAAACATCCCTCTGGGAGGGGGAAATCGTCACCGCCATCATCACCATCGATCCTCTCATCGGGAGGGGGTCAATCTCCATCAACATCTTCACCAGCACCATCTCCTCCCAAACCCTAGTTCATCTCTTGTATCCAATCTTTGTATCAAAACCTCAGATTGGTACCTATGGGTTGCTAGTAGTGTTGATTACTCCTTGTAGTTGATGCTAGTTGGTTTATCCGATGGAAGATCATATCTTCAAATCCATTATGCATATTAATATCCCTCTGATTATGAACATGAATATGATTTGTGAGTAGTTACGTTTGTTCCCGAGGACATGGGAGAAGTCTTGCTATAAGTAGTCATGTGAATTTGGTTTTCGTTCGATATTTTGATGAGATGTATGTTGTCTTTCCTCTAGTGGTGTTATTTGAACGTCGACTACATGACACTTCACCATTGTTTAGGCCTAGAGGAAGGCATTGGGAAGTAATAAGTAGATGATGGGTTGTTAGAGGGACATAAGCTTAAACCCTAGTTTATGCGTTGCTTCGTAAGGGGCTGATTTGGATCCATATGTTTCATGCTATGGTTAGGTTTACCTTAATACTTCTTTTGTAGTTGCGGATGCTTGCAATAGAGGTTAATCATAAGTGGGATGCTTGTCCAAGTAAGGGAAGCACCCAAGCACCGGTCCACCCACATACCAAATTATCAAAGTAACGAACGTGAATCATATGAGCCTGATGAAAACTAGCTTGACGATAACTCCCATGTGTCCTCAGGAACACTTCCCTTTATATAAGATTTTGTCCAGGATTTTCCTTTGCTACAAAAAGGATTGGGCCATATTGCTGCAACTTATTTACTTTTATTACTTGTTACCCTTTACAAATTACCTTATCACAAAACTATCTGTTACCGATAATTTTAGTGCTTGCAGAGAATACCTTACTGAAAACTGCCTATCATTTCCTTCTGCTCCTCGTTGGGTTCGACACTCTTGCTTATCGAAAGGACTACGATAGACCCCCTACACTTGTGGGTCATCAAGACTCTTTCTTGGCGCCGTTGCCGGGGAGTGAATCGCCTTTGGTAAGTGGAATTTGGTAAGGAAAAATTTATATAGTGTGCTGAAATTTACTATCACTTGTTACTATGGAACATAATCCTTTGAGGGGCTTGTTCGGGGTATCTTCACGCCGACCAGTAGAGCAAAGAGTTTCTCCTCAACCTACTGAACCTACTGAAAATGTTTACTTTGAAATTCCTTCGGGTATGATAGAGAAACTGCAAGCTAATCCCTTTACAAGAGATGGAACATTGCATCCCGATTTGCACCTAATCTATGTGTATGAAGTTTGTGGATTATTTATGCTTGCAGGTATGCCCGAAGATGTGATCAAGAAGGTATTCCCTTTATCTTTTAAGGGAAAGGCATTGACATGGTTTAGGCTATGCGATGATATTGGATCCTGGAACTACAACCGATTAAAATTGGAATTTCATCATAAGTTCTATCCTATGCATCAGGTTCATCGTGATCATAATTATATATATAATTTTCGGCCTCGCGAAGGAGAAAGTATCGCTCAAGCTTGGGGGAGGCTTAGGTCAATTCTATATTCATGCCCCAATCATGAGCTTTCAAGAGAAATTATTATTGAAAAATTTTATGCTCGACTTTTTCTCGATAATCGCTCCATGCTCGATACTTCTTGCAGTGATTCTTTTACGATGAAGACTATTGAATTCAAATGGGATTTATTGGAAATAATTAAATGCAACTCTGAAGATTGGTATCTCGATGAAGGTAAGGAGTCAGGTATAACACCTAAGTTTGATTGTGTTAATCTTTTATGGATACCGATGTTTTCCGTGATTTTAGCACTAAATATGGACTTGACTATGAGATAGTAGCTTCTTTCTGTGAATCATTTGCTACTCATGTTGATCTCCCTAAGGAGAAGTGGTTTAAATATCATCCTCCCATTGAAGTAAAAGTAGTTGAACCTGTTAGAGTTGAAGAAAAGACTATCACTTGTAATGTTGATCATATTGTTCCTAGTGCTTATATTGAGAAACTGTCCTTCCCTGCTAGAATAAAGGATCATGCTAAAGCTTCAGTTGTGGTTCGTAAGAGTAATACTAGAACACCTACACCCTCTGAGCAAACTAAATTTCAACCTAGTGTTGCTATGGTTAAGGATCTCTTGATCGATGATATTGATGGGCATGTTATTTACTTCTGTGATGAAGCTGCTAGAATTGCTAGACCCGATACTAAAAATAAACATAGACCTGTTGTAGGCATGCCTGTTATTTCTGTTAAAATAGGAGATCATTGCTATCATGACTTATGTGACATGGGTGCTAGTGCTAGTGCAATACCTCATTCCTTATACGAAGAAATTACGCACGATATTGCACCTGCTGAGCTAGAAGGTATTGATGTTACTATTAAGCTTGCCAATAGAGACACTATTTCACCAGTTGGGATTGTTATAGATGTTGAAGTCATGTGTGGGAAAGTTAAATACCCTACTGCTTTTCTTGTTCTTGGTTCCCCACAAGATGACCTTTGCCCCATTATATTTGGTAGACCCTTCTTGAATACTGTTAATGCTAAGATAGACTACTAAAAAGATGTTGTTGCTATTGGTTTAGGGGATATGTCTCATGATTTTAACTTTGCTAAATTTCGTAGAGAACCCCATGATGAAGAATTGCCTAGGAAGGATGAAATTATTGGTCTTGCTTCTATTGCTGTGCCTCCTAACGACCCTTTAGAACAATATCTGCTAGACCATGAAAATGATATGTATATGAATGAGAGAAGGGAAATAGATGAAATATTCTTTAAACAGGGACCTTTATTGAAACACAACTTGCCTGTTGAAATTCTAGGGGATCCTCCTCCACCCAAGGGTGATCCCGTGTTTGAGCTCAAACCATTACATGATACTCTTAAGTATGCCTATCTTGATGAAAAGAAGATATATCATGTTATTATTAGTGCTAACCTTTCAGAGCAACAAGAAGAGAAATTATTTAAAACTCTGAAGAAGCATCGTGCTGCTATTGGATATACTCTTGATGATCTTAAGGGCATTAGTCCCACTCTATGCCAACACAAAATAAAATTGGAGAAAGACGCTAAACCGGTTGTTGATCACCAACGATGGTTAAATCCTAGGATGAAAGAAGTGGTAAGGAAAGAAATACTAAAGCTTCTAGAGGCAGGTATAATTTTTCCAGTTGCTGATAGTCAGTGGGTAAGTACTGTCCATTGTGTTCCTAAGAAGGGAGGTATTACTGTTGTTCCTAATGATAAAGTTGAATTGACCCCACAAAGAATTGTTACAGGCTATAGAATGGTAATTTATTTCCGCAAATTAAAAAAAGCTACTAAAAAGGATCATTACCCTCTACCTTTTATTGATCAAATGCTAGAAAGATTATCCAAACATACTCATTTTTGCTTTCTAGATGGCTATTTTGGTTTCTCTCAAATACATGTGTCAAAAGAGGATCGAGAAAATACCACTTCTACTTGCCCTTTCGGTACCTTTGCTTATAGACGTATGCCTTTTGGTTTATGTAATGCACCTGCTACCTTTCAAAGATGCATGATGGCTATATTATCTAATTTTTGCGAAAAGATTGTTGAGGTTTTCATGGATGATTTTTCCGTTTATGGAACTTCTTTTGATGATTGCTTAAGCAACCTTGATTGAGCTTTGCGTAGATGTGAAGAAACTAATCTTGTCTTGAATTGGGAGAAGTGCCACTTTATGGTTATTGAAGGTATTGTATTGGGGCATAAAATTTCTGAAAGAGGTATTGAAGTTGATAAAGCTGAAGTAGATGCTACTGAAAAGATGACGTGTCCCAAGGACATCAAAGTTATAAGAAGTTTCCTTGGTCATGCCGGGTTTTATAGGAGGTTCATTAAGGACTTCTCAAAAATCTCTAGGCCTCTGACTAACTTCTTACAAAAAGATGTTCCTTTTGTTTTTGATGATGATTGTGTAGAAGCATTTGAAATACTTAAGAAAGCATTGATTTCTGCACCTATTGTCCAGCCTCGTGACTGGAATTTACCCTTTGAAATTATGTATGATGCTAGTGATTATGATGTAGGTGTTGTTCTAGGACAAAGAGTTGATAAGAAATTAAATGTTATCCAATATGCTAGTAAAACTCTAGACAGTACCCAGAGAAATTATGCTACTACTGAAAAAGAATTTTTAGCAGTTGTATTTGCTTGTGATAAATCCAGGCCTTATATTGTTGATTCTAAAGTAATTATTCACACTGATCATGCTGCTATTAAATATCTTATGGAAAAGAAAGATGCTAAACCTAGACTTATTAGATGGGTTCTCTTGCTACAAGAGTTCGATTTGCATATTACTGATAGAAAGGGAGCTGAGAACCCCGTTGCAGACAACTTGTCTAGGTTAGAGAATGTTCTTGATGACCCACTACCCATTGATGATAGCTTTCCTGATGAACAATTAGCTGTCATAAATGCTTCTCGAACTGCTCCTTGGTATGCTGATTATGCTAATTATATCGTCGCTAAATTTATACCACCTAGTTTCACATACCAGCAAAAGAAAAAGTTTTTCTATGATTTGAGACATTACTTCTGAGACATTACTTCGTTCCATAAAAATCAACAACTTCGAAGGCACAAATCCAAAGGTGGTGAACGACCAAAGAATCAAACATTATATCTCAGGTAATCCCATAAATGTTGAAACCAATGTTATTGAAACCATAACCCCGGAGGAACACATAAGAGACACTTTCCAGAACGATTCAGACCCCAAAAAGGAAGAGGTATGTGGTACGGTAAGTAAACCGACTCCAAAACAGTTCTAATGGCAATTTTCTTCCATGTTGGAATATTTAAGAAAATAGGAAAATAAGAAATAGTCTGAATGGGACACGAGGCGTCCAAAAGGGTGGAGGGCGTGCCCTACCCCCTGGGCGTGCCCCTACCTCGTGTGCCCTCCGGACTTCCTTTTCTTGCACGATACTTCTTTTGGTCGGTAAAAATTCATTATATAATCTCTCGAAGCTTTTGACCACCGTATCACGCCAAAATCCTCTACTTTTGTTTTGAGCTATGTTTCTAACAGATCTAGGTCACCATGACGTCTTCAAATGCCCCTAAGAACAAGTTTTTCGAGAAGGTCATCAACCCCTACCTCGCGGAGGTGCTGCAACACCCTCAAACCATTGAGGTGCATCAGGAGTGCTGCACATCCGCGATGTTGAGGGACCAAGGAGGACCGAAAGCGTGGAGACAAGACTCGAAGTGATGGAGCAACAAGTTTTCAAGTGCTAGGGGATGGTGGAACGAGGACTCAACGCCAACCACATGATGATCGCAGAGTTCACCAACAACCACAAGCTGGATGCCAAGAACATTGGGGAGGCCATCTTCAAGCTTCACGAGAAAATCAAGCACCTCCAAGCCCAGATCTATGACGTGCAAAACCAA
Source organism: Secale cereale (assembly GCA_902687465.1). Classification (NCBI taxonomy): domain Eukaryota; kingdom Viridiplantae; phylum Streptophyta; class Magnoliopsida; order Poales; family Poaceae; genus Secale; species Secale cereale. The sequence continues at coordinate 316,979,823 of LR738713.1, forward strand.
AACTGTGAGTATGAATATAGATTCAATAGGATGAGTTTGGCTGCAGATTTGAGGATCTCGGAGACTCGATCATCTTTCTACGAGGGTGAGCCTATGCCTTGTGTAGCGACCACGATCTGAATGGACCGAAGTCTCTGTGTTTCCGTGTCATCCCTGGATCGGTAATGCTGACACACACAATACTTGAAGGATTTATAACAGAGTGGCAATCACACACTTATTACATCGAGTGTCTCCAAAGAGAACTTATTACAAAAGACTATGGCTTAAGGACAACTAACAAAATAACAGCGGAAGGCTCGGAAGATAAGTGAGTTTATCAACTCCAACGGCATAGCTGAGTGCATGACAAACGACCTAGAACGTCTTACTCCTCGTCTGAAAAGTCTGTAACGTAATATGTTGCAGCCCGAAACGGGTCAGCACATGGAATATGCTGGCAAGATAACACAGAAGATGCAAGTAACAGAATAAAGGCTAACACTACATGCATATTTGGCTGGTGGAGGCTCTAAGGTTAAAGTTTTTGTGTAAAGCCAAATTTTCCCTACAACAAAGGAATATATTTTATTTTAACTATCATGGTAGTTGAAACATCATTGAGAAGGTACCTCCAACTCAATCCCAATTTAAGTAATCATTAACCCAACAAATTAATTTTTGAGTGATGATATCAATCAATAATTCAAGTACCAGATACTCAAAAATTGTCCATAACCGGGGACACGGCTAATCATGATCAGTTTGTACACTCTGCAGAGGTTTGTGCACTTTTCCCCACAAGACTCGATCTCCTCCGTTGGATTTCTCGCACTACACGGTGTTTGAGAAACGGATGACTGAGACACAGCCTTTCAGAAGGATTTACTCTTTACCCCGGGTGGACCCGTACACCTACTTTCCCCTACATCTGCTAGTCCACCACTGAAAGAGCTCACACAACTTACTCATACGATGCCAGAGCCCATAATGGCATTGTGGCTGCACATAGAAGTTTCTAGCATGAATAGTTTTATGATCCCTTTGAGCCTGGGTGGCATTCCATAGGACAATCACATGGAACCCTGGGATTTCCTAGGACAACACTGGATTCTCTAGGTGCCCCGCAACCAATCCACCGAGATGTGTATTCAAGTAGCCACCTTAAGTTGAACCATTAATTAACAACTCACATCTGTCATGGATTTCACTCAAACCCAAACCACGTCTATGAGCATAGCATGATAACCTAAGCATAACGTAGAAGTAACTCCCAAGGGTTTGAAAAAAAATAATGCAGGTAATAGGTTCTACCTCAATCTACTTCCCAGACCCACTAGTTAAGAGATCCTACTCATGCAATGTGTGAGGGTTTGATCTAATGCATAAAAACTGGGTAGTAAAGGGGTATGATCAAAGTGTTACTTGTCTTGCTGATGATTCGCAAAACCTAGAGACTCGTAGTAGCACGCTTCACAGTCCAGGTATTCTATCGCAAGCAAACAATAGAATACATAAGCAATCAAGCAAAGATGCACAAACAGAACTCCAAATAAGAAGATCTAACCAGAAAGTTCAACTTAAGAACTCCGGTTTGCAAAAAGAATCAAATCGAACGAAGCAACGAAACTCAAACTGCGAAAGAAACGAGATCCGTTTACTAGATTGATCTAGGGTCAAATTTTACAGTTACAAAACCTTGTTTAAATTGGTTAAACGAAAAGAGGGCGTCGAGATGAAGATCTGGGATTTTGAATCACCTGATTCCGACTCTCGAGCGAAAAGAAAAAGGAAAAACAAGATCAGGACAGAGATCGCGATCGAAAATCGCGGATAAATACCCCGAAAAAGAAAACGGACGAACAAGCTAACGAACGAAGGTTCGCTGTCTGTAACCAACAGGCGGTCAACGTTCGTTAAAACGAACGTATGGACGAATGTCCGCAAAGTAACTAAACCAAAAAAAAACCGAACCGATCTAAAGAAAAACGGATCTAGGGTTTCTAAAAAACCGATCGGTTTTAAGAAAAACCGACGGCGGTGGCGGCGGCGCGGCGGCTGTGGGGTGGCGGGGTGTGGCGGCACGGCAAGCGGGGCGGCGGCGCGGTTTGCGGCGGAGCAAGGGCGGCGGCGGCGGCTACTAAGGGCGGCGGCGGCGCGGGACTCGAGGGCGGCTAGGATTTCGGCCGGGGCGGCTTGGGCTGGCGGCGGCCTCCGGGCTGCGCTTTTAAAGGCCCGGCTAGGGGAGTCCTAGCCGGTTACGGCCTAGAGTCGGTTCACACTTTTTTAAACGAGTCCTGACGTACGAAAACTAATGAAAGAAATACTAAACGGACTCCAAAAAATCCAAAATACATTTTCACCGTCCTCTAATAATATTTAGGACAAAGTGAACATATTTCCCGGACCTAAAGGCAATTTTGAAAAACGCGTATTTTTCCTATGCAAATAAAATCGCAAATAAATCCGAATAAATACCAAAAGTGATTTTAACATTTTTCCTCCAATATTTCTGTTATTTTGGAGAAGTCATATTATCTCCGCTCATATATTTTATTTAGAAATATTTTTAGGAGAGAAAAATAATTAAAACCAAAGCTATCCTCGTACCGGTATTCGAGAAAACTCAAATACGAAAACGATAGAATTCCCAACTCTCTCCGTAGGTCCTTGAGTTGCTTAGAATTTTCGAGGATCGCCCCACACAAAATGCAAAGAAATATGAATGCAATACGATCTATGTATAACATTCCAAATTGAAAATTTGGGATGTTACACCTTGGAAGATGGACGACAAGCCTACATCATTGACAGCTCCATCATCACCATCTTCGAAGTAAGAGACATACTCATATGGGTATGGGCACTCCCCTTGGCAACTTCCAAGCTTGGGGGAGGTGCTCCGGTATCGTATCGCCATCACACTCCTATCTTTACCATTTTTCTTACTTCGATCCTTTTGGTAATATCTTGATCTAGTAGAATAAAGTTTAATATGATCTAGTTGCGAGCTTTGCTTTATGATCCTTATCTATGTAATCGAGTCCGTGAGCTATATATAATAAAGATTAGTTTTGAGTCAAGAGCTTGATTATATCACTATGATCTTGAGGGAATAAAAGAAAAAATAAAAAGAATCAAAGATATCATATTGATCTTATGGGGAGTAATGACTTCACATATAAAGAGTATGATGAATAAAAATTGTTGAGAGTTGACAAACATAGTTTTGGTCATCGTTGCAATTAATAGGAAGTAATAAAGAAAGAGAGATTTTCACATACAAATATACTATCTTGGACATCTTTTATGATTGTGAGCACTCATTAAAATATGACATGCTAAAAAGTTGATGTTGGAGAAGGAAGACAACGTAATGGGTTATGTTTTCTTATATCCGAAATAAAGTATATTGTCATGGATCATCCAACATGTTGAGCTTGCCTTCCCCCCTCATGCTAGCCAAACTCCTTGCACCAAGTAGAGATACTACTTGTGCTTCCAAATATCCTTAAAACTAGTTTTGCCATGAGAGTCCACCATATCTACCTATGGATTGAGTAAGATCCTTCAAGTAAGTTGTCATTGTTGCAACTCTCTAAAATATGTATGATCTATTAGTGTGGAGAAAATAAGCTTTATACGATGTTGTGATATGGAAGCAATAAAAGCGATGGATTGCATAATAAAGGTCCATATCACAAGTGGAAATATAAAGTGACGTTCTTTTGCACTAAGATTTTGTACATCCAACCAAAAAAGCACATGATAACCTCTGCTTCCCTCTGCGAAGGGCATATCTATTGTTCTTACCTTATACAAGAGTCATGGTGATCTTTACCTTTCCTTTTTACATTTTATCCTTTGGTAAGCACATTGTGTTGGAAAGATCCTGACATATATACCCAATTGGATCTAAGCTATCATGAACTATTATTGTTGACATTACCCTTGAGGCAAAAGGTTGGGAGGCTACACTATAAGCCCCTATCTTTCTCTGTGTCCGGTTAAAACTCCATACCCATAAGTATTGCCTGAGTGTTAGAAATTGTGAAAGACTAAATGATAGTTGAGTATGTGGACTTGCTGAAAAGCTCTGATATTGACTCTTTCCGATATTATGATAAATTGAAATTGCTTCAATGACTAAGATCATAGTTTGTTAGTTTTCAATGAAGTTTCTGATTCAAACTTGACATTGTGAATGGATTGTTACTTTAGCATAAGAAATCATATGACTATATATATATATATATATAGCCGGTCTATTCTCATAATATTATGAAAATAATATTCTCATAACACTTCCGCATTGCACGCATAACGCGAGGGCACCGCATTCTTAGTAGCAGAGGTACTGCGACACAGTGACCAGTGAACTTCATGTTGGAAAAATTGTACGTGTTCTTTTTTTGGTACCTTTTTTGCTCTAATTTTTAACCGTTTGTCGGAACAATGCATGTAATATACCGTTGAAAAGCTAAGGATTATGCGCTACTTCGTCATGTTGAACACTTTTCGAGATTCCTTACGGTTTAAGAGCAGTTTTAAAAATGGTGCGACCCACGAATAATGGCAGCGAGCGTTTTTTCGTGTTTTTTTCTAAACCGCTCGTCGGAATGAAACATATGATACACCGTTGGAAAGATATCATCGAGGCGCATCTTTTTCTTATATTATTTTTTGTCTAATTCGTTACGGTTTAAAAGCAGTTTCAAATTTACTAAATCGCGGAATTCTGTTTTTCGATTTTTTTTCAAATTTTCGGTACTATTTTCACTCTAGTTTTCTAATTGTTTGTCGAAACAAGGCGTGTAATATACCGTTGAAAAGCTATGCATGAGGCGCAACTTTCATATGTTGAAATGATTTTGAGATTCCTTATGGTTTTTAGTTAATTTTGAAAATTGTGCGGCTGACTACGAGGAGCAGCAGCAGTTTTTGGCGAAATATTTACAAACCGCTGGTCGAAATGATTCAATATATATGCCGTTGGAAAGATATCGTCGAGACGCAATTTTTTCATGTAGAACGCCCCCTCTAATTCCTTACGGTTGAAGAGCAGTTTTAAAATTACGGAAATGCGGACACTCTGTTTTTCACGACACCCAAATCGTCGTGTATACTGCATCAGATAGAAAACCTTACTGCTTTGAACTAAAATCCGCACTGCATCATACAGTCAAGTGAACTTCATGATCTCTTTTTCGTGGGACGTAAATTTTGACAAACGAGGTGGAATGCACTTCATGTCAAGTGTTCCGCAATACTATGAAAAATGAGCCACGAGACTACCGTAAACGGGCGCGACACTACCAAAAGTGAACCCCGTTAGTATTTTTCGAAACTCAATATTTTTTACGTGCGTAAACGCAGGGATCGAGCAAGTGAACCACATGTAATGAGAAGCGAGCTGCTTTCCGAGGTGCTTTTGTTTTTGGATTACCAAGTGAACCACAAAGGAGTTTTATAATGAACTCCATCAGAGAACAAAGTGAGCTTAAAAACATACGTATCCATTCATTATTTTTACACAGCCACACAACCATCTAGTACACAGCATAATCAACGATGCAGTACCCAACAGAACTGCACTAGACAAAGAGAAGAGAACAAAATGACCATCCATTCTTACTACCCTTTTCTCTCTGCGTTTCCCATAAACAAACAAACAAACTTCAAATGAACATCAATGTTCTCTTCTCTTTCTTACTGAGTGCACTGCAAATGATTTTCAGAAGAAAAAAAGTGAGCTGCAAAACAAAAAAAGATTGAGCTGCAAAATCAAAAAGAGTGAGCTGGACCATGAGGCTCGTGCACTCGTGCCTAATTGTCTATACGTGAATAAACCATTCTGAACTAGAATTCCCATTCCTACATCCAACACTTACCTGAAGAGGAAGCGGGCTGCACTTCGGCCACGGATGACTCACAGGCCACAGACTGCACACACGCATGCACTGTGCTGCAAGGATGCGCCGTGGACTGCGCCGAGGCTGCTCACTGTCTACACTACACGGCCAGGGTATTGCAAAAAAATGCAATGTACTGCATAGTCACAATGGAAGTGGAGCTCGTGCTTGGATTAACCACACATAGAGGAGTTAACTGCACATGGCGCAGCGCCAAGCTACACAAGGAAAATGCAATGGAGGTCAGTAGGATGTGGCGCTCGTGAATCCAAGCTGAACTACATGTCGGCGTTGGCCGTACTGCACGCCGCCGTTGGCCGTACTGCATGCCGCCGTTCGACGTACAGCACACAGCTGTTGGCCGCCGACCTCCAGCGCACCGCAGCACTGAGACTACCGAACCCCATCGAGGAGCGGGGCGAACAGCACTGCATCGGAAAAATTCAGGATACTCACACCAAACTACACACGATTCTATTACCATCGCGCGCGTCTGTGGCTCCTCCTCGTGGACGCGCTCGCTGACCCCCCGCACCTACCTCATCATCCTCCAGGATGAGGTGAGAGTGCAAGGATGGTCGGGACGGGCCCCTAAAGGAGTAGGGCGTCGGTGGCGACAAAGATCCGTGGGGGGTGAGGGGCAATCGTGGGGGTGCCACCGGGGAGGGAAAGCATGGTGAAGGGGGCGGGAATGCCCGGATCTCGCGACAACATAGCCCTTGCTGGAAGTCGAGGTCGTCGGTGATGGGCTCGATAGGACTAGGAGGGGGCAGCACCGAGCTGGTGGAGGTGGGACACACCGGATCCTCACTGGATCTCCAGGGCGGCGGTAGTTTGCGGCAAGTTGGTGGGGGTGCTTCATGGCCGCTTCCCCATCTCGGCGAGTGTCGATCCAGCGCCGGAAGATGGGGGTGCCTGGATCCGGCGACCACCGGGGCGCATCGGCGAGGGGAACCAGGAGGAGGAGGCGGTGGGGCGGTTGGAGGCTGGGCTAGCGGCTGGTCGGGGTGGTGGGAGGTTCCCTGGATGGGAGCACTGGAGGCGGGGTGGTGGTCGGGGCTTAGTTGGTGGGTTGGGCCGCGAGCAGAGGGAGGTCAGGCGGCAATCCGGCAGCACGGGATTGGAAGGGATAGAAGGTCGAGGTGGTGGAGCCGTGGCGCGGCGGGGCTCGCTGGGGTGGGCACGGTGGAGGAAGGTGGGGGCGAGGCGGGGAAAGGTGGAAGAAGGTGAGGTGATGCTCTGGCGGCGGCG
>LR738713.1:316990052-317033461 GCA_902687465.1 Secale cereale
TATATACACACACACATAAACACTATTCTGATCACTGGATCAGAATATTATTCTGATCACAACATATACTTTCTGAGATACACACCTGAACTTCTCTTTGTAAGAATCCGACCTTCAGGCTATCTTCGCAACCGTGTCTCTCCCCGCGAAGTTTTCTGATTAGCCGTGTTAAATGTGATGTAAGTGTAATCTTCAAACGGTTTCTAGCAACAAAAATACTTATTTTAAATAGAAATCTTGCTCATGGGCGGATTTTGCTCTCGGGTTGTGATGAACTCGTGTTTTTCGCAATTTTACTGCCTGAGTTGCACGCATGAACTTCCCCATGTGTTAGGTTGAACTTCCGCCAACATTGCCCAAATGGGGCTTGCGATATACCGTTGGAAAGATATGGACACCAGTATCACGAGCCAACTTAATTTTTTGTCAAAATGTAAGCGGTTTAAGAGCAGTTTTGAAAACCGTTTTTCCCTCACACAAAAAACGTGAATCGTATTTTCGATCTCATTTCTAAACCGTTTATCGGAATGCGGCATATAATATGTCGTTGGAAAGCGGCTGCAAAACCGCTCCTTTCACATGTTGAAAGTTTTCTCTAATTCCCTATGGTTAAAACGATATTTGGAAAAACGTAAAATTTCACAAACCGAATAGCCAAGTTTGTATTTTCGCTGTGATTTCTAAACGGCAAACCCAATTAAGGCATATTTTATGGCGTTGGAAAGCTTATGAAAATGCGCTACTTTTTCATGTTGAAAGTTTTTTCTAATTTTGAATGGTTTAAGAGTAATCTAGAAAACGATACAAGTCCTACCAAGTTTGTTTTTTCGAGTTAAGTTTTTAACCGTGCATCCGAATTCAGCAAGTGATATGGCATTGGAAAGCTTGAACAAATGCGAAACTCTTTTTATGTATTGTTTCTCCTAATTATTTACGGTTTTAAGTCAATTTTGAAAATGGCAAAAAACGTATTTTCGCTATATTTTCTACAAATTTTGTCGGAATACGGCAAGTAATATACCGTTGAAAAGCTATGGAAAATGTGAAACATTTTCATGTTGACGATTTTCTCTGATTCCCATCCGTTTTCAAGAAATTGCGAAAATGGCGAGATCATTTTTCTGCCTTTATCACGAAACAGATTCGTCGAAAATGCACCGCGTGAAGTACCTGAACTTCTGTGGCAGTTCTGCTTGAACTTCACTCTGTTTTTTGACGTGATATTTTTCGCCCGTAACTCCCAAACCCCTTACTGGAATTGAGCAAATGATATGCCGATGGAAAGCTATTGAAAACACACAACTTTTTCGTGTTGATCAATTTTTCATACTCACGACAGTTCAAAATATTTTTTTTGAATGCGTAAAAATGTGTTTTTAACGATATACATAACACTTTTAAACCATTTATTGGAATGTAGCATATAATATATTGTTGGAAAGCTTATGATAGGAGGACCATTTTTTCATCAAGACAACCGTTACAAATTCGTTGCCGTTTGAGAGCATTATTAAAAATGGCAAAAACAACATAGTTTTTCCTTGTTTTCACATGTAATTGAGGGTTGGACGTCTCGCACTAGAGATCTCGAACTTCACCTGGAGGAGCACGTCAACTTCTTGCAACAAATCTTTGAAGCTTTTAGTTTTCTATGCTTATATTCTTATCTGAAACGCATTCCGTGTAGTAGTTGAACTTCCAACTGTTTTCACCTTGAACTTCTGTCACGTATTTTTATTCAACATCTCTCACAAGAATTTTTGAACTTTTCTCGGGCTGAGCACTTGAACTTCTAGCAACAAAACTTTTAGCCTTTGCTTTTTCATTCTCTTTTTATCATACAAATGCACACCGTGTAGTACGTGAACTTCTCTCGGTTACGCGAAAATATTTGAGTTTTTTTATAGATATTGAACCGCTCCACTTTTTTTATTTGAACTTCATTGTGTATTTTCAGAAATGTGAAAATTGAAGGTTTTTAAAAACATCGAACTTCTTCGTTATTTGAAATTGAACATGTTGGTTTTATTCTTTAGTAATTAGAAAAATCCGATTTTTTAAAATAAATACCAAACCGTTGTGCCTTTTCCAATTGAACCTCTTCGTTATTTTGAATTGAACTTATTGGTTTTTTTTCTTTAGTAACCAGAAAAATCCAAATTTTCAAATATAATATCAAACTGCTCCATTTTTTAAATTTGAACTTCTCTGTTATTTTCATGAAGTTTGGTAATTGAACTTCTGTATCCCCCCTCCTTTTCCTATTATTTATTTTATACATATTATGTACTGAATGAAAATTTGTAATTATTGAGCTTCCTTTAGTTTTTATATGTGAATTCTAGAGATTTAACATTTCCTACGTTTCTTCTTCAAGAGAGAATCCGTGAATTTTTTTCTAATGGATCATTTAACATTCCCACTCCACTCCAAGGAAAAAGCCTCAACCATAGAAGTACTAGGCACTAGCAATCACACAGGCTACCTACGGATGCACACCGAGCCGCTACATGCACACACACCACTCGCATACACAACACACAGGGAACGCACGGCGCGCCAGCATGCATGCACACGGCCATGCTCACCGCCACCACACGCACCATCACACACGCACACCTTCGAGCAGGTGCTGCTTGCTGGAGAAGGGGCGACCTCAGGGACGATGAGGCGCTGGCGGGAGGATGACCTGGGAACATTGTCGATGATCGGCGGCAGGCGCTCATACGAGGTATTCCTGGCAGGCGTGCATACGTCGAACCGCTGTCAATTATTTTGTTGAACTGATACAGGAGACACCCGCAAATATTTATTGGAAATATACTAAAGAAATACTACAGTTTTTTGCTACAAGAAGTGTCATTCATTGTCCTTACTGACGATGCATCCCGGATGGATTGTTGCACGACAGAACGAGCGGGAGGAGGCCAACAAATACATCAAACAAATACAGAGTTGTTCTTCCAGAGCTTGCTCGACTGGATCTGCCAACCCTTTTTTACCGTTTTCCTCCTCCATTTCTGCATGGGGTAGCTCCCCACCTGCACCTTCTGGTTCACCTGCAAGATGGACTGGCTAGCCAGAGGACCGCCAACACGACGAGGCAAGAGGTTGGAGAAGTTCTAGGCAAAAGAGGAAGACGTCCAAGGTGCGCCAGCTAGGGAGGACGGTGTCGGGGGATGGGGCTGTGGGCCGCTGGGAGGCGTGCCTGGGGGCTGCCGGTGAACGCCGGCGCTCATCTGCTGGGATAGAGGGGTGAGTACAGTGCAGCGGCCGGACCGAGGCAGAGGGCGACGCGGCAGCTGGACCTAGGCGCGGGGCGACACGGTGGTCGGACGCAGGCGAGAGGCAACGTGATGGTCGGACCTAGGCATGGGGCAACTCCAGCGCGGATGGAAGGCCGCCGGCAGCCGCCACAGTGCGCGAAGCGAGAGGTGGTTAACGCGGCAGGGGATCTGGCCACCGCCGTTCCCAGCGGATCTCTGGCGGGGGAGCTGGCCGCCACATGGTGGATGTGGATCTGGGGAGGCATCGGTGGTCGGGGAGGCGGCGGCGTCGGTGTTGGGCGGGGCGAGGGCAGCGGCACCGGTTGTGGGCGGGGCGGCGGCGGGGATGCAGGAAGGTAGGAATCGTGGGATCGGGGGAATCGTGGGATCGGGGGTGGGAGGGTGAACAGGCGTGGGATGGTTTTTTACAGGGTTGTACTGGTTTGGGAGTTGGGGAGATCCGCATCGCGCCCAATATAGAGCTGATTGTGATCCAAATAACTATTCTGATACCCGGATCATATATATAGAATGATCATGATGCCCTAATGTCCATATTTTATTTTATCGACACCTCTATCTCTAAACACGTGGACATATTTTTCGATATCGGCTTCCGCTTGAGGACAAGCAAGGTCTAAGCTTGGGGGAGTTGATACGTCCATTTTGCATCATGCTTTTATATTGATGTTTATTGCATTATGGGATGTCATTACACATTATGTCAGAATACTTATACCTTTTCTCTCTTATTTTACAAGGTTTAAATGAAGAGGGAGAATGCCGACAGCTAGAATTCTTGGCTAGAAAAGGAGCAAATATTGTAGACCTATTCTGCACAACTCAAAAAGCCCTGAAAGTCCACGAAATTCAGTTTTGGAATATATAAAAAATATCGGGCGAAGAAAGCACCATAGGAGGGCCACCCACCATCCACGAGGGTGGGGGGCGCGCCTTACCCCCTAGGTGCGCCCCCTGCCTCGTGGGCCACCTGGCAGCCCCCGATGCCCATCTTCTGGTATAAGGTGTCTTCTGCCTAGGAAAAAATAGGAAAGAAGCTTTCGGGACGAACCGCCGCCGTCTCGAGGCGGAACCTTGGCAGAACCAATCTAGGGCTCCGGCGGAGTTGTTCTACCGAGGAAACATACCTCTGGGACGGGGAAATCGTCACCGCCGTCATCACCATCCATCCTCTCATTGGGAGGGCTCAATCTCCATCAACATCTTCACCAGCACCATCTCCTCTCAAACCCTAGTTCATCTCTTGTATCCAATCTTTGTATCAAAACCTCAGATTGGTACCTGTGGGTTGCTAGTAGTGTTGATTACTCCTTGTAGTTGATATTAGTTGGTTTATCCGTTGGAAGATCATATGTTCAGATCCATTATGCATATTAATATCCCTCTGATTATGAACATGAATATGATTTGTGAGTAGTTACGTTTGTTCCTGAGGACATGGGAGAAGTCTTGCTATAAGTAGTCATGTGAATTTGGTTTTCTTTCGATATTTTGATGATGTATGTTGTCTTTCCTCTAGTGGTGTTATGTGAACGTCGACTACATGAAACTTCACCATTGTTTGGGCCTAGAGGAAGGCATTGGGAAGTAATAAGTAGATGATGGGTTGCTAGAGTGACAGAAGCTTAAACCCTAGTTTATACGTTGCTTCGTAAGGGGCTGATTTGGATCCATATTTTTCATGCTATGGTTAAGTTTACCTTAATACTTCTTTTGTAGTTGCGGATGCTTGCAATAGAGGTTAATCATAAGTGGGATGCTTGTCCAAGTAAGGGTAGCACCCAAGCACCGGTCCACCCACATACCAAATTATCAAAGTAATGAACGCGAATCATACGAGCGTGATGAAAACTAGCTTGACGATAATTCCCATGTGTCCTCGGGAGCGCTTTCCTTTATATAAGTGTTTGTCCAGGCTTGTCCTTCTATACAAAAAGGATTGGGCCATATTGCTGCACCATATTTACTTTTATTACTTGTTACCCTTTACAAATTACCTTATCACAAAACTATTTGTTACCAATAATTTCAGTGCTTGCAGAGAATACCTTACTGAAAACTTCCTATCATTTCCTTCTGCTCCTCATTGGGTTCGACACTCTTACTTATCGAAAGGACCAGATAGATCCCCTACACTTGTGGATCATCACTGACATCAACATTTCTGTATGCCGCCATTTTGGGGTCTTTGGCATTGAATTCACCATTGACCTGCGAGATGGTGAGGTTTGAGTCCCCCCTTACTTCAAGGCGTCGTACAACCATTGATGTAGCCATCCAGAGACCGTGTAGTAGAGCTTCGCATTCGGCTGCATTGTTGGAGTCCGTGTACATGATCTGTAGGACACACCGAATATTATCGCCTGTGGGAGATTTAAGGATCACCCCGGCCCCTAGTCCGGCTAACATTTTTGAGCCATTGAAGTACATTTTCCAATGCGAATATGTACTATATTCCCGGGGGAGTTTGGCTTCGGTCCATTCAGCTAGGAAATCGGCCAACACCTGAGATTTAATTGCTCGGCGTGGCTTGTATACGATTGATACATCCATTTTGCATCATGCTTATATGTTGATATTTATTGCATCATGGGCTGTTCTTACATGTTTTGTCACAATACTTATGCCTTTTCTCTCTTATTTTACAAGGTTTACATGAAGAATGAGAATGCCGTCAGTTGGAATTCTGGGCTGTAAAAGGAGCAAACTGTGGAAACCTATTCTGCACAACTTCAAAAGCCCTGAAACTCAATAGAACGCCGTTTCAGAAAATATAAAAAATATCTGGCAAAAGAAGTCCACGAGGGGGGCCACCGGCTGTCCACGAGGGTGGGGGGCGCGCCCCCCTGCCTCGTGGGCCAGCCGAAAGGCCCCCGATGCCCATCTTCTCCTATATGAGGTGTTTTGACCTAGAAAAAATCGTAAGGAGGCTTTTGGGACCAGACACCGCCGTCTCGAGGTGGAACCGAGGTGGAAACCAATCTAGGGCTCCGGCAAAGCTGTTCTGCCCGGGATACTTCCCTCCGGGAGGGGGAAATCATCACCGCCGTCATCACCAACAACTCTTCCATCTTGGGGAGGGCTATCTTCATCAACATCTTCACCAGCACCATCTCCTCTCAAACCCTAGTTCATCTCTTGTATCCAATCTTTGTACCCAAACCTCAGATTGGTACCTATGGGTTGCTAGTAGTGTTGATAACTCCTTGTAGTTGATGCTAGTTGGTTTATTTGGTGGAAGATCATATGTTCAGATCCATTATGCATATTAATACCTCTCTGATCATGAACAATATTATTTCTCGTGAGTAGTTACTTTGGTTCCTGGGGACATGGGATAAGTCTTGCTATTAGTAGTCATGTGAATTTGGACTTCGTTCGATATTTTGATGAGATGTATGTTGTCTCTCCTCTAGTGGTGTCATGTGAACGTCGACTACATGACACTTCACCATTATTTGGGCCTAGAGGAAGGCATTGGGAAGTAATAAGTAGATGATGGGTTGTTAGAGTGACAGAAGCTTAAACCATAGTTTATGCGTTGCTTCGTAAGGGGCTGATTTGGATCCATATGTTTCAAGCTATGGTTAGGTTTACCTTAATACTTCTTTTGTAGTTGCGGATTCTTTCATTAGAGGTTAATAATAAGTGGGAGGCTTGTCCAAGTAAGGGCAGCACCCAACCACCGGTCCACCCACATACCAAATTATCAAAGTACCGAACGCGAATCAGATGATCGTGATGAAAACTAGCTTGACGATAATTCCCATGTGTCCTCGGGAGCGCTTTCCTTTATATAAGAGTTTGTCCAGGCTTGTCCTTTGCTACAAAAAGGATTGGTCCACCTTGCTGCACCTTATTTACTTTTACCTTTTGTCACTTGCTACCAGTTACCTTATCACAAAACTATCTGTTACCTATAATTTCAGTGCTTGCAGAAAATACCTTACCAAAAACTGCCTATCATTTCCTTCTGCTCCTCGTTGGGTTCGACACTCTTACTTATTGAAAGGACTACGATAGATCCCCTACACTTGTGGGTCATCAAGAGTCTTTTCTGGCGCCGTTTCCGGGGAGTGAAGCGCCTTTGGTAAGGAAAAATTTATATAGTGTGCAGAAATTTATTGTCACTCGTTACTATGGCTCAAAATCCTTTGAGGGGCTTGTTCGGGGTATCTTCACCCCGAACAGAAGAGCAAAGAGTTGCTCCTCAACCTACTGCACCTATTGAAAATGTTTGCTTTGAGATTCCTTCGGGTATGATAGAGAAACTACTTGAAAATCCCTTTATAGGAGACGGAACACTGCATCCCGACTTACACCTAATCTATGTGGATGAAGTTTGCGGATTGTTTAAGCTTGCAGGTATGCCCGAGGATGTTATCAAGAAGAAGGTTTTCCCTTTATCTTTGAAGGGAGATGCGTTGACATGGTTTAGGCTATGCGATGATATGGGATCATGGAACTATAATCGTCTGAAGTTGGAATTTCATCAGAAGTTCTACCCTATGCACCAGGTTCATCGTGATCGTAATTATATTTATAATTTCATGCAGCCTTGATCAAGTTTTGCAGAGATGTGAAGACACTAATCTTGTCTTGAATTGGGAGAAGTGCCACTTTATGGTTAATGAAGGCATCGTCTTGGGACATAAAATTTCTGAAAGAGGTATTGAAGTTGACAAAGCTAAAGTTGATGCTATTGAAAAGATGCCATGCCCTAAGGACATCAGAAGTATACGAAGTTTCCTTGGTCATGCCGGGTTTTATAGGAGTTTCATAAAGGACTTATCCAAAATCTCCAGGCCTCTGACTAATCTCTTACAAAAAGATATTCCTTTTGTCTTTGATGATGATTGTCTAGAAGCATTTGAAATACTTAAGAAAGCATTGATCTCTGCACCTATTGTCCAGCCTCCTCACTAGAATTTACCCTTTGAGATTATGTGAGATGCTAGTGATTATGCTGTAGGAGCTGTTTTAGGGCAAATAGTTGATAAGAAATTGAATGTTATCCAATATGCTAGTAAAACTCTAGATAGTGCCCAAAGGAATTATGCTACCACTGAGAAAGAATTTTTAGCAGGTGTATTTGCTTGTGATAAGTTTAGACCCTATATCGTTGATTCTAAGGTAACTATTCACACTGATCATGCTGCTATCAAGTACCTTATGGAAAAGAAAGATGCTAAACCTAGACTTATTAGATGGGTTCTCTTGCTACAAGAATTTGACTTGCATATTATCGATAGAAAGGGAGCTGAGAACCCCGTAGCAGATAACTTGTCTAGGTTAGAGAATATACTTGATGACCCACAACCTATTGATGATAGCTTTCCTGATGAACAATTAACTGTCATAAATACTTCTCGTACTGCTCCATGGTATGCTGATTATGCTAATTATATTGTTGCTAAGTTTATACCTCCTAGCTTCACATACCAGCAAAAGAAAATGTTCTTCTATGATTTGAGACATTACTTCTGGGATGACCCACATCTTTATAAAGAAGGAGTAGATGGTATTATTAGACGTTGTGTACCTGAGCATGAACAGGAACAGATCCTACGCAAGTGCCACTCCGAAGCTTATGGAGGACACCATGCGGGAGATAGAACTGCACACAAGGTATTGCAATCCAGTTTTTATTGGCCTACTATCTTCAAGGATGCCCGTAAGTTTGTCTTATCTTGTGATGAATGTCAAAGAATTGGTAATATTAGTAGACGTCAACAAATGCCTATGAACTATTCACTTGTTATCGAACCATTTGATGTTTGGGGCTTTGATTATATGGGACCTTTTCCTGCCTCTAATGGGTACACACATATTTTAGTTGCTCTTGATTATATTACTAAGTGGGTAGAAGCTATTTCAACTAGTAGCGCTGATCATAACACCTCTATTAAGATGCTTAAAGAAGTTATATTTCTGAGGTTTGGAGTCCCTAGATATCTAATGACTGATGGTGGTTCACACTTTATTCATGATGCTTTCCGTAAAATGCTTGCAAAGTATGATGTCAACCATAGAATTGCATCCCCCTATCTCCCACAGACTAGTGGTCAAGTAGAACTAAGTAATAGGGAGTTGAAATTAATCTTGCAAAAGACAGTTAATAGGTCTAGGAAGAATTGGTCCAAGAAACTAGATGATGCATTATGGGCCTATAGAACTGCATACAAAAATCCTATGGATATGTCTCCATATAAGATGGTATATGGAAAAGCATGTCACTTACCTCTTGAGCTAGAACATAAGGCATATTGGGCTATTAAGGAGCTCAACTATGATTTCAAACTTGTCGGTGAGAAGAGGTTATTTGACATTAGTTGTCTCGATGAATGGAGAACCCATGCCTATGAGAATGCCAAACTGTTTAAAGAAAAAGTTAAAAGATGGCACGACAAAAGGATACAAAAGCATGAGTTTAACGTAGGTGATTATGTCTTGATATACAACTCTCGTTTAAGATTTTTTGCAGGAAAACTTCTCTCCAAGTGGGAAGGACCTTACTTTATCGAGGAGGTCTATCATTCCGGTGCCATAAAAATCAACAACTTCCAAGGCACAAATCCGAAGGTGGTGAACGGTCAAAGAATCAAACCTTATATCTCAGGTAATCCTATGAATGTTGAAACTAATGTTATTGAAACCGTAACCCCGGAGGAATACATAAGGGACACTTTCCAGAATGATCCAGCCTCCAAAAAGGAAGAGGTACGTGATACGGTAAGTAAACCGACTCCAAAACAGTTCTAAAGGAAAATTTTCTCCGTTTTGAAATATTTAGAAAAATAGAAAAATAAACCGCAGTCCGGAAGAGACACGAGACGTCCACGAGGGTGGAGGGCGCGCCCCCTGCCTCATGGGCACCCCGTGTGTCCCCCGGACTCCGTTTTCTTGTGGGTTACTCCTTTTGGTCGGTAAGAATTCATTATATATACCCCCGAAGGTTTTGACCTCTGTATCACGCAAAAATCCTCTGTTTTTGTTTCGAGCTGCTGTTTTTGACAGATCTAGATCATCATGGCATCCTCCAACACCCACAAGGACAAGTTCTTCGTGAAGGTCATCAACCCCTACTTTGCGGAGGTGCTGCACCACCCTAAAACCATGGAGTTGCATGAGGGGGTGCTGCACATCCGTGATGTTGAGGGGCCGAGGAGGACCGAGAGCGTGGAGACAAGACTCTAAGCAATGGAGCAGCAAGTTTTCAAGTGCCAAAGTATGGTGGAACGAGGACTCAACGCCAACCACATGATGATCTCGGAGCTCGCCAACAACCTCAAGCTGGACTCAAGGATCTTTGGGGAAGCTATCTCCAATCTTCAAGAGAAGATCGAACACCTCCAAGCCCAGATCTATGACCTGCAAAACCAAAACTGTGAGTATGAATATAGATTCAAGAAGATGAGTTTGGCTGCAGATTTGACTATCCCGGAGACTCGATCATCCTTCTACGGTGGTGAACCCATGCCTTGGAAGGTGGACAACAAGCCTACATCATCAACAACTCCATCATCACCACCCCCGAAGAAGGAGACATAATCATATGGGTATGGGCACTCCCCTTGGCAACTGCCAAGCTTGGGGGAGTGACCCCGGTATCATATCACCATCTCTCCTATTTTACCATTTTACTTAGTTCGATCCTTTTGGTAGTATCTTGATATATTAGAATAAAGTTAGCATGATCTAGTTGTGAGCTTTTGCCTTGTGATATTTACCCTTTGTAATCGAGTCCGCGAGCTATATAATAAAGATTAGTGTTGAGTCAAAGGCTTGATTTCCTCACTTGGGTCATGATAAAAAGAAAGAAAATATGAAAAGTACCAAAGAGATCATATCGATCTTATGGGAAGTAATGACTTCACATACATGAGTATGATAAATAAAAGTTGTTGGGAGGTGACAAGCATAGTTTTGGTCATCATTGCAATTAATAGGAAGTAATAAAAGAAGAGAGGCTTCACATACAATTATACTATCTTGGACATCTTTTATGATTGTGAGCACTCATTAAAGTATGACATGCTAAAGAGTTGATGTTAGACAAGGAAGACAACATAATGAGTTATGTCTTCTTATATCCGGAATAAAGTATATTGTCATGGATCATCCAACATGTGTGGAGCTTGCCTTTCCCCCTCACGCTAGCCAAAACTCCTCGCACTAAGTAGAGATACTACTTGTCCTTCCATATATCCTTAAACCCTTTTTTGCCATGAGAGTCCACCATACCTACCTATGGATTGAGAAAGATCCTTCCAAGTAAGTTGTCATGTTGCAAACACGCTAAAATATGTATGATTTATTAGTGTGGGAGAAATTAGCTTTATACGATCTTGTGATATGGAAGTAATAAAAGCGACGGACTGCATAATAAAGGTCCTTATCACAAGTGGCAATATAAAGCGAAGTTTTTCTATGCTAAGACTTTGCGCATCCAACCATAAAAACACATGACAACCTCTGCTTCCCTGTGCGAAGGGCCTATCTATTATTCCTGTCTTATAAGTGTCAAGGTGAAATCCACCTTTCCTTTTTTACATTTTATCCTTTGGAAAGCACATTGTGTTGGAAAGATCCTGAGATATATATACCCACTTGGATGTAACTTTTCATGATCTATTACTGTTGACATTACCCTTGAGGTAAAGGTTGGGAGGCAACACCATAAGCCCCTATCTTTCTCTGTGTCTGATTAAAACTCCATAAACATAAGTATTGCATGAGTTTGAGCAATTGTGAAAGATTATATGATAGTTGAGTATGTAGGCTTGCTGAAAAGCTCTTATATCGACTCTTTCCGATGTTACGATAAATTGCAATTGCTTGAATGACCGAGATCAAAGTTTGTTAGTTTCCAATGAAGTTTATGATTCATACTTGATATTGTGGATGAATTGTTACTTTAGCATAAGAACACATGACTATATTTATATAAGTTGTTGTTATGAGAATGATCATGATGCCCTCATGTCCGTATTTCGTTTTTATCGACACCTCTATCTCTAAACATGTGGACATATTTTTCGATATCGGCTTTTGCTTGAGGACAATCGAGGTCTAAGCTTGGGGGAGTTGATACGTCCATTTTGGATCATGCTTATATGTTGATATTTATTGCATTATGGGCCGTTCTTACATGTTTTTTCACAATACTTATGCCTTTTCTCTCTTATTTTACAAGGTTTACATGAAGAAGGAGAATGCCGGTAGCTGGAATTCTGGGCTGGAAAAGGAGCAAACTCTAGAAACCTATTCTGCACAACTCCAAAAGCCCTGAAACTCAACAGAACGCCATTTTAGAAAATATAAAAAATATCTGGTGAAAGAAGTCCACGAGGTGGGCCACCGGCTGTCCACGAGGGTGGGGGGCGCGCGCCCCTTCCCAGGGCGCGCCCCCTACCTCGTGGGCCAGCCGGAAGGCCCCGATGCCCATCTTCTCCTATATGAGGTGTTTTGACCTGGAAAAAAATCATAAGGAGGCTTTCGGGACCAGACGCCGCCGTCTCTAGGCGGAACCGAGGCGGAAACCAATCTAGGGCTCTGGCAGAGCTGTTCTGCCGGGGATACTTCCCTCCCGGAGGGGGAAATCATCACCGCCGTCATCGCCAACAACTCTCCCATCTTGGGGAGGGCTATCTTCATCAACATCTTCACCAGCACCATCTCCTCTCAAACCCTAGTTCATCTCTTGTATCCAATCTTTGTACCCAAACCTCAGATTGGTACCTGTGGGTTGCTAGTAGTGCTAATTACTCCTTGTAGTTGATGCTAGTTGGTTTATTTGGTGGAAGATCATATGTTCAGATCCATTATGCATATTAATACCTCTCTGATCATGAACAATATTATGTCTTGTGAGTAGTTACTTTGGTTCCTGAGGATATGGGAGAAGTCTTGCTATTAGTAGTCATGTGAATTTGGTCTTCGTTCGATATTTGGATGAGATGTATGTTGTCTCTCCTCTAGTGGTGTCATGTGAACGTCGACTACATGACACTTCACCATTAGTTGGGCCTAGAGGAAGGCATTGGGAAGTAGTAAGTAGATGATGGGTTGCTAGAGTGACAGAAGCTTAAACCCTAGTTTATGCGTTGCTTTGTAAGGGGCTGATTTGGATTCATATGTTTCAGGCTATGGTTAGGTTTACCTTAATACTTCTTTTGTAGTTGAGGATGCTTGCATTAGAGGTTAATCATAAGTGGGAGGCTTGTCCAAGTAAGAGCAGCACCCAAGCACCGGTCCACCCACATACCAAATTATCAAAGTACTGAATGCGAATCAGATGATCGTGATGAAAACTAGCTTGACGATAATTCCCATGTGTCCTCGGGAGCGCTTTCCTTTATATAAGAGTTTGTCCAGGCTTGTCCTTTGCTAAAAAAAGTATTGGGCCACCTTGCTGCACCTTATTTACTTTTACCTTCTGTCACTTGCTACCAATTACCTTATCACAAAACTATCTGTTACCTATAATTTCAGTGCTTGCAGAAAATACCTTACCGAAAACTGCCTATCATTTCCTTCTGCTCCTTGTTGGGTTCGACACTTTTACTTATCGAAAGGACTACAATAGATCCCCTACACTTGTGGGTCATCAACGATCTCGAAGGGAAGGAGCTCTATGGCCCATTTAGCAATGTGGCCCGTGGCGTCCCTGTTATTGCTTATATCATTGGGGGTACCTCGGATACTACTGTCAGTGAACACTCTTGAAAGTAGTGTCGTAGTTTTGGGGATGCCATAAAGACTGTATATGCTATATTTTGCTAGTGTGGGTATCGGGATTTGCACGGTGTGAGGACTTCTGACACATAGTAGACTGGGTATTGAACATGGAACTTGTGGCCTTCTGATTCCCGTTCCATGGCGAGCACTACGCTAACCACTTGATTGGTGGCTAATATGTAAAGCAGCATGGGCTCGCCGATGCCTGGTGCGGCTAATATGGGATTGCCTACGAGGAGTGTCTTGATTTCCTCTAGTGCCACAGTTGCCTCATCGGTCCACTCAAAGTTCTTGGTCTTTTTGAGTAGTCTGTAAAGTGTTAGTTGTTGGAAATATGCCCTAGAGGTAATAATAAATGGGTTGTTATCATATTTCTTTGTTCATGATTATCGTTTATTAGCCATGCTAGAATTCTATTGGGAGGAAACTTAGATATATGTGTGGATACATGGACGACAACGTGTCCCTAGTGAGCCTCTACTAGACTAGCTCGTTGATTAAAGATGTCTATGGTTTCCTAGCCATAGACATGAGTTGTCATTTCATAACGAGATCACATCATTAGGAGAATGATGTGATGGACAAGACCCAAACTATAAACGTAGCATATGATCGTATCAAGTTATTGCTATCTTTTTCCGCATGTCAATTATGTATGTTCCTATGAACATGAGATCATGCAACTCGCTGACTCCAGAGGAGTACCTTGTGTGTACCAAAACATCGCAACGTAACTGGGTGACTATAAAGGAGCTCTACAGGTATCTCCGAGGGTGTCTGTTGAGTTGGCATGGATCAAGACTGGGATTTGTCACTTCATATGAGGGAGAGGTACTCTAGGCCCTCTCAGTAATACAACATCACAAGAAGCTTGCAAGCAATGTGACTAAGGAGTTAGTCATGGGATCTTGTGTTACGGAATGATTAAAGAGACTTGCCGGTAACGAGATTGAACTAGGTATGGAGATACCGACGATCGAATCTCGAGCAAGTAACATACCGATAGACAAAGGGAACTACATACATGATTAGTTGAATCCTTCACATCGATGTTCAACCGATAAAATCTTCGTAGAATATGTAGGAACCAATATGAGCATCCAGGTCCGCCATTGGTTATTGACCGTAGAGGTGTCTTGGTCATGTCTACATAGTTCTCAAACCCACGGGGTCTACACACTTAACATTTGGTGACGATATAAGTATAGTTGAGTCATTATGGTGGTTACCAAAGGTCGTTTGGAGTCCCAGATGAGATCCCGGACATGGCCGGAATGGTCCGGAGGTGAAGGTTTATATATTGGACGAAGGGTATTGGAGTCCAGAAGTGTTCCGGGGGTACCGGGTGATGACAACCATTACCGAAAGGGGTTTCGCAGGGGGGCGACAAGTGTTGGCGGCCTCATGTGCCAAAGGGAGGGAGCACACCAGCCCACTAAGGGGGTGTGCGCCCCCAAGCCCCCTTCCCACGTTTCATGAGGAGCTGGGACTCCTCCCTAGGCTTTCCTCCACTTGCCTTGGGGGCCAAGGCACCTAGGAGGAGGTGCTCAAACCCATCTAGGGTTTCCCCCTTGGTGGACGCCACCCCTAGATGGTATCTAGGGGCGCCCTCCCTCCACCCTTCCCCCTATATATAGAGGAGGGGAGAGAGGGCAGCCGCACCCATATGCATCTATACGTGCCACGACGCTCCTCCTCCTCTCCCTCATAGCCATCTTCTTCTCCGTAGTGCTTAGCAAAGATGTGTTGAAATTTCTCCACCACAACCGCCACCACGCCTCGTGTTGCCGGATGACTCGGGATACTAATTCACTATCACTCGCTAGATCATGGAGGTGAAGGCGTCATCAAGCCGTACATATGTTGGACGCTAAGGTGTCGTCCGTTCGGCACTAGATCGGAGTTCGCGGGATGGGTCATGATTGGATCACGAAGATGTTTGATACGTCCATTTTGCATCATGTTTTGCTACTGTTACTTATGATGTTTTCATGTATAATAATGCCTTTTGGAGTAATTCTAATGCCTTTTCTCTCATAATATGAAAGGTTTGTATCAAGAGGGAGAATACCGGCAGCTGGAAATCTGGACCTGAAAAAGCAATGTCAGGCTACCTATTCTGCACAACTCGAAATGATCTAAAACTTCACGATGATTTTTAATGGAATAAATAAGAAATATTGGAGCAAGTAAGTACCAGAGGTGGCCCACCAGGTGGGCACAACCCACCTGGGCGCTAGGGCCCCCAGGCGCGCCCTGGTGGGTTGTGCCCTCCTCGGCCCACCTATGGTGCCCATCTTCTGGTATATAAGTCATTTTGACCTATAAAAAAATAAGGAGAGGACTTTGGGGATGGAGCGCCGCCGTCTCGAGGCGGAACTTGGGAAGGAGCACTTTTGCCCTCCAGCGGAGCGATTCTGCCGGGGGAACTTCCCTCCCAAAGGGGGAAATCATCATCATCATCATCAACAATAACTCTCCCATCTTGGGGAGGACAATATCCATCAACATCTTCAACAGCACCATCTCCTCTCCAACCCTAGTTCATCTCTTGTGTTCAATCTTTGTACCAGAACCTTAGATTGATGCTTGTGGGTAACTAGTTTTGTTGATTACATCTTGTAGTTGATTACTATATGGTTTATTTGGTGGAAGATTATATGTTCAGATCCATTATGCTATTTAATACCCCTCTGATCATGAACATGTTTGTCACTTGTAAGTAGTTACTTTTGTTCTTGATGTCACAGGAGAATCATATTGCAAGTAATCATGTGTACTTGATATGTGTTCGATATTTTCATGATATCAATATTATGCGTCGGTGTTATACAAATGGTTTTTAACCGCTTTTCGCAATGGCATTTGGAACCATCGCCTAGTGAGTGACGGTGATAGGGGGTCCTTCCCACACGACCCAGAAACCGTCGGGGATAGGGAGCCTTGGTGCATACAGTTGTCCCTATATAGTTGTTTCCGATATCTCGAACATCCCAAACGCTTCATCCTTGCTACTCGTTTGTGCTCGCATTGCCATCACATTCAGAGTTTTGTGGTTTTATCTAAATCCAGGCAGATTCCAGGCACGGGAGTCTTCCAGGAAGATTCTAGGCACGGGAGTTTTACGGTGCCTAGCACATCACAAACAGTTCATGATTATAAACCGTGTACGATAGGTAGACAATTACACACATTTAGTTTTCCTGCACCGTATTCAATAGTTTCTGACATCACACATGCTTTGCAAACGGCAACTATGTGCAATGTTACACACATTTCCTCTCCGTAAACCGTGTTGGATTATGATGTACATCGCACACACTGTGCTTTATTAACCGTGTGCGCCGTAATGACCTGCACACCCTAATTTCGCCCTGATTTAATTGCTGCTATTTAAAATTGTACCTAATTTAAACTTGAAAGTAGGCTTTAGCTTTATTCATATCCATCAGGTTCAACCAACCAATGCATTATTCGATTCACAGGTACATATGTATAAGAATTACATAAGCACCAAATAAAGAATGATGAACCAGGGTTCTATACTTGTAGTATTACACATGGTAAAGAAAGAGGCGACAGACATTCCGGTTGTTGAACAAGGTAAAGAGGAATGGCCCTATTGTGCTCTCCTGGATGCAGAAGGCATGCAGGACTCTAGTCCAACCCCTTGTGATGGCCGACCACCAATCATGTAGTTTGAGAGGAAATCTTGAGTAAACTGCTTCAGGATCCATTGCAAAGGAAAAAAGATTCACACATTGTCATCTAACACAACTCATTAAGGGCAATAAAAAGAAGGCTATATGGTTCTTAATTACCATCCTGCAGTTCACTATTGTCTTGCATAAAGTGTAAACAAATAGTTCGATTGACGTCTTTGGACCCATTTTAATAACAATCTTTATCAGTTTCCTCACTTGATGCTGGTTCATGAATATCTCATTGCCCCAGAAAGGGTAAAAATGTGGAACTTTGGCAATTATATATGTACCTAAAAGCACCAAGTTAATATTAGAAGCTAAACACCAATTGAAAAATGATGTAGTAGAACACTCCCTCCATCCCATTATATAAGATTTTATTACATGTATATCAAGACATCATCAGAACATTAAGGTAACACTCTTCCTTGTTGCTATGTAGCCTGGGATTGCATATTTAGTCATTCAGTACAATGTATGTTGTTATGTAGCTTCGGATATATTAAATATGGCCCTAGTTAACTTACTGATAAATGGGTTACAGATATACTCAGTGAAATGTCCGATTCGATGATTAATCCCTTATCAGCCCCAGACTATATGCTACCCCGATATCCTGTACAGTGAGTACATATAAGCAATGCGATGAAAATAACCTCGATGGAAAACAACACTATTCTCAATATTGTCCTGCATGAGTACATATAAAGGCATGTTAATCACAACATGCTAAACATCAACCAAATACATCCATGGTAGACAACATAATCTACAAATGATAGCTTAAGTGTGCAGGCTTATGCACGCTAGTTAAGCAAAACAAGAAGTGGAAAGGTGTGTTAACTGCATCAGGCATAACATTTAAAAACAAGCAAATAGTCATTCAAACTGGTATTGTGCAGCTCTAAAGTACACTACAAAATTTCAAACTGCAATATCCTTAACAACAACCAAATATCGTAATTCATAGTGGTATTGTTGAAACTATTATTGATGAAATTGAACTGCACGTCAAATAGTTGCACATATAGAGTATCACATTGTGAAGAACTGAAATAAACAAGTCATAAGGCCATTTCTATGTGATCCTTTAAAAGTTAAAGGACTAAAACCCTTAGTGGATATATATATACTCCAACAATTTTTGGCCTTTTCTAGTCGATCCCCTAAACTTAACATTGTAAGCTTCAATTTGATCAAGTTCAAAGCAGGTTCAACCGAAAGTAGCATGCATTCAATCATAAACATAGATAGTTTTGCATAACCGAACATAAAATATAAATTTAAACTAAGCTAAACTACTTTTGGTTGAAGTAGAGGTCGAGCCAATCCTTCCTCGTCATGTACGGTGTGCCGCGAGCTAGGTCCGGGCCGGTGCCGTCGTCAGGGTCGTTAGGGAAGGCACTCCTCCACTCGTCGATGTTGATCTTCTCGTCCTCAGGGCCCACCTTGACGGCCTCCGCACCGCCATCGCCGCCACCTTCGACCTCGTCATCGGAGGAGAGCGCAATAACCTCGCCTCCCACGGTGTCGCCATCCTCGCCGCCTTCGATCTCGTCATCGGAGGAGAGCGCGATAACCTCACCACCCTTCGCGCCGGCAAAGATCGCCTGTTTCGCCTCCGCGAGCTCCGGATGCTGCCGACGGAGCTCTTGCATGTAGGCCTCGTCGAAAGCCTCGACCTCGAGGCGCTCCCATGCCTCGTGGTCCTCCCGCGCCATAGCCGAGCTCGCCACCCTAGCTCCGGTGGAACGAGGTCGATCGGACGTGTGCCGAAGGGGAACTTGAGCCTAGCCGCCGCGCCGTGGTAGCGGACTGATGGCTTCTCGCCCCTCGTTGGTTACCCCAAGTGGAAGGTTTGAGATGTAGCGTAACGGCAAGTTTCCCTTGGCAAGATACCAAGGATCGAATCCCGTGAGACTCCGAGGGCCAACAAGAAGGTGTCAACGCTAACGGCGCCAACTTAGCGGTTGACAGGACCTGCACACAGATACAAATAACTTTGCTCCCAACGAGTACAAAGAGGTTGTCAATCCCTCCGGCCTTGCTGTTTACAAAGGATCAAACGCAAGAGTTAATAGTGATAGGTATGACTGCAACTAGGAAATAAGAACAGGAAGTAAATAGCGGGTGTGATCAGTGATGGTAATATGGACCGGAGTCCCATGATGTTCACTAGTGATGTCTCTCTCCCAAAAGACGATAAAACAGCTAAGCGAGGTAAACAAATTACAGCTGGGCAATTGACAGGATTATGTGCGCAAACCAATGCTAACTATGCTGTAAAGAAAGGTAGAGGCTCAAAAGCATGGGTGGTATGCCAAGGCAAGTAGACCGAAATCCATCTGCATCTACTACTAATCATCCACCTTGAGATATCTTTCCTGAACATCTCGCTGGTATTAAGTTGCGAGTCCCACCCAAAGTGTAAACTCAAAGCAACAGACAACTGCATTAAAAGAACTTTGCATAAAGTAAACAATCCTTGCACCCGCAAGTAAAAGCACCGTTGTTTTCCCCCTTGTGGCAACAGCACATCCCCTAGACTCATGTTTCTGTCACTCAAACTAGTCATCGAGGGGCATGAACCCACAATCAAGCATAACGTTCCCTCTTGGAGTTACTACCTACTACTTGGCCAAAGCAATAAAAAGTAACGGAGAACATGCAAGAATTACTCAAGAACATAAATATAAAAGAGGTGAATCAAATATATTACTCACACACAATCTGAACATAATCTCATAATCCATCGGATCCCAGCAAACTCAGCATAGCAACAGCAGAAAGATTACATATGTGCCTCGATCATGTAGGGCAGCTCACGAGGTCTAAACCATGAAGAACAAAGAGGGGTGGAGAACATCACATAGCTACTGGTCATGGACCCATGGTCCAAGGTGGACTACTCACAACTCATCCGGGAAGCATCCATGGTGGTGGAGAAGCTCCCGGTGGTGGTTCTCCCCTCCGGCAGGGTGCCGGGAAGAGTTCTCCTGGTGCTCCCGATCTCGGAAGCGCGGCGGCGGCGGAACAGAGACGAGATCGCGAAAAAGGGTTCCGTCCTCGAGGGTTTCGGGACGCGAGCAATATATATGCAAAAGGGGGTCACCAGAGGCGGAGGTGGGGCCCCAGGCGCCCCCTGGCGCGGCCAGGGGTGGGGCCGCGCCGGGTGGCTGCCTGGGCCACCCCAGGCTCCCCTCTGGCCCTGCTTTGGTTTTTCTTGAAGCTCCCGATACACTGATTTTTCCTGTATTTTTCCCGGAATTTTTAGGGCACTTTTAATATGGGGGAAACCTGAAATAGAAAAACAACAGAAAACAGGAACTGGCACTGTTGTGCACTGAGTTAATAGGTTAGTCCAAATATGATCAAAAGTGTATGGAAGTGCATAAATATCATAGCAATATCACACAAAAGAGGCATGGAGCAAGCAGAAATTATAGATACGTTTTGGACGTATCAACATCCCCAAGCTTAATTCCTGCTCGTCCTCGAGTAGGTAAATGATAACAAGCATAATTTCTGTGGTGACATGCTATCAACCATATAAGAACTTTTAAAGTAAAGCAATCAAGGCACGTAATCCAATTCAAGTCATAACAAGCAAGAGTCTATATTAGCATTGTAACAAGTAACATAAGAACATAAAGGTGCAAGAGCTCTCGCTGTCCGTGACTCGAATGTCTCCAAATGGTGTTTGCGTGCAAGAAAGGGGATAGGGATATATGAGAGAGTAAAACATAGTTTTTGTATTGTTGAGAACTTAATCTACTAAAGTTTCACACTTGGTCTTCTTTGGAATCTTATCTTGACTCATCCCCAGACCGTCAGCCAGGTACAAGTCAAAATGATCCACTCCCTTTTGATATTTTGAGCACTCATGCAATGGATGAGCGTAAGCAAGAAAGTCGACACTTAGGATGGCAAAGAGAGAAAAATGATAGAGGGGGAAGACAAAAAAGGTGTGAAAGGCTCACATCAATGAGGACAATCATCGGCGAGAGAAAGCCAAATGATAGATATGATGTGAGGAGTAGGGATTGCCATGCAACGGATGCACATATGAGCTAAGGTAAGCTCTCCAATGGAACTAGTGGGGGTGCATCCAACTTGCTTGCTCAATAAGACCTAGAGCTCTTTTGAGGAGGCTCATCATTGGAATATACAAGCCAAGTTCTATAGTGTAAAGGTCCCCACATAGCTATATGCATGAATGATAATCTCTATGGAGTACAAGGTATAAGATGGAGTACGAGTGTGGATCTCTCAAAAGAAATAGTAGTGTGCCCCCTTCTCTCTTTTTATTTCTTTTTCTATTTTTTTTCTATTTTTTGTGGCCTCAATGGCTCTTTCTATTTATCTCTCATTTGTCCTCTTTGGGATCTTTTGATTTTGTCCTCTTTGGGATTTTTTGATTTGTCCTCTTTGGGATCTTTCCCTCACTTTAGGGGCAACACTCTATGTATTACAAGAAGTATAGAAGATCTTTCACACTTTACAAAAGTACTCAACATAAAGAAAATGAAACTATCATGATGTATGCAAATGTATGCCTCTGCCAGTGTAGCAGGAAATGCAATGATACTAGCGCGTCATTTAGCAATGATTAGGGCAAGGCCCAACTAGCATGCGGCTCATCGATCAAGCAAAAAGCATGTATGACATGAAGATCAAGTCATGAGAAGATGGATGTTGCATGGCAATGTATCTCGAAAAGGCTATGGAAATGCCTTAATAGGTAGGTATGGTGGCTGTTTTGAGGAAGAATATAATGAGGCTTATGATGACAGAGCGTATCGTGCCAAGGATTTGGATGCACCGGCGAAGTATGCGCCAACTCTCGAGGTGAGAAAGGGCAATGCACGGTACCGAAGAGGCTAGAAAAATATGGCTAGGTGGAGTGTCAACTTTCGAATACTCACATTAGTCCGAATAACTCATGCACTTATTATCGGTAACTCTCAATCTAATTAGGAGGTTCTCAAAGAGACAAGTACCCCGAGGAGGAGTGTATGGGGATTTGGTTATCCTTGCGCATCCTCGGCTCATGGTACGTGAGTGTACTCTAATATTCGATCCCTCCAAAGATTAGTGATCCATTTAGTAGCTAAAGTTCTCAACTATTTTGTAGGTTTTCGAAAATAAACACGGATTGCCCGAAATACGACATGTATCACTAATAGGCTAAAGCTCTTGACACCAAAAGTTCAGACATTACTCATGGCAATACCTCAAAACTATTGCAAGTTACTACTTAAATTAAATAGCAACCTCAATTACCTACTTTAAGTTAAGACACACAACTCAGTGCAACAGACAAACTCTCTTAACAAGATAAACATGAAACTCAAGAGAGTTCAGCAACCAACTAAACAAAAGCTCTTTAAAAAGAAAAGCATGAAAACTAAGAGCTAAACATGACAGTAGCTATGGAAAGACAAAGAACACACACAGCAAAGATAAGCATGAAAATCCTATGTTGTGTTCTAGGTTGAAGTGGAGCGTGTTTCTCTCCCAAACAAACAAAGAAAGCTGGGTTCTAACTTGTTATGAACAGCAAGCAAGACTAAAGAAAACTAAAAAGGAAACTAAGAGCGAGACGCTCCAAGCATAGCACATAACGCATGAAGTGATTAAAATATAGTGGAACGAAAGACGAACTGATAATTGTTGATGGAGAAGGGGATGCACGGGGGCATCCCCAAGCTTAGACGCTTGAGTCTTCTTGAATATTTCTTGGGGGTGCACGGGGGCATCCCAAGCTTGAGCGTTTGACCCTCCTGAATCTTTTTATCATCTTCCCTCGCACACTTGAAAACTCCCTTCATACATAACTCATCATAATCTGATTAGCGAGGTTAGTACCCATGATAAAATAATGTTTCCCTACTGGAAATAAAGATAATCTTGAAGAGCTACTGTTTCTCAAGATTGCCAAAAGGTTTTTGCAAAGAAAAAGCAAGCTCAAGGTTTGCAAAACGAAGAAAAGGCAAAACAGGACAGAATCTGTGAAAAACAGACCAGCATGTAGTAAATAATTTTTTCGGGGCACTTCTGCAACTCAAATCAAAAAACTCAGAACAGATGCCCGAAAGCCAATTGTATAGAGCACTCTGTCAAAAATATTCAGATCAAAAAGATGATCTGGTGATTTTATACGATTTTTTCTGTCCAAGGACAGAATCTGTTTTCTGGACTGCACGTCACAACTTTTGAACTTTCTTGCAATCGGAGGCTAAACTTGGCACAAAGCTGAAAAGAAAAGATACAATGATGATGCTACTGTAGTAACAAACATCAAGACACAACAAAAGCAAAATAAAATTTTATTCGTTGTGTGCTGCCTCCCAAAAGCGCCTTCTTTTATGCCTTTAAGCTAGGCATAATGCAAAAAGAGAGGATCAAGTTTTATCAAGAGTAAAAGAATAGCTAGCCCGTGTAACGGATTCAAAAGGTAACTTAATCTTCTTTCTAGGGAAGTGTTCCATTCCTTTCTTGAGAGGGAATTGGAATTTTATATTCCCCTCTTTCATGTCAATGATAGCACCAACGGTGCGAAGAAAAGGACGTCCCAAAATAATTGGACATGAAGGTTCACATTCAATATCCATAATAGTAAAATCAACGGGAACATAATTGTCATTGACAATGATAAGAACATCGTCGATCTTCCCCAAAGGTTTCTTTACGGAAGAATCAACAAGACGAACACCAAAAGAACAAGGATCAAAAGATTTCAATTTAAACATATCATACATTCTTTTGGGCATAACGGAGGTACTAGCTCCAACATCACATAAAGCATAGCAAGATAAGTTATTCAACTTAATTTTAATCATAGGATCCCAACCATCTTCTAGCTTTCTAGGTATGGAGGCTTCTACCCTAAGCTTCTCCTCCCTAGCTTTGATGAGAGCATTAGTGATATGCTCTGTGAAGGCAAGATTAAGTGTGCTAGTGTGGGGATCTCTAGACATTTTGTGAAGAAAATCAATAACTTCAGAAAGGGTGCAATTATCAAAATCAAGGTCACTACTATCAAGTAAAGTGGTAGTGGTGTCCTTTAGGCTCACTTGTTTGGTAGCTTCTATGGTCATAGGAGTTTCTTCTACGGTTGAGGTCATAGCATCACCATTAATAGGTCCAATGGGACTAGGAGTGCATTGGGTGCTAAGAGTTTGGATATCCTCAACAACTTGGATAGTAGCAACAGTGTGGTGGGTAGGAAGGCTCTTAATTCTATCTTCTTCCTCCTTTTCTCTAGCCCATCTCTCTTTAAGTTTAGCCATCATCCTAATGTTTTCATTAATTTGCACTTGAATAGCATTCATAGGAGTGGTCTTCCTCTCCTCAAGATGATAAGTTCTAATTTTAAGCAACTCTACCTCATGGGCTAAATTGTCTACCTTCGAAGAGAGATTATCTAGTTTGGCTAGTTTTTCTTCTACACTCTTATTGAAGGCTTTTTGGGTAGTGATAAAGTCTTTAAGCATAATCTCTAGTTCAGAAGTGGAGTTCTTGTTGTTAGGATAAGCATTGTTGTTCCCATAGGAATTAGAGGGGAACGGTCTAGGGTTGCTACCAAAATTACTCCTATAAGCATTGTTATTGAAATTGTTTCTAGAGATAAAGTTCACATCTACTTGATCTTGAGCAATCAAAGAATTTAAAGGAACATCATGAGGATCAATAGAAGATTGCTTGGAAAGTAGAGACATGATCAAGTCAACTTTTTCATTTAGGGAGGAAATCTCCTCGACAGAGTTTACCTTCCTACCTGTTGGAGCGCGTTCGGTGTGCCATTGGGAATAATTGGTCATCATCTCATCGAGAAGTTTCGTGGCAGCACCAAGTGTAGTTGACATAAAGGTTCCTCCCGCGGCCGAATCCAACAAGTTCCGCGAGGTGAAGTTCAAGCCTGCATAAAAAGTTTGGATAATCATCCAAGTAGTCAAACCATGAGTAGGGCAATTCTTGACAAGAGATTTCATGCGTTCCCAAGCTTGGGCAACGTGTTCATTATCCAATTGTTTAAAATTCATTATGTTACTCCTTAGTTGGATAATTTTAGCAGGGGGATAGTACTTCCCAATAAAGGCATCCTTGCACTTGTCCCAGGAATCTATGTTATTCCTAGGCAAGGATTGAAACCAGATTTTAGCTCCTCCTCTCAAGGAGAAAGGAAAAAGCTTAAGCTTAACAATATCACCATCTACTTCTTTGTACTTTTGCATATCACAGAGCTCAACAAAATTATTTAAGTGCAAAGCAGCATCATCTCCAGCACCGGAGAATTGATCTTTCATAACTAGGTTAAGTAAAGCAGGTTTAATCTCATAAGAGGGTGCTGAAGTGGCAGGTGTGGTAATAGGCGTGCAGATAAAGTCATTGTTGTTATGACTAGTGAAGTCACACAACTTGGTGTTCTCGGTGGAACCCATAGCAGCAGCAAGCAAGATAACTATTTTTGTGATTTTTGGTAAAGGAAACTAAAGCAAAAACTGAAAGGTAAACTACAAGACTAAAAAGCAAAGATAAAAGATAGCGTGCAACTCCCCTATCTTGAAGAGTGGAGTCCCCGGCAACGGCGCCAGAAACTTTTGCTTGATGGCTTCTCGCCCCTCGTTGGTTACCCGAAGTGGAAGGTTTGAGATGTAGCGTAACGGCAAGTTTCCCTTGGCAAGATACCAAGGATCGAATCCCGTGAGACTTTGAGGGCCAACAAGAAGGTGCCAACGCTAACGGCGCCAACTTAGCGGTTGACAGGACTTGCACACAGATACAAATAACTTTGCTCCCAACGAGTACAGAGAGGTTGTCAATCCCTCCGGCCTTGCTGTTTACAAAGGATCAAACACAAGAGGTAATAGTGATAGGTATGACTGCAATTAGGAAATAAGAACATGAAGTAAATAGCAGGTGTGATCAGTGATGGTAATATGGACCGGAGTCCCATGATGTTCACTAGTGATGTCTCTCTCCCAAAAGACGATAAAACAGCTAAGCGAGGTAAACAAATTACAGCTGTGCAATTGACAGGATTATGTGCGCAAACCAATGCTAACTATGCTATAAAGAAAGGTAGAGGCTCAAAAGCATGGGCGGTACGCCAAGGCAAGTAGACCGAAATCCATCTGCATCTACTACTAATCATCCACCTTGAGATATCTATCCAGAACATCTCGCTGGTATTAAGTTGCGAGTTCCACCCAAAGTGTAAACTCAAAGCAACAGACAACTGCATTAAAAGAACTTTGCGTAAAGTAAACAATCCTTGCACCCGCAAGTAAAAGCACCGTTGTTTTCCCCCTTGTGGCAACAGCACATCCCCTAGACTCATGTTTCTGTCACTCAAACTAGTCATCGAGGGGCATGAACCCACAATCAAGCATAACATTCCCTCTTGGAGTTACTACCTACTAGTTGGCCAAAGCAATAAACAGCAACAGAGAACATGCAAGAATTACTCAAGAACATAAATATAAAAGAGGTGAAT
This sequence comes from Secale cereale, assembly GCA_902687465.1. Classification (NCBI taxonomy): domain Eukaryota; kingdom Viridiplantae; phylum Streptophyta; class Magnoliopsida; order Poales; family Poaceae; genus Secale; species Secale cereale. The sequence continues at coordinate 317,017,283 of LR738713.1, forward strand.
CAAATATATTACTCACACACAATCTGAACATAATCTCATAATCCATCGGATCCCAACAAACTCAGCATAGCAACAGCAGAAAGATTACATATGTGCCTCGATCATGTAGGGCAGCTCGCGAGGTCTAGACCATGAAGAACAAAGAGGGGAGGAGAACATCACATAGCTACTGGTCATGGACCCATGGTCCAAGGTGGACTACTCACAACTCATCCGGGAAGCGTCCATGGTGGTGGAGAAGCTCCCGGTGGTGGTTCTCCCCTCCGGCAGGGTGCCGGGAAGAGTTCTCCTCGTGCTCCTGATCTTGGAAGAGCGGCGGCGGAACAGAGACGAGATCGCGAAAAAGGGTTCCGTCCTCGAGGGTTTCGGGACGCGAGCAATATATATATGCAAAAGGGGGTCACCAGAGGCGGAGGTGGGGCCCCAGGCGCCCCCTGGCGCGGCCAGGGGTGGGGCCGCGCCGGGTGGCCGCCTGGGCCACCCCAGGCTCCCCTCTGGCCCTGCTTTGGTTTTTCTTGAAGCTCCCAATACGCTGATTTTTCCTGTATTTTTCCCGGAATTTTTAGGGCACTTTTAATATGGGGGAAACCTGAAATAGAAAAACAGCAGAAAACAGGAACTGGCACTGTGGTGCACTGAGTTAATAGGTTAGTCCAAATATGATCAAAAGTGTATGGAAGTGCATAAATATCATAGCAATATCACACAAAAGAGGCATGGAGCAAGCAGAAATTATAGATACGTTTTGGACGTATCACGGACCTGCCAGCGGTCGAACTCCATGGCCCCGAGCTCGGCCGTGTGGAAGCTACTGAGCCACCGGCGGGTGTGGGTCTTCAGATCTGTAATCTCGGTGACCCACGTCCCACACCGCCGCTGCCGGACCCCGAGGTATGACCTCGTCGGCTGCCGGGTCCGAGGGAGGACGGGGAAGTCCTCGAACCGGTGTAGGGGCGCGGCGGCAGGCGGATTGGGGGACCGGCGATAGCGGATCGATCCCGCCGAGGACGACGGGGACACCTCGGCGGCCACCTTGCCTGCATCGGCCGAAAAGGCCGTGATAAACCTCTTTTGGGCCATTGGATCCTCGAGCTCCCCGGCACACAGGCAGACGTTGAGGATGGAGGCGCCGGCGATGTCGGCGACCTACCAATGGTTTTGAGGGTTGTGTGTGTTTGTGTGAGCGGAGGTTTTGGGGAGTGTGTAGTGTGTTTGGAGAGGGGGCGCGGGGCAAGGTGGTGTTTGATGAAATACCGCGGCAACTGAAAATTTTACTAGGTGGGAGTAACAAGGCGGGGCTACTTAAAATTTGGATCAAGGGCGAGCACATATTTTTGAGATTGCGAGGGATGCAGAGGTGGGAGTAAAATGCCGGGGCTACTGAAAATTTGAATCAAGGGACTGAAGTAGAGCGAGAGTAACAGACATCGCACACGGTCCGCACATACTAATCGTGTGCTATCAAACATTAAAACCTTCCAGGCGGTAGATATTTTTGAGATTATGAGGCAGTAATATTTTCGAGATTGCGAGTGACGAAGAGGCGGGAGTATTTGGGGAGCGAGCTAGTGTGCTTGACATGCCGGCTGTGGACTGTAGCCAACACACCTTCTCGCGTAAGCCATAGGCATACTATACACTAACGGTGCTCCAGGATATTTCGTACTACATCTCACACGGTTGGTGATAATAAGCTGTGTGGGATCTACTTGATTTTTAATCTTGATTTGAATTACATAATGAAGTCACAGCGGCAATGGACGGCGTTTGAATTGCTAGACCTTTTATCTGTAGTAAACATGCAACTATATGTGTGTCGTAAAAGAATTGGAATTATCCAGGGTTCGTTTGCACATTTTGTTCATTAAATTGGTTTTCTAGCCATTTCAGGTGCACAATTCAAAATTAAACTACATGCACATGCTCTGGTGCACCGACATGGATTGTAAAATCATATATGTGTCCATGGGTTTATGCTTATGTCCCATGCAAGAAATGGGGATGAATTTCGAACATCACGGCACCGTGGCTCTCTGACAAACGTCGACGTACTTGCTTTTGTAATTCTAGTAAATACAAAATTCGTCCGAAATTCATGAAACTTGGCATGCTATCATGGAGCGGCATCAACATGCCGTGGTAAATGTTTTATCCCATTTGGCGCAGGTTTGGGTATAAGCTTCTCATAAGGCAGAGCTTCTCACAACAAGTGTGATGGTTTCGGTAGGGAACGTTTCACCTTTCTGGACGAAATGATATCCGTTGCCTCTTCTCGATTTCAAAATTTTTCCTAGTGTCAACATAAAACAATAGGAGTGTTGTGTCAATTTTTGGGATTTTTCAAGGTTCGTTTGGACATTTTTATGCATTAATTGAGATTTCAATGCATCTATGTGCATAATTCAAATTTGAACTACATGCACATGCTCTAATGCATATAAATTGGTTGAAAATTCAAATATGTGTCCTTGGTTGCATGCTTAGGTCCCATGCAAGAAATGGGAATGAATGTCAAGCACCCTGCTACCGTCACTCGGCCGCAAACATTGAGATACTTTATTTTTAAATTCTAGTAAATCCAAAACTCGTCTGAAATTCATGAAACTTGGCATGCTATCATGGAGCAGCATCAACATGCCTTGAGATTTGTTTTGTCCCATTTGGGGCAGGTTTAGGTATATGCTTCTCACAAACCAGAGCTTCTCACAACAAGCATGATGGTTTCGGTAGGGAACGTCCCACCTTTGGGGACAAAATGATATCCATTACCTCTTATTGCTTTCAAAAAATTTCTCATGTCAACATAGAACAACAGGAGTGTTGTGTCAATTTTGTGATTTTTCGGGGTTGGTTTGGACATTTTTATGCATTAATTGAGTTTACAATGCATTTATGTGCATAATTAAAATTTGAACTACATGCACATGCTCCAGTGCATATAAATTGGTTGAAAAATCAAATATGTGTCCTTGGCTGCATGCTTAGGTCCCATGCAAGAAATGAGAATGAATTTCAAACACCAGGGCACCGTTGATTGCCGGCATAATGTTGAGATGCTTTATTTTTAAATTATAGTAAATCCAAAACTGGTCTGAAATTCATGAAACTTGGCATGCTATCATGGAGCGGTATCAACATGTCGTGGTAAAGTTTTTGTCCCATTTGGGGCAGGTTTGGGTACATGCTTCTCATAAACCAGAGCTTCTCACAACAGGCATGATGGTTTCGGTAGGGAACGTCCCACCTTTGGGGACGAAACGATAGCCATTGCGTCTTTTGCTTTCAAAAAATTTCTCGTGTCAACATAAAACAACAGGAGTGTTGTGTTAATTTTTGTGATTTTTGGGGTTCGTTTGGACATTTTTATGCATTAACTGAGTTTTCAATGCATTTATGTGCATAATTCAAATTTGAACTACATGCACATGCTCCAGTGCATATAAATTGGTTGAAAAATCAAATATATGTCCTTAGCTGCATGCTTAGGTCCCATGCAAGAAATGGGAATGAATTTGAAACACCAGGGCACCGTTGATTGCCGGCAAAACGTTGAGATACTTTATATATAAATTCTAGTAAATCCAAAACTCATCTAAAATAGTTTTTTTCTTGGGTTTAATATTGTATCTCGATCATATGAATATAAATTCGAAGTATGATTGAATGAAAGATATGGATTGAGCGAACTTGCGTTTTTCTCTCTTACTGTACACACTTATCAAACCATTTTCTTTTGAAAAAACGTTAATGATTTTTAAATATAAAACACTCATCACAAAATTTTTAAGTTACAACACCCATATGCAAACCGAGAGCTTACCCAGGAAGCCAAGGGAAAATGTGCCGAGCATGATTTTTGCGGCTCTTGATCGCAAATGTTTTAGATAGAACACCGTATGTAAAGTGAGAGCAGGATTTGTGCATCTCTTCAACGCAAATGGTTCTTTTGGATGACCCGTGTGCAACCACTTACAAATATTTTGGTAAGATTTGCATATGTCATATTGGGTACATTGCCATTTGTCAAACTGGAAAGATTAACATTTGTTGATCTAGTAACATTGCCATTTGTCAACCATGTAACACTGCGACTTGTCAAAATATGAAGCTAAAAATCACTAGCAGTATCTAATTTTTGCAACTAAAATTCAGTAATTAAGCATAGATGGAGGCGAGGAGGCGTGTTCAGCCGGGTGTGCAGCGGGTGGCATAGTTCCCGATACGGCTTTAATGTAGACGAGGGAGAGGGTAGCGGTTCCCAAAATGTTGAACATCCAATGATGCATCATCCTTCAATTTGAAGGAAATATGCCCCAGAGGCAATAATGAAGTTGTTATTTGTATTTCCTTATATCATGATAAATGTTTATTATTCATGCTAGAATTGTATTAACCGGAAACTTAGTACATGTGTGAATACATAGACAAAACAGAGTGTCCCTAGTATGCTTCTACTAGACTAGCTCATTGATCAAAGATGGTTATGTTTCCTAGACATAGACATGAGTTGTCATTTGATCAACGGGATCACATCATTAGGAGAATGATGTGATGGATAAGACCCATCCGTTAGCTTAGCAACTTGATCGTTTAGTTTTACTGTTATTGCTTTCTTCATGACTTATACATGTTCCTATTACTATGAGATTATGCAACTCCTGAATACCGGAGGAACACCTTGTGTGCTATCAAACGTCACAACATAAATGGGTGATTATAAAGATGCTCTATAGGTGTTTCCGAAGGTGTTTGTGGTGTTGGCATAGATCTGGAATAGGATTTGTCACTCCGAGTGTCAGAGAGGTATCTCTGGACCCTCTCGGTAATATACTTCATAATAAGCTTTGCAAGCAAACGACTAATGAGTTAGTGATGAGATGATGTATTACAGAACAAGTAAAGAGACTTGCCGGTAATGAGATTGAACTAGGTATGATGATACCGACGATCGAATCTCGGGCAAGTAACATACCGATGACAAAGAGAACAACGTATGTTGTTATGCGGTTTGACCGATAAAGATCTTCGTAGAATATGTAGGAACCAATATGAGCATCCAGGTTCCGCTATTGGTTATTGACCGGAGATGAGTCTCGGTCATGTCTACATAGTTCTCGAACCCGTAGGATCCGCACGCTTAATGTTCGATGACGATCGGTATTATGAGTTTATGAGTTTTGATGTACCGAAGGTAGTTCGGAGTCTCGGATGTGATCATGGAAATGACGAGGAGCCTCGGAATGTCTGAGACATAAATATTAATATATTGGACGGGTATATTCGGACACCGGAAATGTGCCAGGTTGTCGGTGTACTAAAGTAGGGGTACCTTAGTATCCCGACTTGTGCACGGGCAGTAGCAGCGTCCCGCGGTCGGGCTCACCACGCGCCCGCCAAGGCCCGCTCTGGATCCTTTAGAGCCATTCAAGAAGAAAGTATTCAAGTTAAGAGACAAGACCCCGTCAAGAGGAGCTTGCCGGGAAGGCCGCACCAGGCTCAAGGATATCGTTCCAGCACAAGACCCTGGCAAGAGGAGCTTGCCAGGAAGGCCGAAGAACAGCACCTCAGAAGATATCGCGGCGCATCCTGCGCCCCGGCAGGACCTGGAGAGCAACAAGCTTCCGGGCCCGGCAAGAAGGCAACCCCGGCAAGGTGCTTGCCGGGGCAACTCTCACTGTGTGCCCGCGCTCTAGCTCATCTGTCCACGCGTCGTCCTGGGGCCCTTCCAGGGGCACGTGGCGGATGGCTGTGCAGCCTGGGGTACACGGTGGCGAGCCACGGTGACGAGGCCTCCATCGTGGCGAACGGAGACGCCCGGGCGGTCGCCTTTGGGATGACGGCGACGGGCATTCAATGCCCTTGTCCCCCACCGTCAAGGTTAGGTATAGACCACTGTACACCCACTGTTCATGCACTGTTCCATCTACCACCAATTTTACACTTTTGCCCTCATCTACGTTGACACCTGTCGGTGACCCCTTTTGAGCTATAAAAGGAGGCCCATGCACAACGTAGAGGGGGTGGGATTCCAGAAACTTGATCACTCCCTCGCTCGGAGTAGCTAGTACTATAGATCTTCAAGCTCCCGAGCCCACGAACCCAATACAACCAAAGCAGGAGTAGGGTTTTACGTATCCGTGCGGCCCGAACCTGGGTAAACTGCCCGCGTGTGCCCCTCGATCCGCTCTTTGTGCTCCCTCCGCTCCCTTGCCGTACCGTAGAAGGGGCTCCGGTCCCATAGGTGTTCGTGGGCGGTCAGTTCCCCGACATCTTTGGCGCGCCAGGTAGGGGGCGTCGAGGTTGTGCGAACCTGATCGGGCGCTCGCGCGGGCGCAACCTTCAACAACCTCACCAACTTCGCCAGCTTCATCGACTACATCAACATGCCTCCGAAGAAGAAGGCTTCGGAGGTCAGAGGCCCGTCCGCGTCTATCCCACCACCACCAGAACCGACGGTTGGTGGGCGAGACGCCGGCTGAAGGGTGGACGCCGGTGGGGAGACTCACGGCGCCACCAAGTCCAAGGACAAGACGGACGACCGGGCGAATTCCAAGGCCTCGGCGTCCGTGCACGCACCACGTCCCTCTCAGGAGGTGCCAGACCAGTAGCGATGTGGTATCGGAGGTGCCATACGCTTGCTAGGACGTGGCCAAGCCGGCGGGTCGCGGGACGCTCAAGGCCACCGTCCTGGCACGAGCAAGGCGCGGTCGCCGGGGCGAGAACATGCTCCTTCTAACGCGGTTAGAAGTCCGAGCGTATCTCGCTCCTCACACCGCTCGCCATCGTTTCCCTCCTCTCCAGCAGAAGCCCTAGCTAGGGCTCAGCTGCTCCTCGACTTCCCTCCAGCGGCAGACAAGGCCGAAGACTGGAGGGCTACGATCCAGAGCCTCATCGCCTTCGCCAACAACGACACGCCGCAGCAGCCGGCAACATCACGGCCGCAGCAAGTCGACCAAGCGAAGGCCGATGGAGACAAGACCGCCGGGTGTGCAACTACTGTGCACTCCCCGCCGCGGAAGCAGAAATCGCCGACCCGCCGGATCAACGTCGACGATGACTCCACAGCGTCGTCGGATCCGCGGGCTCGCCGCGATCAACGCCAAGTCCTCGACAACAGGCGACAAGAGGACGCTCGAACTCGTATCGAGCGTCGAAGAGAAATGCGAAGACAGTCTGATCAGCGCGCTGGGACTGCTGTCGACATGCACGCGCCCAGTGAACCAGGCGACTTGCCGTACGTGGCAGGTTGTCCTGCGTTCACCCGAGAGCTGCGGCAAGTCCAGTGGCCCAGCATGAAAAATTTCAAGCCCGACGTACCCGAGAAGTACGACGGCAAGACACACCCCTCGGAGTTCCTCAGCATCTACACCATCGCGGTGCAGGCTGCCGGGGGACGCGACGAGAAGATCTTAGCAAACTACTTCCCGCTCGTGCTTAAGCCAAACGTCAGATCTTGGCTTATGCACTTGCCGGAGAACTCCTTCTCTTCTTGGGCAGATCTGTGCCACCAGTTTGTCGGCGCCTTCACGGGCGGCCACAAACCCCACGGCCAGGAGAGCGATCTCCACATTCTCGCCCAGAAGGAGGGAGAGTCCCTGCGCAAGTACATCCAAAGGTTCAGCCGCGTTCAGCACAACATCCCGGATGTCCACCCCGCCGCGGTTATCAGCGCGTTCCACCAGAACGTGCGTAACCGCCGGATGAGGGAGGAGATGGCGATGACCAAGATCCGGGACGTTAGCGAGCTTTATGCTCTGGCTGACAAGTGTGCCCACGCTGAAGAGGGGAGGAGACTTCCCGGAGAGGATACTGGAGCAGGAGGAACAGACAGCGAGGATGCCGCCCCGGCAAGGAAAAACCGGCGGCGGAACAACAAGAAGAAGAAGAACAAGGAAGTACTGGTTGTCGAGCAGTCCGGCAAGGAGGCTGCCGCCAAGAAGACACGGGCTGGTGGCTCCGGCAAGGAGGCCACCCCGGTAGCGGCCGCCGACAAGCAGGACGGCTCCGACAAGCAGTACTGCAAGATCCACCGCACCAAGGGCCACGATCTCCAGAACTGCAAGAGGGTAGAGTACCTCGTAGAACAGCAAAAGGCTGAATACGAGCGACGCGACAAGGAGAAGGCCCAAGGAGGCGGAGGAGAGCCCAGCAAGAAGCGGCCGTTCAATGGCCGGGGAGGGCGCCACGGCAAGGCCAAGCAGCGGCAAGGAGACAGACCTCCCCGGGGCCGCGACAAGGACGAAGACGAAGACGATGACGAGGACATGGATGAAGGAGATAACAGCGAGCAGGAGTTCCAGAAGGCCACAGAAGTTCTGTGTGTCGACGGAGGTGCCTCTCTGCACACTTCCCACCGCCAACTCAAGCAATGGGTGCGAGAAGTGAATGTAGCTGAGCCACCCGTAGAGGCGCGCAGACTGCCGAAATGGTCCGGCACGCCCATCATCTTCGACCTTGAGGACCACCCTGACCGCACAACTGCGGTCGGGTGTTTGCCGATGTTGGTTTCCCCGACTATCCGCAACCTCAAGGTCACCAAGATGTTGGTTGACGGCGGGGCCGGCCTCAACTTGATCTCTTCCGCTGTGATCAAGAAGCTGCAGATCCCCGACAGCGAGCTCGAGGAGACCGGGACTTTTCAAGGAATCAACCCGGGAAGGAGCAAGCCGAAGGGGAAAATCACGCTGCCGGTGACCTTTGGCGGAGAGCTTAACTTCAGGACAGAGAGGATCACGTTTGACATTGCCGATATCCCATTACCATACAATGGGATACTTGGCCGTCCTGCGCTCGCCAAGTTCATGGCAGCCTCCCACTATGCCTGCAACATGCTCAAGATGCCAGGGCCGATAGGCGTCATCTCTGTCCCCGGCGGCAAGAAGGACGCGCTTATTTGCGCCGACAAGATCTACTGGGACGCAGCAGCCGCGGCAGACAGCAACACACTTGCCGCTGAAGCTCCCGGAGGAAAGACCAAGACCAAGTCCGGCAAGAGCTCGGGGGCCCACTCCGGCAAACGCACCTCTTCGGAGTGCTGCGCTGCCGTCGAGGACGCGCCATCGAGCTCCACCGGCAAGTGCAAGAAAGGAATGGCAGCTCCACCGGCAACCAAGAAGGTGCCCGCCAAGGAGGACGGCACTGGTGGTACTTTCACCATCAGTGCTACGCTCGACCACAAATAGGAAAGCGCGCTCGTTGCCTTCCTGCGGGCGAATGTCGACGTGTTCGCATGGCAACCGTCCGACATCCCCGGCGTTCCCAGGAAGGTAATTGAGCACAAGCTTGCTGTTTGTCCTCATGCGCGGCCCGTCAAGCAGAAGGTCAGGAAGCAAGCGGTGGAGCGCCAAGAGTTCATAGCTGAAGAAATCAAGAAGTTGGAAGTAGCAGGCCTTGTTAGAGGGGTACTACATCCCACGTGGTTGGCTAATCCGGTTGTCGTGCGTAAGGCTAATGGGAAGTGGAGACTTTGTATAGACTTCACTGATGTGAATAAAGCTTGTCCCAAGGATCCATTTCCCTTGCCGCGCATTGACCAGATCATTGACTCCACGGCCGGATGTGAGTTGCTTTCATTTCTTGATGCATACTCCGGATACCACCAGATATTCATGGCTGAGGAAGATGAAGAGAAGACTGCATTCATCACTCCATGTGGCACATATTGCTTCATACACATGCCCTTTGGATTGAAGAATGCAGGCTCAACATTTGCGAGAGTAGTCCACACTGCTTTTGAACCGCAGATACACAGGAATGTAGAAGCCTACATGGATGATATAGTGGTTAAGAGCAAGGACAAGGATACCCTGATTCAAGATCTAGAAGAAACCTTCGAGAATCTGCGGAAGATACAACTCAAGCTCAACCCCGAGAAGTGCATCTTCGGAGTTCCCTCCGGCAAGCTTCTCGGGTTCTTTGTGTCCCAGAGGGGGATTGAAGCCAATCCCGACAAGATCAAGGCCATCGAGCAGATCGAAGCTCCAAAGCGTGTCAAGGATGTACGAAGACTTGCTGGTTGCGTGGCTGCCCTCAGCAGGTTCATTTCGAAGTCTGCAGAACGCGCCCTGCCTTTCTTCAAAATCTTGAAAAAGGCAGGTCCCATGAAATGGACTCCGGAAGCGGAGGCAGCGCTGCATGACTTGAAAGGATACCTGTCCTCCACTCCTATACTTGTCGCACCTAAGCCGCAAGAGAAGTTGCTGCTATACTTAGCAGCAACCAATAAAGTGGTTAGTGCTGCGTTAGTAGCGAAGAGGGAGGCAGATGAGGAACCCGCATCCCCGGCAAGCGCATCCAACGACAAGCAGGCGGCTTCCCCGACAAGCTCTGGCCCCGACAAGGACAAGTCTGCGCAGGAACAAGGAGAAGTGCGAAAGAAGATGGTGCAGCGCCCAGTTTATTTTGTAAGTTCCCTCCTGCAGGGGGCTAGGTCAAGATACTCTGGGGTGCAGAAGTTACTTTTCGGTCTCCTCATGGCCTCAAGAAAGCTGCGCCACTACTTTCAAGCACACGAGATAACGGTGGTCACTCGCTTTCCATTGAAGAGGATATTGCAGAATCCAGAAGCAACAGGCAGGATCGTCGAGTGGGCACTAGAGCTGTCGAGCTTTGGTCTCAAGTTCGAGAGTACCTCAACTATCCAGAGCAGAGTTTTGGCAGAGTTCATAGCAGAATGGACACCAACACCAGACGAAGAAGTCCCAGAGACAAGCATCCCCGTCCAAGAAGCAAGCAAAGAATGGATAATGTACTTTGATGGTGCCTTCTCGCTGCAAGGTGCCGACGCTGGTGTGTTACTCATAGCGCCCACCGGAGAGCACCTCAAGTACGTTGTTCAGATGCACTTTCCCAAGGAGCAAGCGACAAACAATACTGCTGAGTATGAAGGTTTGCTTGCCGGCCTCAGAATTGCGGCCGAACTTGGGATTAAGAAGCTGATTGTGCGGGGAGACTCACAGTTGGTGGTCCGACAAGTAAACAAGAGCTACCAGAGTCCTTTGATGGAAGCCTATGTCGATGAAGTGAGGAAGCTTGAAGAACACTTTGAAGGCCTGCAAATGGAGCACGTTCCAAGAGCTCAAAATGATATCGCAGATGGCCTCTCAAAGTGTGCTGCAATGAAGTTACCTGTGGAACCAGGGACCTTCATGCTCAAGCTAACTCAACCATCCGTTACACCATCAGTCGGGCAAAGCAAGAAGAGGAAGTTGGTCTCCGGCGACTACTTGCCGGCGGACCTTCCCGAAACCGCCGCCAAGGTCCCCAAGATCAACGACCAAGTTGCTGAGGAACAGTCTGCTCCTGCAGACCCAAGGGTATGTACAGTTGAAGCAGGCATTCCCGACAAGTCTTGCCCCGGCAGGCTTGCCGAGGGACGTTCAGCTCCGGCAGAGCCGCAGGTTCTTGCCGTAGAAGCTGACGTCCCCGCAGCAGCACTGATGCCTTTTGTCCTTGTTGTTGAGCCTCAGGCTCCAGCATGGACACAACAAATCGTCCGCTTTCTTCAAACTGGGGAACTTCCCGAAGAACCAGAGGAGATAGAGAGGATTACCAGGCAGTCAAGTATGTATCAGTTCGTCGGCAACGAGCTATACAGAAGAAGACTCAATGGTGTCAGATTGAAGTGCATTTCTCGGGAAGATGGACAGAAGCTGTTGGCAGAAATACATGGAGGCATCTGTGGTCACCACATTGGCGCAAGAGCACTTGCCGGGAAGGCGTTCCGGCAAGGTTTCTTCTGGCCAGAAGCCCTCCAAGATGCGACTGCACAAGTAACCAAGTGTGAAGCATGCTAGTTCCACGCCAAGCAGATTCACCAGCCAGCTCAAGCTCTCCAGACGATACCTTTGTCCTGGCCCTTCTCGGTCTGGGGGCTCGACATCCTCGGCCCCTTTCCCCACGCAGTCGGGGGCTTTGAGTACTTGTACGTTGCCATCGACAAGTTCACAAAGTGGCCAGAAGTGGAACTAGTGAGAAAGGTGACCGCACAGTCAGCAGTCAGGTTCTTCAGGTCGATCGTTTGCCGTTTCGGAATCCCTAACATGATCATCACCGACAACGGCACACAGTTCACAAGTCGCACCTTCATGCAGTACGTCCAAGACCTTGGCGCCAAGGTCTGCTTCGCTTTCGTTGCTCACCCAAGGAGCAATGGTCAAGCAGAGAGGGCCAATGCTGAAGTGCTGCGCGGGCTCAAGACAAGAACCTTCGACAGGCTGCACAAGTGTGGAAGAAACTGGATAGAGGAGTTGCCGGCGGCTCTTTGGTCAATCAGGACGACACCAAATCGAGCCACCGGACAGACACCCTTTGCTCTTGTCTATGGAGCAGAGGCAGTTCTCCCCACGGAACTCGTATATGGGTCTCCTCGAGTACTCTCTTATGACGAGCTCGAGCAAGAGCAACTGCGGCAAGATGATGCATTGCTCCTCGAGGAGGACCGTCTCCAGGCTGCTATACGAGCTGCTCGATACCAGCAAGCTTTGCGTCGCTATCATAGCCGCAAAGTCAAGGCCAGGAGTCTCGAGGAAGGCGACCTTGTTCTTCGGCGTGTTCAGTCCGCCAAGAATTCCAACAAGTTGACGCCGAAGTGGGAAGGCCCTTATCGGGTGAGACAAGTCACAAGGCCCGACGCTGTCCGTCTTGAGACCGAAGAAGGCTTACCGGTGAGCAACTCCTAGAACATTGAGCATCTTCGCAAGTTTCACCCATGAGGCGCGGTTGCCGTGATCCGCTCCGGCAACCACCTTTTGTACAAGTCTTGCCGCTGTTGCATGTAAACCTTTTGTACAAAGCCGGGCGCAGACCCCGTGCATCAGTAAAACTTTTGTGCCTTGCACCATTTGTCATTTCATGCCTTTTCCTTTTACTTGCATGTATCGTCTGACATTTTGTGCCGCACACATCCCCGGTAAGCAGTAACAAGCCGCAGGGCCCCATACTTGTGTCTCCTCCCCTTTTCCTTTCTCTCTTAAACAGAAGAAGAGTTCCTCGCGCACAAGTTTGCCGGGGGGGAAGGAGATGGAGGTATGAACAAAGTGCTGTTCAAGAAAGGGAAGCCTTGCCGGGAAGCAAACAATCCATAAAAGCTAAGTTACCAACCTAAGTTACCAGAGTTTGAGCAATTCAATTTTTTTTAAAAAAATTAGTTGTCTTCCTTGAACGACCACACTTTGTATGGAAAACCTGTGCGCGGAGGAACCTACCCATGGCTAGCCGCGCCCTTACTTTGTTTCGAGCACGCTCAACGGCTTAAGTGAGCTGCGACAAGTGTCGCGCCCTTACTTCGTTTTCGAGTTTGCTCAGCAATCTAAGTGTGCTGCGACTAGCTGCGGCAAGGTTTCTTGCCGGCAATGGCATTGCTAGCAGGCTGCTAAGAGTCCCGCACTCAGCACTCGCGGTAAGGGTCCCTTTGCCGGCAAGTTCCCTAAAAGCGTAGGGTGGAAAGCATACAAAGTGAAGGGACTAAACAAGGGAGATAACACTGCATTGATTATCCAAAATAAAGTTATATTACAAGATAGCTTGCCGCTGTTCTAATCAACTACTACCCATGACTTAATCGACAGCAGCAAAGGAACCAGAAAGAAGGGAGCCTAGTCTCTTCGGTCTCCGTCGACCCTCTTGATCTTGCCCGCCTTGGCTACAATGTGGGCAACTTGTGCCTTCAACGCTTCTTGGTCAGCTTCGGGCGGCAGGGTCCGGAGGACGTTGACGAGGTTGATCCCGGGGTTGCGATAGACGATCTTCGACAACACCCGCTCCATAGTACCCGTGCAAAGCCGACGCGCCTCGTCAGCCAGCTGCGCGGGGATCTTCTCCCGTAGTCGCGCGAGAGCCGGCGCCACTCCTCTGAAGAATAGGCTCAGCTTGGCGCTGTGGGGGAGGCTCTCGTCGGGGGAGTACACAAGGTGCTCCACCCTCAGCGCCACCATCTCCTTGTCGATGTTGGCGGCGGAGGCGACGAGCTCCTCGGTCCACTGCTCCACTGTCCGCTGGAAGTTGTTCTGCGACAAGGCGGCGCTGTCCAACAGCGCCCTTTCGGACCGGAGGTCTTCTTTCAGCTTCGTTTCACGATCCCGGGCAGCGTCAAGTGAGTCGTTGAGGGTGGAAACCTTCAGCTCCAAGTCGGCGATGGAGTCCTTGGCGTCGTTGAGCTCCTTGCCCTTCTCGGAGAGTCGGACCTGCAGCTCCGAGTTGGTGTGGGCGTCCTTCTCCCACGCCAAGTTAAGCGCGGCAACCCTGTCCTCGCTCGCCTTCAAGTTCGTCTCCATCTGCGCCACCCGGGCCTCCAGATCCCTCTTGGTGGTCTCTGCTGCAGCAGCGGCGTCCCTCGCCTCCTGCAGAGCCCCGCCAATGGCCTGCGCACGAGCGGTGAGGTCGTCCTCGTGGCTATCGAGGTCGACCTTCCGCTGGTTGAGCTCTCCCTCCCGCCGAGACAAATCCTCGGCGGCCAGTCGCTGCTGCTCCTCCACCTCGGCCTTCTCGATGAGGAACGCTTGGTGTGCTCCGGCAAGCTCTTCGCGCTCCTCCGCCAAGTTCCGGAGGGCCGCCTGGTTGGCGGCACGGAGCTCCACGGCACGCTTCTCCAGATCAGCACCAGCCTTGGCAGCCAGAGCCTCCCGGGACTCCAACTTAGCCTGCCTGGCCCGGTACAAGGCCAGAAGCCGGCGTAGGAGTTGCTCCTCTTCGGGCTCGTCATTGCTGCAGGGCGCGTCGACAATCCTCAGCCCGGCGGAGGCGAGAACTTCTCCGTCGAAGATCTCCCCCTCCGCGGGTACCCTCGGTGAAGACGCCCACGGGACTTGGATGAAGACCCCGTTGGCGGCCTCCAGATAGACGCCCGACCCAGCCGCAGGGGCGGAGGGGTCGGCGGCCGGTGCAGCGTCCGGCGCTCCTGCGGCCTCAGGGCCAGCAGTGCGGTCACCGGTCCCTTCCCCAGCTGCCGCGTCAGCGGTCGGGGCGGTCTCCTTGGCGGCTGGCTCGTCAACACCAGCCATTCCTTCTGCGGTGGTGGCGTCGCCAGCATCGCCGCGCACTTCCTCCCCGGCGATGGTCTCCGTCTCCATCGACTCCGGGGCATGCGGATCTAACAGAAGAAAAAGAAAAGAAAGAATCATCAAGCAAATATCCAAAAAAGATGAATTCAAGAAAAGAAGAGTACAAGGGCTACCTGCGCGGGCCTCTTTGGTAGCGGGATCCCTCGCCGGGGAGTTCTCCCTTGGCGGCGTAGAAGAAGCCCCCGCCGGCGGAGGGCCGCTGGCGCCTTCCCTTGGCGGGGTGCTCACCCTTGTTGGGGTGCTCGCCCTTGGCGGGGTACTCGCCCTTGGCGGAGTACCCATCCTTGGCGGAGCGCTGTCCCTCGCTGGGGAGCCCATCCTTGGCGGGGAGGGTGGAACAAGCGGCTCGTCGGGGGCGGCCTCTTGGTGCTCCTGCGGCTGCGGTTCCACTTCTGCACAAGACAACAAGACATCAATAAGGGTAACAAGCTCAAGCGCGCCCATCAAGCGGAAAAGTGAACGCAAGGCTTACGCTGGGGGCTGCGCTGGGGGCTGCTCTCCGGAGCAGCAGGCTGCTCCGGCAAGTTTGTCGCTGGCGCATCCCCCGTCGCTGCGACAGGCTCGTCGTCCTCGAGATCAACCACAGGAATTTTGGCCCTCTTCGCCATCCTCTGGGTCAACGTCCTGGAAGCCAAACAAGATCAAAACCAAGCAAGAGAAATCAAGAAAAAAACAACAGAAATCAAAAGAAATAGTAATTGCAAGTGCTTACTCTTCCTCCTCTTCATCGGAGCTAAGGGCGGAGAAATCAAACTCTGCCTCGCGTGCTCCAGCGCGAGGAGCTGGAGGAGAAGGCTCCCTCGGACGCTTGGCGGGCTCCGGAGCCGTGGGTTGTGAAGACCCCGCTCCGGTCGTCCCCGAGGACCGTGGGGCGGAAGGAACACCGGAACCGCTCCGGGAAGATCCCCCTCCACTTGTCGCTGGGACATGGGACGCCTCCTTGATGACCTTTCTCGTCGTGGTGGCACGCGTAGCATGATGCTTCGGCTGTTGTCGGGGCGCCGGTGGCCTCGCCGTCTTAGCGGTCTTGCGGAGGCGCTTCTTCTGCGGTGGTGGAGGACTTGGTGGTGGCGGAGAGTTTTCTGAGGATGAGGAGGCGTCGTCGAGGTTCAGAGACCCG
>LR738713.1:317033471-317191400 GCA_902687465.1 Secale cereale
GGGCGGAGAAATCAAACTCTGCCTCGCGTGCTCCAGCGCGAGGAGCTGGAGGAGAAGGCTCCCTCGGACGCTTGGCGGGCTCCGGAGCCGTGGGTTGTGAAGACCCCGCTCCGGTCGTCCCCGAGGACCGTGGGGCGGAAGGAACACCGGAACCGCTCCGGGAAGATCCCCCTCCACTTGTCGCTGGGACACGGGACGCCTCCTTGATGACCTTTCTCGTCGTGGTGGCACGCGTAGCATGATGCTTCGGCTGTTGTCGGGGCGCCGGTGGCCTCGCCGTCTTAGCGGTCTTGCGGAGGCGCTTCTTCTGCGGTGGTGGAGGACTTGGTGGTGGCGGAGAGTTTTCTGAGGATGAGGAGGCGTCGTCGAGGTTCAGAGACCCGCCGGAGTCTTCGTCAGAATCGCCAGATTCGGCATCCTCCTCGGCGGGCTCACTGGACTCAGTGCCTTGACCGGCAACCTCGCTCGTCCCAGCAGGCTCCCCGGCGAACTCCTCGGGAGCAATCTTCAACAGCTTGAGGATTTCGTCCTCCTCAGCCTGACTCACCGCATCCGCCGCTTCCGCTTCCTCCACGGTGTACCCAAATTCCCCCGCGGCCGCCGCTGCGGCGGCCTCCTCCATCCTGTTGGCTATATATGCCACATCCCGCTCGGTGGTCGCCCGGGGGAGGCCCTTTTTCTCCTCGGGGTTGCGTGGCCGTTCGACCAAGCTGTCGAAGAAGGCCTGCACAGTCTCCTCTGAAGGCGTCAGCCAAGTGGGGACAACCCCGTGGGAGTCGCACTCGGGCATTGCCGCGCGGATGGCACTAAGAGCAGTATTGTTGCACAACGGAACTACTCCCCGGGACGGGGTGAACCATTCCTTGTGCTTGGGGTCATGTTTGAACAGCTCCCGGACCATCCCCTTGAGTTCCAAGACAGTGAAGTTATAATTCAGCCCGGGGCGCAGCCTCATGCGGTCTGCCGCGTTGCCGAACTCCCAGGCAGGTCTCTTCCTTTCCTGCAAAGGAGCAATGCGGCGGCGGAGGAAATCAGCCCCGACTTCACCTACAGTAAGGTTGGCGGCCCGGAGACGAAGGATCCTAGTAAGAGCAATCTGCAGCTTGTCGTCCTCCGGGGCCAAGTCACTCCAATCCCTGCCGCGCACTATTGCAGTCCGGCGCGGCGAGGTGAACTGCTCGGGCTCATCTTCCATGACCCAACACTAATCAGCCCTCCACTCTTCCCACTTGCCTCGGAGCTCTCCAATCAAGTACGCCTCCTTCTTGCCGAGCCTGAAGATCCAGGAGATACCGTCGGAGAGTGGAGATCCGGACTCTACTCTAGGTGTGAAGAAGTGGCGAAAGAGAGCTACGTTTGGGTGGACCCCGACATAGTTTTCGCACAGATGTGCGAAAACGGCCAAAGTGAGGACGGCGTTCGGGGTGAAATCTAAGAGGTGGAATCCATATGTGTTCATCACATCGCAGAAAAATTCTGAATACGGAGGACAGAGACCGCAATGGAAGAACAAAGCAAAGAAGTGGTAACCTCCCGGGTACAGGTCGACGGCTTCGGCGGGGAGGACCCTGGTGCGTGGGTGAGCTTTCGTCTCCCTCGCCCAGAACAGATAATACTTGTCCCGCAGCTCCCTCGCGCCGAGCCTCGGCGGGAAGACCACCATCCTCCTCCGCATGGCTGCCAGCTTCGCCGCCTTGTCGGACTTCTCTTTCTTCGCCTTGTCTCTCTTCGCCTTGTCGCTCTTCGGGGCCATGGCGGAGACGGCGAGGGAGGTCGACGACGCTGCGGATGCCGGAGACGGCGGAGGGAGGGTGGAGCTCGGCTCTCTGTCGACTTTTGGGGAGGCAGAGGGCGGGGGGGGGGGTTCTGGAGATTCAAGACACAATGAAAGCAATGGGGGGAAACCGCCCCTGCTTCCTCTGCTTTTAAGGAGGGAGTGGGGGACGTTCCGCATTTCCCCATTAAAGAAACAGGCCACGATCTCTCCCACGACGCCGCAATCGACGCGTGCCGTTAGGGAGGGATGCGGCAGATACGGAGAGGGATACGGCGCGCCGTGGGCCGCGAGTGCCCGTACACTGTTTTGGGCCTGGCCCAACAGCGCTCGGCATCGTGTGTGGCCCAGGCCCGGGGGCTCCTGTCGGTGTACTAAAGTAGGGGTACCTTAGTATCCCGACTTGTGCACGGGCAGTAGCAGCGTCCCGCGGTCGGGCTCACCACGCGCCCGCCAAGGCCCGCTCTGGATCCTTTAGAGCCATTCAAGAACAAAGTATTCAAGTTAAGAGACAAGACCCCGGCAAGAGGAGCTTGCCGGGAAGGCCGCAGCAGGCTCAAGGATATCGTTCCAGCACAAGACCCTGGCAAGAGGAGCTTGCCAGGAAGGCCGAAGAACAGCACCTCAGAAGATATCGCGGCGCATCCTGCGCCCCGGCAGGACCCGGAGAGCAACAAGCTTCCGGGCCCGGCAAGAAGGCAACCCCGGCAAGGTGCTTGCCGGGGCAACTCTCACTGTGTGCCCGCGCTCCAGCTCATCTGTCCACGCGTCGTCCTGGGGCCCTTCCAGGGGCACGTGGCGGATGGCTGTGCAACCTGGGGTACACGGTGGCGAGCCACGGTGACGAGGCCTCCATCATGGCGGACGGAGACGCCCGGGCGGGCGCTTTTGGGATGACGGCGACGGGCATTCAATGCCCTTGTCCCCCACCGTCAAGGTTAGGTATAGACCACTGTACACCCACTGTTCATGCACTGTTCCATCTACCACCAATTTTACACTTTTGCCCTCATCTACGTTGACACCTGTCGGTGACCCCTTTTGAGCTATAAAAGGAGGCCCATGCACAACGTAGAGGGGGTGGGATTCCAGAAACTTGATCACTCCCTCGCTCGGAGTAGCTAGTACTGTAGATCTTCAAGCTCCCGAGCCCACGAACCCAATACAACCAAAGCAGGAGTAGGGTTTTACGCATCCGTGCGGCCCGAACCTGGGTAAACTGTCCGCGTGTGCCCCTCGATCCGCTCTTTGTGCTCCCTCCGCTCCATTGCCGTACCGTAGAAGGGGCTCCGGTCCCATAGGTGTTCGTGGGTGGTCAGTTCCCCGACACGGGTGATTTCATAGAAAACCGGAGTGCCGGGAGGGGTTACCGGAACCCCCCGGGGGAGTATTGGACCATAGTGGGCCATGAGGTTAAGTGAGAGGCAGCCCACTAGGGTTGGTCGCGCCCCCCAAGGGAATCCTAGTTGGACTAGGAGTGGGAGGGGTGCCCCTCTCCTTCCTTCTCCCCTTCTTCCTTTCCTACTCCTAGTAGGAATAGGAAAGGGGATTCCTACTCCTACTAGGAGTAGGAAAACTCCCTCTATGGCCTGCCCCTAGGGACGGCCGACCCTCCCCCTTGCTCCTTTATATACAGGGGCAGGGGGCACCCTAGGACACAAGCAACATTGTTTTAGCTGTGTGCGGTGCCCCCATCCACAGAAACACACCTCGGTCATATCGTTGTAGTGCTTAGGTGAAGCCCTGCGTCGGTAGCTTCATCATCTCCGTCACCACGCCGTCGTGCTGACGAACTCTCCCGTGAAGATCAACTGAATCAAGATTTCGTGGGAAGTCATTGAGCTGAACGTGTGCTGAATGCGGAGTTGCCGTACGCTCGGTGCTTGGATCGATTGGATCGCGAAGACGTTTGACTACATCAACCGCGTCACTGGACGCTTCCGCTATCGGTCTACAAGGGTACGTAGACACATTCACCCCTCTCGTTGCTATGCTTGTAGTAGATAGATCTTGCGTGATCGTAGGAAATTTTTGAAATACTACGTTCCCCAACAGTGGCATCAGAGCCAGGTCTATGCATAGATGATATGCACGAGTAGAACACAATGAGTTGTGGGTGATAATAGTCATACTGCTTACCAGCATGTCATACTTTGATTCGGCTGTATTGTGAGATGAAGCGGCCCAGACCGACATTACGCATATGCTTACGGGAGACTGGTTTCACCGTTACGAGCACTCGTTGCTTAAAGGTGACTGGCGGGTGTCTGTCTCTCCCACTTTAGTTGAATCGAGTGTGGCTACGCCTGATCCTTGTGAAGGTTAAAACATCACATACTTGACAAAAAATCGTTGTGGTTTTTGTATGCGTAGGTAAGAACGGTACTTGCTAAGCCCGTAGCAGCCACGTAAAACTTGCAATAACAAAGTAGAGGACGTCTAACTTGCTTTTGCAGGGCATGTTGTGATGTGATATGCTCAAGACATGATGAGTTATGCGTTATTGTATGAGATGATCATGTTTTGTAAATTATCGGCAACCGGCAGGAGCCTTATGGTTTGTCTCTTTATTATATGAATTGCAAAGGCCATGTAATTTCTTTACTTTATCACTATGAGTTAGCGATAGTAGTAGTAGCAATAGTTGGCGAGACAACCATGACTCTACGATGAAGATCATGGTGTCAAGCCGGTGATGATGGAGATCACGACGATGCTTTGGAGATGGAAATCAAAAGCACAAGATGATGATGGCCATATCATGTCACATATTTTGATTGCTTGTTATGTTTATCTTATTATGCTTCTTATTTTGCTTAGAACGGCGGTAGCATTATAAGATGATCCCTTACAAAATTTCAAGGTACAAGTGTTCTCCCTGAGTATGCACTGTTGCGAAAGTTCATCATGCCGAGACACCACGAAATGATCAGGTGTGATAAGGTCTACGTTCAAATACAACGGGTGTAAGACAGTTTTGCACATGCAGAATACTCGGGTTAAACTTGACAAGCCTAGCATGTACATACATGGCCTCGGAACACTGGAGACCGAAAGGTCGAGCGTGAATCATATGGTAGATATGATCAACATAAGATGTTCACCATTGTAAACTACTCCATCTCACGTGATGATCGGACATGGTTTAGTTGATTTGGATCACGTGATCATTTAGATGACTAGAGGGATGTCTATCTAAGTGGGAGTTCTTTAGTAATATGATTAATTGAACTTTAATTTATCATGAACTTAGTCCTGATAGTTTTTGCATATCTATGTTATTGTAGATCAATGGCCCGTGCTAGCATTCCCTTGAATTTTAATGCATTCCTAGAGAAAGCTAAGTTGAAAGATGATGGTAGCAACTACACAGACTTGGTCCATAACTTGAGGATTATCCTCATTGCTGCATAGAAGAATTATGTCCTTGAAGCACTGCTAGGTGACAAGCCCCCTCCCACTAATGTAGATGCTTTGAACGTCTGGCAGATGCAGTCTGATGACTACTCGATAGTTTAGTGTGCCATGCTTTACGGCTTAGAATCGGGACTTCAATGGCATTTTGAACGTCATGGAGCATATGAGATGTTCCAAGAGTTGAAGTTAATTTTTCAAGCTAATGCCCGGATTGAGAGATATGAAGTCTCCAATAAGTTCTATAGCTGCAAGATGGAGGAGAACAGTTCTATCTGTGAACACTTGCTCAGAATGTCTGGGTACTACAATCATATGACTCAACTTGGATGCAAAGTTGACGAAGGTAGTGTTATTGATAGAGTTCTTCAATCACTACCACTAAGGTATAAAGGCTTCGTGATGAACTATAACATGCAAGGGATGCAGAAGACAATTGCGAGCTCTTCGCTATGCTCAAAGCCGCGGAGGTAGAAATCAAAAAGGAGCATCATGTGTTGATGGTTAACAAGACCACTAGTTTCAAGAAAAAGGGCAAGGGAAAGAAGGGGAACTTCAAGAAGAATAGCAAGACATTTGCTACTCCAACGAAGAAACCCAAGTCGGGAGCCAAGCCTGAAACTGAGTGCTTCTACTGCAAAGGGACTGGACACTGGAAGCGGAACTGCCCCAAGTATTTGGCGGATAAGAAGGATGGCAAAGTGAGAAAAGGTATATTTGATATACATGTTATTGATGTGTACCTTACTAATGCTCGTAGTAGCACCTGGGTATTTGATACTGGTTCGGTTGCTAATATTTCTAACTTGAAACAAGGGGCTATGGATTAAACGAAGATTAGCTAAGGACGATGTGACGATGCGCGTGGGAAATGGTTCCAAAGTCGATGTGATCGCCGTCGGCACGCTACCTCTACATCTACCTCCGGGGTTAGTTTTAGACCCGAATAATTGTTATTTGGTGCCAGCGTTAAGCATGAACATTATATCTGGATCTTGTTTATTGCGAGACGGTTATCCATTTAAATGTGAGAATAATGGTTGTTCTATTTATATGAGTAATATCTTTTATGGTCATGCACCCTTGAAGAGTGGTCTATTCATGTTGGATCTTGATCGTAGTGATACACATATCCATAATATTGAAGCCAAAAGATGCAAGGTTAATAATGATAGTGCAACTTATTTGTGGCACTACTGTTTAGGTCATATTGGTGTAAAGCGCACGAGGAAACTCCACACTGATGGACTTTTGGAATCACTTGATTATGAATCACTTGGTGCTTGCGAACCATGCCTCATGGGCAAGATGACTAAAACTCCGTTCTCCGGAAAAATGGATCGAGCAACTGATTTGTTGGAAATCATACATACTGATGTATGTGGACCGATGAGTGTTGAGGCTCGTGACGGATATCATTATTTTCTAACCTTCGCTGATAATTTGAGCAGATATGGGTATATCTACTTGATGAAACACAAGTCTGAAACATTTGAAAAGTTCAAAGAATTTCAGAGTGAAGTAGGGAATCATCGTAACAAGAAAATAAAGTTTCTACGACCTGACCGTGGAGGCGAATATTTGAGTTACGAGTTTGGTCTTCATTTGAAACAATGTGGAATAGTTTCACAACTCACGCCACGCGGAAACACCACAGCGTAATGGTGTGTCTGAACATCGTAGTCGTACTTTATTAGATATGGTGCGATCTATGATGTCTCTTACCGATTTACCACTATCGTTTTGGGGTTATGCTTTAGAGACAGCTGCATTCACGTTAAATAGGGCACCATCTAAATCCGTTGAGACGACGCCTTATGAACTATGGTTTGGCAAGAAACCAAAGTTGTTGTTTCTTAAAGTTTGGGGCTGCGATGCTTATGTGAAAAAGCTTAAACCTGATAAGCTCGAACCAAGTCGGAGAAATGTGTCTTCATAGGATACCCAAAGGAGACCATTGGGTACACCTTCTATCACAGATCCGAAGGCAAGATATTCGTTGCTAAGACTAGATCCTTTCTAGAGAAGGAGTTTCTCTCGAAAGAAGTGAGCGGGAGGAAAGTAGAACTTGATGAGGTAATTGTACCTTCTCCCGAATTGGAAAGTAGCACATCACAGAAACTAGGTCCAGTGATTCTTACACCAGTTAACGAGGAAGCTAATGATGATGATCATGAAACTTCAGATCAAGTTACTACTGAACCTTGTAGGTCAATCAGAGTACGTTCCGCACCAAGGTGGTACGGCAACCCAGTTTAGGAAGTCATGTTACTAGACCATGATGAACCTACGAACTATGAGGAAGCAATGATGACCCCAGATTCCGCAAAATGGCTTGAGGCCATGAAATCTGAGATGGGATCCATGTATGAGAACAAAGTGTGGACTTTGGTTGACTTGCCTAATGATCGGCAAGCCATTGAAAATAAATGGATCTTCAAGAGGAAGACTGACGCCAACGGTAATGTTACTATCTACAAATCTCGACTTGTTGCAAAAGGTTTTCGACAAGTTCAAGGAGTTGACTACGATGAGACTTTCTCACCCATAACATTGCTTAAGTCTGTCCGAATCATGTTAGCAATTGCCGCATTTTATGATTATGAAATCTGGCAAATGGATGTCAAAACTGCATTCCTTAATGGATACCTCAAAGAGGAGTTGTATATGATGCAACCAGAAGGTTTTGTCGATCCTAAAGGTGCTAACAAAGTATGCAAGCTCCAGCGATCCATCTATGGACTGGTGCAAGCATCTCGGAGTTTGAATATATGCTTTGATGAGGTGATCAAAGCATATGGTTTTATACAGACTTTTGGAGAAGCATGTATTTACAAGAAAGTGAGTGGGAGCTCTGTAGCATTTCTGATATTATATGTAGATGACATACTGTTGATTGGAAATGGTATAGAATTTCTGGATGGCATAAAATGATACTTGAATAAGAAATTTTTTCAATGAAAGACCTTGGTGAAGCTGCTTATATATTAGGCATTAAGATCTATAGGGATAGATCAAGACGCTTAATTGGACTTTCACAAAGCACATACCTTGATAAAGTTTAGAAGAAGTTCAAAATGGATCAGTCGAAGAAAGGGTTCTTGCTTGTGTTACAAGGTGTGAAGTTGAGTAAGACTCAATGCCCGACCACTGTAGAAGATAAAGAGAAAATGAAAGTCATTCCCTATGCCTCAGCCATAGGATCTATCATGTATGCAATGTTTGAAGGAAATATGCCCTAGAGGCAATAATAAAGTTGTTATTTATATTTCCTTATATCATGATAAATGTTTATTATTCATGCTAGAATTGTATTAACCGGAAACTTAGTACATGTGTGAATACATAGACAAAACAATATGTCCCTAGTATGCCTCTACTAGACTAGCTCATTGATCAAAGATGGTTATGTTTCCTAGCCATAGACATGAGTTGTCATTTGATCAACGGGATCACATCATTAGGAGAATGATGTGATGGACAAGACCCATCCGTTAGCATAGCACTATGATCGTTTAGTTTTACTGCTATTGCTTTCTTCATGACTTATACATGTTCCTATGACTATGAGATTATGCAACTCCCGAATACCGTAGGAACACCTTGTGTGCTATCAAACGTCACAACGTAACTGGGTGATCATAAAGATGCTCTACAGGTGTCTCCGAAAGTATTCGTGGTGTTGGCATAGATCAAGATTAGGATTTGTCACTCCGAGTGTCGGAGAGGTATCTCTGGGCCCTCTCGGTAACACACATCACAATAAGCCTTGCAAGCAAAAGACTAATGAGTTAGTCACGAGATGATGTGTTACGGAACGAGTAAAGAGACTTGCCGGTAACGAGATTGAACTAGGTATGGAGACACCGACGATCGAATCTCGTGCAAGTAACATACCGATGACAAAAGGAACAACGTATGTTGTTATGCGGTTCTGACCGATAAAAGATCATCATAGAATATGTAGGAGCCAATATGAACATCCAGGTTCCGCTATTGGTTATTGACCGGAGATGAGTCTCGGTCATGTCTACATAGTTCTCGAACCTGTAGGGTCCGCACGCTTAACGTTTGATGACGATCGGTATTATGAGTTTATGAGTTTTGATGTACCGAATGTAGTTCGGAGTCCCGGATGAGATCACGGACATGACGAGGAGTCTCGGAATGTCCGAGACATAAAGATTGATATATTGGACGACTATATTCGGACACCGGAAGTATTCCGGAAAAGTTTCGGATTTAACGGGATTGCCGGAGGGGGTTACCGAAACCCCCTACGAAGGGGGATGGTCCATAGTGGGCCTTATGGAAAAGAGAGAGGCAGCCCATAGGGCTGGCCGGCGCCCCACCTAGGGTTCCTAGTTGGACTAGAATTGGGGGGCGCCACCTCTCCCTCTTTTCCTTTCCCTCTCTTCCTTCTTTGGTAGTTCCTACTAGGAATAGGATTGCAATCCTATTCCTAGTAGG
The DNA here is from genome assembly GCA_902687465.1 of Secale cereale. Classification (NCBI taxonomy): domain Eukaryota; kingdom Viridiplantae; phylum Streptophyta; class Magnoliopsida; order Poales; family Poaceae; genus Secale; species Secale cereale. Next base: position 317,043,130 of record LR738713.1, read on the forward strand.
ATTGCACTCCTAGCCGCACCATAGAAGGGCCGGCCGGCCTCCCCCCTTGCTCCTTTATATACGAGGGCAGGGGGGCACCCAAAGACACACAAGTTGAATTGTTCCTGCCGTGTGCGGAGCCCCCTCCACAGAAACACACCTCGGTCATACCGTCGCGGTGCTTAGGCAAAGCCCTGCGCCGGTGAATACATCATATCCGTCACCACGCCGTCGTGCTGACAAAACTCTCCCGTGAAGCTCAACTGGATCAAGAGCTCATGGGACGTCATCAAGCTGAACGTGTGCTGAACGCGGAGGTGCCGTACGTTCAGTACTTGATCGGTTGAATCGCGAAGAAGTTCGACTACATCAACCGCGTCACTTGACGCTTCCGCTTCCGGTCTACGAGGGTACGTAGACACACTCTTCCCTCTCGTTGCTATGCATCTGGTAGATAGATCTTGTGTGATCGTTGGAAAATTTTAAAATACTACATTCCCCAACAGTGGCATCATGAGCCAGGTCTATGCGTAGATGATATGCACGAGTAGAACACAATGAGTTGTGGGCGATACAGGTCATACTGCTTACCAGCATGTCATACTTTGCTTTGGCGGTATTGTGAGATGAAGCGGCCCGGACCGACATTACGCGTACGCTTACGCGAGACTGGTTTCATCGTTACGAGCACTCGTTGCTTAAAGGTGACTGGCGGGTGTCTGTCTCTCTCACTTTAGCTGAATCAAGTGTGGCTACGCCCAGTCCTTGTGAAGGTTAAAACAACACATATTTGACGAAACATCGTTGTGGTTTTGTATGCGTAGGTAAGAACGGTTCTTGCTAAGCCCGTAGCAGCCACGTAAAACTTGCAACAACAAAGTAGAGGACGTCTAACTTGTTTTTGCAGGGCATGTTGTGATGTGATATGGTCAAGACATGATGAGTTATACGGTTTTGTATGAGATGATCATGTTTTGTAATGTTATCGGCAACTGGCAGGAGCCATATGGTTGTCGCTTTATTGTATGAAATGCAATCGCCATGTAATTGCTTTACTTTATCACTAAGCGGTAGCGATAGTCGTAGAAGCAATAGTTGTCGAGACGACAACGATGCTACGACGGAGATCAAGGTGTCGCGCCGGTGACGAAGGTGATCATGACGGTGCTTTGGAGATGGAGATCAAAAGCATAAGATGATGATGGCCATATCATGTCACATATTTTGATTGCATATGATGTTTATCTTATTTTGCTTCTTATTTTGCTTAGAACGACGGTAGCATTATAAGATGATCCCTTACTAAATTTCAAGGTATAAGTGTTCTCCCTGAGTATGCACCGTTGCGAAAGTTCGTCGTGCCGAGACACCACGTGATGATCGGGTGTGATAAGCTCTACGTTCAAATACAACGGGTGTAAGCCAGTTTTGCACACGCAGAATACTCGGGTTAAACTTGACGAGCCTAGCATATGCAGATATGGCCTCGGAACACTGGAGACCGAAAGGTCGAGCGTAAATCATATAGTAGATATGATCAACATAAGATGTTCACCATTGAAACTACTCCATCTCACGTGATGATCGGACATGGTTTAGTTGATTTGGATCACGTGATCATTTAGATGACCGGAGGGATGTCTATCTAAGTGGGAGTTCTTAAGTAATATGATTAATTGAACTTTAATTTATCATGAACTTAGTCCTGGTAGTATTAGCATATCTATGTTGTAGATCAATAGCTCGCGATGTTGCTCCACGTTTATTTTTTATATGTTCCTAGAGAAAACCAAGTTGAAAGATGTTAGTAGCAATGATGCGGAATTGTTCCGTGATCTGAGGATTATCCTCATTGCTGCACAGAGAATTATGTCCTTGATGGACCGCTAGGTGACAGACCTATTGCAGGAGCAGATGTAGACATTATGAACGTTTTGACAAAAGCTCAGTATGATGACTACTTGATAGTTTAAGTGCACCATGCTTTACGGCTTAGAACCGGGACTTCAAAAACGTTTTGAACGCCACGGAGCATATAAGATGTTCCAAGAGTTCAAATTAGTATTTCACACTCATGCCCGTGTCGAGAGGTATGAGACCTCTGACAGTACTTTGCCTACAAGATGGAGGAGAATAACTCAACCAGCGAGCATGTGCTCAGATTGTCTGGGTACTGCAATTGCTTGAATCAAGTGGGAGTTAATCTTCCAGATAAGATAGTAGTTGACAAAGTTCTCTAGTCACTATCACCAAGTTAGTAGAACTTCGTGATGAACTATAATATGGAAGGGATGACGAAAGTAATTCCCGAGCTCTTCGCGATGCTGAAATCGGCGAAGGTAGAAATCAAGAAAGAGCATCAAGTGTTGATGGTTAACAAGACCACTTGTTTCAAGTAAAGGGCAAAGGAATATAAGGGGAACTTCGAGAAGAATGACAAGCAAGTTGTCACTCCCATGAAGAAACCCAAAGCTAAACTCAAGCCTGAAACTAAGTGCTTCTACTGCAAAGGAAATGGTCACTGGAAGTGGAACTGCCCTAGATACTTGGCGGATGAGAAGGATGGCAAAGTGAACAAAGGTATATTTGATATACAGATTATTGATGTGTATTTTACTAGTGTTAATAGCAACCCCTCGGTATTTGATACTAGTTTAGTTGGTAAAGAGTAGTAACTCGAAATGGGAGTTGCATAATGAACAGAAACTAGTTAAAAGATGAAGTGACGATGTGTATTGGAAGTAGTTCCAAGATTGATATGATCATCATCGCACACTCCCTATACTTTCGGGATTAGTGTTGAACCTAAATAAGTGTTATTTGGTGTTTGTGTTGAACATGAATATGATTTGATCATGTTTATTGCAATACGGTTATTCATGTAAGTTAGAGAATAATTGTTGTTCTGTTTACATGAATAAAACCTTCTATGGTCATACACCCAATGAAAATGGTTTGTTGGATCTCGATCGTGTGATACACATATTCATAATATTGAAGCCAAAAGATGCAAGGTTAATAATGATAGTGCAACTTATTTGTGGCACTACCGTTTAGGTCATATTGGTGTAAAGCGCATGAAGAAACTCCATAAGTGATGGACTTTTGGAATCACTTGATTATGAATCACTTGGTGCTTGCGAACCATGCCTCATGGGCAAGATGACTAAAACTCCGTTCTCCGGAACAATGGAGCGAGCAACAGATTTGTTGGAGATCATACATACAGATGTATGTGGACCAATGAGTGTTGAAGCTCGCGGCGGGTATCGTTATTTTCTGACCTTCACTGATGATTTGAGAAGATATGGGTATATCTACTTAATGAAGCACAAGTCTGAAACATTTGAAAAGTTTAAAGAATTTCACAGTGAAGTGGAGAATCATCGTAACAAGAAAATAAGAGTTTCTATGATATGATCGTAGAGGTAAAATATTTGAGTTAGCGAGTTTGGCCTTCAGTAAAAACAATGTGAAATAGTTTCACTACTCATGCCACCTGGAACACCACAGTGTAATGGTGTGTCCGAACGTCATAACCGTACTTTATTAGATATGGTGCGATCGATGATGTCTCTTACCGATCTACCACTATCGCTTTTGGGGTTATGCATTAGAGACAGCTACATTCACATTAAATAGGGCACCATCTAAATCCGTTGATACGACACCTTATGAACTGTGGTTTGGCAAGAAACCAAAGTTGTCGTTTCTTTAAGTTTGGGACTGCGATGCTTATGTGAAAAAGTTTCAACATGATAAGCTCGAACCCAAATCGGAGAAGTAAATCTTCATAGGATACCCAAAAGAAACTGTTGGGTACACCTTCTATCATAGATCCGAAGGCAAGGTCTTTGTTGCTAAGAGTGGATCCTTTCTAGAGAAGGAGTTTCTCTCGGAAGAAGTGAGTGGGAGGAAAGTAGAACTTGATGAGGTAATTGTACCTTCTCCCGAATTGGAAAGTGGAACATCACAGAAACTAGTTCCAGTGATTCCTACACCAATTAGTGAGGAAGCTAATGATGATGATCATGAAACTTCAGATCAAGTTTCTGCTGAACTTCGTAGATCAACTAGAGTTCGTTCCGCATCAGAGTGGTACGGCAACCCGGTTCTGGAAGTCATGTTACTGGACCATGATGAACCTACGAACTATGAGGAAGCGATGATGAGCCCAGATTCCGCAAAATGGCTTGAGGCCATGAAATCTGAGATGGGATCCATGTATGAGAACAAAGTGTGGACTTTGGTTGACTTGCCCGATGATCGGCAAGCCATCGAAAATAAATGGATCTTCAAGAGGAAGACTGACGCTGACGGTAATGTTACTGTTTACAAAGCTCGACTTGTTGCGAAAGTTTTTCAACAAGTTCAAGGAGTTGACTACGATGAGACTTTCTCACCCGTAGCGATGCTTAAAGTCTGTCCGAATCATGTTAGCAATTGCCGCATTTTATGAAATCTAGCAAATGGATAACAAATACTGCATTCTTTAATGGGTTTATTAAAGAAGACTTGTATATGATGCAACCAGAAGGTTTTGTCAATCCTAAAGGTGCTAACAAAATGTGCAAGCTCCAGCGATCCATCCATGGACTGGTGCAAGCATCTCGGAGTTGGAATATACGCTTTGATAAGTTGATCAAAGCATATAGATTTATACAGACTTGCGGTGAAGCCTGTATTTACAAGAAGTGAGTGGGAGCACTACAACCTTTCTGATAAGTATATGTGAATGACATATTGTCGATCGGAAATGATGTAGAATTTTCTGGAAAGCATAAAGGAGTGTTTGAAAGGAGTTTTTCAAAGAAAGACCTTGGTAAAGCTGCTTACATATTGGGCATCAAGATCTATAAAGATAGATCAAGACACTTGATAAGACTTTCGATGAGAACATACCTTGATAAGATTTTGAAGTAGTTCAAAATGGATCAGTCAAAGAAGGAGTTCTTGCCTGACTTGTAAGGTGTGAAGTTGAGTAAGACTCAAAGCCAGACCACGGCAGAAAAATATAGAGAGAATGAAAGTCATTCCCTATGCCTCAGCCATAGGTTCTATAAAGTATGCCATGCCGTGTACCAAACATGTTTTGTACCTTGCCATGAGTTTGTCAAGGGGGTACAATAGTGATCCAGGAGTAGATCACTGTACAGCGGTCAAAATTATCCTTAGTAACTGGATGACTAAGGAAATGTTTCTCGATTATGGAGGTGATAAAGAGTTCGTCGTAAAGGGTTACGCCGATGCAAGCTTTGACACTAAATCCAGATGACTCTAAGTATCAATCTGGATGTGTATTGAAAGTGGGAGCTGTTGGGGAACGTTGCATGGAAAACAAAAAATTTTCTCTACGTTCACCAAGATCAATCTAGTAGATGCAACTACGAGGGGAGAGTAGAATCCACATACCCTTGTAGATCGCTAAGCGGAAGCGTTATGAACGCGGATGATGGAGTCGTACTCGTCGCGATTCAGATCGCCGAAGACCTAGCACCGAAGCAACGGTGCCTCCGCGCTCTTCACACGTACGGCTCGGGGACGTCTCCTCCTTCTTGATCCAGCAAGGGGTGGAGGAGAGGTTGATGGAGAACCGGCAGCACGACGGCGTGGTGGTGATGGTGGAGGAGAATTCCAGCAGAGCTTCGCCTAATCACCGCGGGAGAAGAAGATGTTGTGGGAGAGGGAGGGCAGCACCGAGGCACAAACTGTGTTGGCTGCCCTCCCTTTGCCCCACTATATATAGGGGGGGGTGGAGAGGTGAGGGCGCCCTAGGGTTTCCCCCCTAGGGGGCCGGCGGCCAGGGCAAGGGGGGGCGGCGGCCAAGGCAGGGGGGGGGGGCGGCGGCCAGGGCCAGGCCCTAGGGTTTCCCCCCCTAGGTGCCTTGCCCCCCAAGGCTAGGGGGTGCGGCCACCCTAGAGGGGTCCACCCCCCTTGGCGCACAAGGAGAGGGCCCAGGGGGGGCGCACAGCCCCCTGAGGGCTGTGGTGTTCCCCCTTGTGGCCCATTAGGCCCAGAACTGCTTCCGGACCCCCGAAACCGCTTTCCGGTACTCCGCCGATTTCCCGATGCTCCCCGGAACACTTCCGGACTCCGAAACCTTCCATCCTATATATCAATCTTCGTCTCCGGACCATTCCGGAGACCCTCGTCACGTCCGGGATCTCATCCGGGACTCCGAACAATCTTCGGTAACCATACACTTTTCTCACTAACAACCCTAGCGTCACCGAACGTTAAGTGTGTAGACCCTCCGGGTTCGGAAACCATGTAGACATGACCGAGACACTCCCAGGTCAATAACCAATAGCGGGATATGGATACCCATATTGGTTCCCACATGTTTCTCGATGATCTCATCGGATGAACCACGATGTCAAGGATTCAGGCAATCCCGTATACAGTTCCCTTTGTCTCGTCGGTATGTTACTTGCCCGAGATTCGATCGTCGGTATCTTTATACCTAGTTCAATCTCGTTACCGGCAAGTCTCTTTACTCGTTACCGTAATACATAATCCCGTGACCAACTACTTAGTCACTTTGAGCTCATTGAGATGACGTATTACCGAGTGGGCCCGGAGATACCTCTCCGTCACACGGAGTGACAAATCCCAGTCTTGATCCATGTCAACTCAACAGACACCCTCGGAGATACCTGTAGAGTACCTTTATAGTCACCCAGTTACGTTGTGACGTTTGGTACACACAAAGCACTCCTACGGTGTCAGTGAGTTACATGATCTCATGGTCATAGGAACTTATACTTGACATGCAGAAAACTATAGCGATAACTGACACGATCAAAAGCTATGTTAACGTTTGGGTCTCGTCCATCACATCATTCTCCTAATGATGTGATCCCGTTATCAAATGACAACTCATGTCTATGACCTGGAAACCGCGGTCATCTTTGATCAACGAGCTAGTCCTGTAGAGGCTCACTAGGGATACAAAGTCTGTCTATTCATCCACACGTGTATCTGAGTTTCCAATCAATACAGTTATAGCATGGATAATAAACGATTATCATGAACAAGGAAATATAATAATAACTCTTTTATTATTGCCTCTAGGGCATATTTCCAACAGTCTCCCACTTGCACTAGAGTCAATAATCTAGCATTACAAGGTAATGAATCTAACACCCATAGAGTCTTGGTGTTGATCGTGCTTAGCCCGTGGAAGAGGCTTAGTCAACGGATCTGCAACATTCAAATCCGTGTGTACTTTGCAAATGTTTATGTCCTCCTCCTTGACCGAATCGCGGATGGAATTGAAGCGTCGCTTTATGTGTCTGGTCCTCTTGTGAAACCTTGGTTCCTTGGCTAGAGCAATGGCACCAGTGTTGTCACAGAACAGAGTCATTGGGTTCAGTGCACTAGGCACAACTCCAAGATCTGTCATGAACTCCTTCATCCAGACACCTTCCTTTGCCGCCTCCGAGGCAGCTATATACTCCGCTTCACATGTAGAATCAGCTACCACGCTCTGCTTGGAACTGCACCAGCTTACCGCTCCCCGTTGAGAATATATACGTATCCGGTTTGTGACTTAGAGTCATCCGGATCAGTGTCAAAGCTTGCATCGACGTAACCCTTTACGACGAGCTCTTGATCACCTCCATAAACGAGAAACATATCCTTAGTCCTTTTCAGGTACTTTAGGATATTCTTGACCGCTGTCCAGTGATCCATACCAGGATTACTCTGAAACCTTCCGGCCATACTTATGGCAAGGCTGACATCTGGTCTTGTGCACAGCATTGCATACATGATAGAGCCTATGGCTGAAGCATAGGGGACGACACTCATCTTTTCTCTATCATCCGCAGTCACTGGGCATTGAGTCTTACTCAACTTCGTACCTTGCAATACCGGCAAGAACCCCTTCTTGGATTGATCCATTTTGAACTTCTTCAAAACTTTATCAAGGTATGTGCTTTGTGAAAGTCCTATCAAGCGTCTTGCTCTATCTCTATAGATCTTGATGCCCAATATGAAAGCAGCTTCACCGAGATCTTTCATCGAAAAACTCTTGTTCAAATACCCCTTCACGCTATCCAAAAATTCTATATTGTTTCCAATCAGCAATATGTCATCCACATATAATATTAAAAATGCTATAGAGCTCCCACTCACTTTCTTGTAAATACAAGCTTCATTGTAAACTTGTATGAACCCAAACGCTTTGATCACCTCATCAAAACGAAGATTCCAACTCCGAGATGCTTGCACCAGCCCATAAATGGAACGCTGGAGCTTGCATACTTTTCAGCATTCTCTGGATCGACAAAACCTTCTGGTTGCATCATATACAACTCTTCCTTAAGAAAACCGTTAAGGAACGCTGTTTTGACATCCATCTGCCAAATTTCATAATCGAAATATGCAGCTATTGCTAACATGATTCGGACGGATTTAAGCATCGCTACGGGTGAGAAAGTCTCATCGTAGTCAATCCCTTGAACTTGTGAAAAACCCTTTGCCACAAGTCGAGCTTTATACACGGTGACATTACCGTCAGCGTCCGTCTTCCTCTTAAAAATCCATTTGTTCTGAATGGCCTTCCGCCCTTCAGGTAATACTTCCAAAGTCCATACTTTGTTTTCATACATGGATCCCATCTCGGATTTCATGGCCTCTAACCATTTGTCGGAATCTGGGCCCACCATCGCTTCTTCATAGCTCGTAGGTTCACCGTTGTCTAACAACATGACCTCCAAGACAGGGTTACCATACCACTCAGGTGCAGTGCGTACCCTTGTCGACCTACGAGGTTCAGTAGTGACATGATCAGAAGCTTCTTGATCATAATCATTGGCTTCCTCTTCAACCTCTGCAGGCTCCACAAAAACATCTTTCTGTGCTGCGCTACTTTCTGGTTGAAGCAGAGGTTCAATAACCTCATCAAGTTCTACCTTCCTCCCACTCAATTCTTTCGAGAGAAACTCTTTCTCGAGAAAGGATCCGTTCTTAGCAACAAACACTTTGCCCTCGGATCTGAGATAGAAGGTGTACCCAACTGTTTCTTTTGGGTATCCTATGAAGACACATTTGTCCGCTTTGGGTTCGAGCTTTTCTGGCTGAAGCCTTTTGACATAAGCATCGCAACCCCAAACCTTGAGAAAAGACAACTTCGGTTACTTACTAAACCATAGTTCATACGGTGTTGTCTCAACGGACTTAGATGGAGCCCTATTTAAAGTGAATGCAGCTGTCTCTAACGCATATCCCCAAAACGATAGTGGCAAATCGGCAAGAGACATCATAGAACGTACCATATCTAATAGGGTTCGATTACGACGTTCGGACACACCATTACGCTGTGGTGTTCCAGGTGGCGTCAACTGTGAAACAATTCCACATTTTCTTAAGTGATCACCAAACTCATAACTCAGATATTCTCCCCCTCGATCAGATCGTAGGAACTTGATCTTCTTGTTACGATGATTTTCAACTTCACTCTGAAATTGCTTGAACTTTTCAAAAGTTTCAGACTTATGCTTCATCAAGTAAATATACCCATATCTACTTAAGTCGTCAGTGAAGGTGAGAAAATAACGATATCCACCGCGCGCCGTTACACTCATCGGACCGCACACATCAGTATGTATGATTTCCAATAAGTCACTTGCCCGTTCCATTGTCCCTGAAAACGGGGTCCTTGTCATCTTGCCCATGAGGCACGGCTCGCACGTGTCAAGTGATTCAAAATCAAGAGACTCCAGAAGTCCATCATCATGGAGCTTCCTCATGCGTTTCACGCCGATATGACCGAGACGGCAGTGCCATAAGAAAGTGGTATTATCTTTATCTACTCTACATCTTTTGGCATCAATGTTATGAACATGTGTATCATCACTATCGAGATTCAATAAGAATAAACCCCTAACTTCGGGTGCATGACCATAAAAGATATTACTCATATAAATAGAACAACCATTATTCTCTGACTTAAATGAGTAACCGTCTCGCAATAAACAAGATCCAGATATAATGTTCATGCTTAACGCAGGCACTAAATAACAATTATTCAGGTTCATAACTAATCCCGATGGTAATCGAAGAGCGAGCGTGCCGACGGCGATCACATCAACCTTGGAACCGTTTCCCACGCGCATCGTCACTTCGTCCTTCGCCAGCCTCCGTTTATTCCGCAGTTCCTGTTTAGAGTCGCAAATGTGAGCAACCGAACCGGTATCAAATACCCAGGCACTACAACGAGAGTTGGTAAGGTACACATCAATAACATGTATATCACATATACCTTTGTTGTTGTTGGCCCCCTTCTTGTCCGCCAGATACTTGGGGCAGTTCCGCTTCCAGTGGCCGTTCCCCTTGCAATAGAAACACTCAGTCTCTGGCTTGGGCCCAGCCTTGGGTTTCTTCACTGGATTAGCAACTGCTTTGCCACCCTTCTTAGAGTTACCCTTCTTGCCCTTGCCATTCTTCTTGAAACTGGTGGTCTTATTGACCATCAACACTTGATACTCCTTCTGGATGTCTGCCTCAGCGACTTTCAGCATCGAAAACAGCTCGGCGATGGTCTTGTTCATCCCTTGCATGTTATACTGCTGCACGAAGCTCTTGTAGCTTGGAGGGAGTGACTGGAGAATTCTGTCAATGATAGCCTCATCCGGGAACACAAGTCCTAGATCAGCTATGCGGGTATAGTACCCAGACATCTTCAGTAAGTGCTCACTGACAGACGAATTCTCCTCCATCTTGCAAGCGAAGAATTTATCGGTGGTCTCATACCTCTCGATCTTAGCATTCTTCTCAAAGATGAACTTCAACTCCGTGTACATCTCATATGCACCATGACGTTCAAAACGTCTTTGAAGTCCTCCTTCTAAGCCGTACAACATGGCACACTGCACTATCGAATAGTCATCCGAACGCGTCTGCCAAACGTTCATAACGTCCGCAGAGGCTCCAGGAGCGGGGGGGTCACCTAGCGGTGCATTTAGGACATAAACCTTTTGGGCAGCTGTGAGGATGATCCTCAGATTGCGGAGCCAGTCCACAAAGTTGCTCCCGTCATCTTTCAGTTTAGCTTTCTCTAGGAACGCATTAAAATTCAGGGGAGCTACTGCGCGAGCCATCTACAACCAAAATTTGCAAAGACAATTTAGACTATTGTTCATGATAAGTGAGTTATTACCTAATCAAATTAATTATAACTCCCACTCAAATTGACATCCTTCCGGTCATTCGAGCGTGACATGATCCAAATTCACCAACCCAAGTCCGATCATCACGTGAGATGAGGTGGTGTCAATGGTGAACATCAACATGTTGATCATATCTACTATATGACTCATGCTCGACCTTTCGGTCCTCCGTGTTCCGAGGCCATGTCTGTACATGCTAGGCTCGTCAAGTCTAACCCGAGTTTTCTGCACGTGCAAAACTGGCTTGCACCCGTTGTATGCGAACGTAGAGTCTATCACACCCGATCATCACGTGGTGCTTCGAAACGACGAACCTTCGCAACGGCGCACACTCGGGGGGAACACAATTTTATCTTGAAATTTTAGTGAAGGATCATCTTATAATGCTACCGTCGTCCTAAGCAAAATAAGATGCATAAAAGGATTAACATCACATGCAAATCATAAGTGACATGATATGGCCATCAACTCGTGCTTTTGATCTCTATCTCCAAAGCACCGGCATGATCTCCATCGTCACCGGCGCCACACCATGATCTCCATCATCATGATCTCCATCATCGTGTCGCCATCGGGGTTGTCGGCGCCCACCATGCTCTTACTACTATTGCTACCGTTTAGCGATAAAGTAAAGCATTACAAAGCGCTTAATGATTGACACGCAGGTCATACAAAAATAAAGACAACCCTATGGCTCCTGCCGGTTGCCGTATGCATCGACATGCAAGTCGATATTAACTATTACAACATGATCATCTCATACATCAAATATATCTCATCATGTCATTGGCCATATCATATCACATACATACCCTGCAAAAACAAGTTAGACGTCCTCTAATTTGTTGTTGCATGTTTTACGTGGCTGCTATGGGTATCTAGCAAGAACGCTTCTTACCTACGCAAAACCACAACGGTGATATTCAAGTTGCTATTTAACCTTCTACAAGGACTGCCTTGTTCTATTCCGATTCAACTAAGATAGGAGAGACAGACACCCGCCAGCCATCTTATGCAACAAAAGTCACATGTCTGTCGATGGAACCGGTCTCATGTACGTGGACATGTAAAGTTGGTCCGGGCCGCTTCATCCTATAATACCGCTGAATCAAGAAAGACTAAGGAGGGCAGCAATTTAAACATCAACGCCACAAACCCTTTTGTGTTCTACTCGAGAAAGCATCTACGCAAGATCCTAGCTCATGATGCCACTGTTGGGGAACGTTGCATGGAAAACAAAAATTTTTCTCTACGTTCACCAAGATCAATCTAGTAGATGCAACTACGAGGGGAGAGTAGGATCCACATACCCTTGTAGATCGCTAAGCGGAAGCGTTATGAACGCGGATGATGGAGTCGTACTCGTCGCGATTCAGATCGCCGAAGACCTAGCACCGAAGCAACGGTGCCTCCGCGCTCTTCACACGTACGGCTCGGGGACGTCTCCTCCTTCTTGATCCAGCAAGGGGTGGAGGAGAGGTTGATGGAGAACCGGCAGCACGACGGCGTGGTGGTGATGGTGGAGGAGAATTCCAGCAGAGCTTCGCCTAATCACCGCGGGAGAAGAAGATGTTGTGGGAGAGGGAGGGCAGCACCGAGGCACAAACTGTGTTGGCTGCCCTCCCTTTGCCCCACTATATATAGGGGGGGGTGGAGAGGTGAGGGCGCCCTAGGGTTTCCCCCCTAGGGGGCCGGCGGCCAGGGCAAGGGGGGGCGGCGGCCAAGGCAGGGGGGGGGGGCGGCGGCCAGGGCCAGGCCCTAGGGTTTCCCCCCCTAGGTGCCTTGCCCCCCAAGGCTAGGGGGTGCGGCCACCCTAGAGGGGTCCACCCCCCTTGGCGCACAAGGAGAGGGCCCAGGGGGGGCGCACAGCCCCCTGAGGGCTGTGGTGTTCCCCCTTGTGGCCCATTAGGCCCAGAACTGCTTCCGGACCCCCGAAACCGCTTTCCGGTACTCCGCCGATTTCCCGATGCTCCCCGGAACACTTCCGGACTCCGAAACCTTCCATCCTATATATCAATCTTCGTCTCCGGACCATTCCGGAGACCCTCGTCACGTCCGGGATCTCATCCGGGACTCCGAACAATCTTCGGTAACCATACACTTTTCTCACTAACAACCCTAGCGTCACCGAACGTTAAGTGTGTAGACCCTCCGGGTTCGGAAACCATGTAGACATGACCGAGACACTCCCAGGTCAATAACCAATAGCGGGATATGGATACCCATATTGGTTCCCACATGTTTCTCGATGATCTCATCGGATGAACCACGATGTCAAGGATTCAGGCAATCCCGTATACAGTTCCCTTTGTCTCGTCGGTATGTTACTTGCCCGAGATTCGATCGTCGGTATCTTTATACCTAGTTCAATCTCGTTACCGGCAAGTCTCTTTACTCGTTACCGTAATACATAATCCCGTGACCAACTACTTAGTCACTTTGAGCTCATTGAGATGACGTATTACCGAGTGGGCCCGGAGATACCTCTCCGTCACACGGAGTGACAAATCCCAGTCTTGATCCATGTCAACTCAACAGACACCCTCGGAGATACCTGTAGAGTACCTTTATAGTCACCCAGTTACGTTGTGACGTTTGGTACACACAAAGCACTCCTACGGTGTCAGTGAGTTACATGATCTCATGGTCATAGGAACTTATACTTGACATGCAGAAAACTATAGCGATAACTGACACGATCAAAAGCTATGTTAACGTTTGGGTCTCGTCCATCACATCATTCTCCTAATGATATGATCCCGTTATCAAATGACAACTCATGTCTATGACCTGGAAACCGCGGTCATCTTTGATCAACGAGCTAGTCCTGTAGAGGCTCACTAGGGACACAAAGTCTGTCTATTCATCCACACGTGTATCTGAGTTTCCAATCAATACAATTATAGCATGGATAATAAACGATTATCATGAACAAGGAAATATAATAATAACTTCTTTTATTATTGCCTCTAGGGCATATTTCCAACAGGAGCAATTAGCTAGAGTAGCTCTATGCAGAGCATTGTAGACATAGAAATTTGCGAAGTACATACGGATCTGAATATGACAGACCCATTGACTAAACTTCTCTCACAAGCAAAACATGATCACACCTTATTACTCTTGGGTATTAATCACATAGCGATGTGAACTAGATTATTGACTCTAGTAAACCCTTTGGCTGTTGGTCACATGGCGATGTGAACTATGGGTGTTATTCACATAACGATGTGAACTATCGGTATTAAATCACATGGCGGTGTGAGCTAGATTATTGACTCTAGTGCAAGTGGGAGACTGAAGGAAATATGCCCTAGAGGCAATAATAAAGTTGTTATTTATATTTCCTTATATCATGATAAATATTTATTATTCATGCTAGAATTGTATTAACCGGAAACTTAGTACATGTGTGAATACATAGACAAAACAGTATGTCCCTAGTATGCCTCTACTAGACTAGCTCATTGATCAAAGATGGTTATGTTTCCTAGCCATAGACATGAGTTGTCATTTGATCAACGGGATCACATCATTAGGAGAATGATGTGATGGACAAGACCCATCCGTTAGCATAGCACTATGATCATTTATTTTTACTGCTATTGCTTTCTTCATGACTTATACATGTTCCTATGACTATGAGATTATGCAACTCCCGAATACCGTAGGAACACCTTGTGTGCTATCAAACGTCACAACGTAACTGGGTGATCATAAAGATGCTCTACAGGTGTCTCCGAAAGTATTCGTGGTGTTGGCATAGATCAAGATTAGGATTTGTCACTCCGAGTGTCGGAGAGGTATCTTTGGGCCCTCTCGGTAACACACATCACAATAAGCCTTGCAAGCAAAAGACTAATGAGTTAGTCACGAGATGATGTGTTACGGAACGAGTAAAGAGACTTGCCGGTAACGAGATTGAACTAGGTATGGAGATACCGACGATCGAATCTCGTGCAAGTAACATACTGATGACAAAAGGAACAACGTATGTTGTTATGCGGTTCTGACCGATAAAAGATCTGCGTAGAATATGTAGGAGCCAATATGAACATCCAGGTTCCGCTATTGGTTATTGACCGGAGATGAGTCTCAGTCATGTCTACATAGTTCTCGAACCCGTAGGGTCCGCACGCTTAACGTTTGATGACGATCGGTATTATGAGTTTATGAGTTTTGATGTACCGAAGGTAGTTCGGAGTTCCGGATGAGATCACGGACATGACGAGGAGTCTCGGAATGTCCGAGACATAAAGATTGATATATTGGACGACTATATTCGGACACCGGAAGTATTCCGGAAAAGTTTCGGATTTAACGGGATTGCCGGAGGGGGTTACCGGAACCCCCTACGAAGGGGGATGGTCCATAGTGGGCCTTATGGAAAAGAGAGAGGCAGCCCATAGGGCTGGCCGGCGCCCCACCTAGGGTTCCTAGTTGGACTAGGATTGGGGGGCGCCACCTCTCCCTCTTTTCCTTTCCCTCTCTTCCTTCTTTGGTAGTTCCTACTAGGAATAGGATTGCAATCCTATTCCTAGTAGGATTGCACTCCTAGCCGCACCATAGAAGGGCCGGCCGGCCTCTCCCCTTGCTCCTTTATATACGGGGGCAGGGGCACCCAAAGACACACAAGTTGAATTGTTCCAGCCGTGTGCGGTGCCCCCCTCCACAGAAACACACCTCGGTCATACCGTCGCGGTGCTTAGGCAAAGCCCTGCGCCGGTGAATACATCATATCCGTCACCACGCCGTCGTGCTGATGAAACTCTCCCGTGAAGCTCAACTGGATCAAGAGCTCGTGGGACGTCATCAAGCTGAACGTGTGCTGAACGCGGAGGTGCCGTACGTTCGGTACTTGATCGGTTGAATCGCGAAGAAGTTCGACTACATCAACCGCGTCACTTGACGCTTCCGCTTCCGGTCTACGAGGGTACGTAGACACACTCTTCCCTCTCGTTGCTATGCATCTGGTAGATAGATCTTGCGTGATCGTAGGAAAATTTTAAAATACTACGTTCCCCAACAATGTTGTGTACCAGACGTGATGTGTGCCTTGCTATAAGTTTAGCAGGGAGGTACCAAAGTAATCCAGGAGTGGATCACTAGACAGCGGTCAAGAACATCCTGAAGTACCTGAAAAGGACAAAGGATATGTTTCTCATTTATGGAGGTGAAAAAGAGCTCATCGTAAATGGTTACACCGATTCAAGCTTTGACACTGACCCGGATGACTCTAAGTCACAAACCGGATATGTATTTTTATTGAATGGTGGAGCTGTCAGTTGGTGCAGTTCCAAGCAGAGCGTCGTGGCGGGATCTACGTGTGAAGCGGAGTACATGCTGCTTCGGAAGCAATAAATGAAGGAGTCTGGATGAAGGAGTTCATATCTGATCTAGGTGTAATACCTAGTGTACCGGGTCCAATGAAAATCTTTTGTGACAACACTGGAGCAATAGATTTGGCGAAGGAATCTAGGTTTCACAAGAGAACCAAGCACATCAAGAGATGCTTCAACTCCATCCGCGATCAAGTCAAGGAGGGAGACATAGAAATTTGCAAGATACATACGGATCTGAATGTCGTAGACCCATTGACTAAGCCTCTTCCACGAGAAAAACATGATCAGCACCAAGACTCCATGGGTGTTAGAATCATTACTATGTAATCTGGATTATTGACTCTAGTTCAAGTGGGAGACGGAAGGAAATATGCCCTAGAGGCAATAATAAAGTTGTTATTTGTATTTCCTTATATCATGATAAATGTTTATTTTTCATGCTAGAATTGTATTAACCGGAAACTTAGTACATGTGTGAATAGATAGACAAAACAGAGTGTCCCTAGTATGCCTCTACTAGACTAGCTCATTGATCAAAGATGTTTATGTGTCCTAGCCATAGACATGAGTTGTCATTTGATCAACGGGATCACATCATTAGGAGAATGATGTGATGGATAAGACCCATCCGTTAGCTTAGCAACTTGATCGTTTAGTTTTACTCCTATTGCTTTCTTCATGACTTATACATGTTCCTATGACTATGAGATTATGCAACTCCCGAATACCGAAGGAACACCTTGTGTGCTATCAAACGTCACAACGTAAATGGGTGATTATAAAGATGCTCTACATGTGTTTCCGAAGGTGTTTGTGGTGTTGGCATCGATCGAGGATAGGATTTGTCATTCCGAGTGTCGGAGAGGTATCTCTGGGCCCTCTTGCTAATACACTTCATAATAAGCCTTGCAAGCAAACGACTAATGAGTTAGTGACGAGATGATGTATTACGAAATGAGTAAAGAGACTTGCCGATAACAAGACTGAACTAGGTATGATGATATCGACGATCGAATCTCGGGCAAGTAGCATACTGATGACAAAGGGAAGAACTAATGTTGTTATGCGGTTTGATCGATAAAGATCTTCGTAGAATATATAGGAACCAATATGAGCTTCCAGGTTCGGCTATTGGTTATTGACCGGAGATGAGTCTCGGTCATGTCTACATAGTTCTCGAACCCGTAGGGTCCGCGCGCTTAACGTTCGATGACGATCGGTATTATGAGTTTATGAGTTTTGATGTATCGAAGGTAGTTGGGAGTCCCGGATGTGATCACGGACATGACGAGGAGTCTCGGAATGTCCGAGACATAAAGATTAATATATTGGACGGCTATATTCAGACATCGGAAGTGTTCCGGGTGATTTCTGAGAAAACCGGAGTGCCGGAGGGTTTACCGGAATCCCCCGGGGGAGTATTGGGCCATAGTGGGCCATGAGGGAAAGTGAGAGGCAGCCCACTAGGGCTGGCCGCGCCCCCCCAAGGGAATCCTAGGTGGACTAGGAGTGGGGGGGATCCCCTCTCCTTCCTTCTCCCCTTCTTCTTCCTTCCCTACTCCTATTAGGAATAGGAAAGGGGATTCATACTCCTTCTAGGAGTAGGAAAACTCCCTCTATGGCGCGCCCCTAGGGCCGGCTGGCCCTCCCCCTTTATCCTTTATATACAGGGGCAGGGGGCACCCTAGCACACAAGCAACATTGTTTTAGCCGTGTGCGGTGGCCCCCTCCACAGAAACACACCTCGGTCATATCGTTGCGGTGCTTAGGCGAAGCCCTGCGTCGGTAGCTTCATCATCTCCGTCACCATGCCGTCGTGCTGACGAAACTCTCCCGTGAAGCTCAACTGGATCAAGAGCTCGTGGGACGTCATTGAGCTGAACGTGTGCTGAACGCGGAGGTGCCGTACGTTCGGTGCTTGGAGCGGTTGGATCGCGAAGACGCTCGACTACATCAACCGCGTCACTAGACGCTTCCGCTTTCGGTCTAAGAGGGTACGTAGACACACTCTCCCCTCTAGTTTCTATGCTCCTCGTAGATAGATCTTGCGTGATCGTAGGAAATTTTTGAAATACTACATTACCCAACACAATTAACATCGTGAATGCATGAGGGAAGTACTGGGAGGAGGACCGGGAAAAGAGGAAACACGATGTGAATGCAACGCAATTTACACTCATATAAAGGCGCCCCTCCATTCCAATGCATCTACCACACCGTACGCACCTAAGCACTTGCCTAAGCACCTACACTAAGTGCAAAAGTGCTCACTCCAGACCAATGGCAGTGATGCGTGCGAGCGGCCAGCGACTGTGCCAGTTGGTCCACGACGCCGGCCTGCGGCATGGCACCGAGGGTCATCTCCAGACGATGTTGGCGACCGGCTGGTGGATGGCCGCCGCCGCCGCCAGCTACGACTCTCAGTTGGACCAAATGATCGTAGCCACCACCAACAAGTTCACTATCGTCAAGAAGCTTGTGGATGACATCGCCATACTCCTCCAGCCCGCGCGCCCGGGCTCCTCATTTCCTGCCACCCTAATCGTCCCCCATGGTCGCAACCTCTTTCAAGCACTGGTGGCCCTGTGACTGCCCGTCGAAGCCACGAAGAATGTCCACCTGGAGGTCGCGCTCGCTGTGAGGCACCTCACCCTGCAAGAATTCATTGACCTACATATCCACATGTACAAGAAAATTGTGTATATAGGTATCTACAAGGCCAGTGAGGACGCTATGATGTTGGCCTTCTTCAACCGGCTGGAAGCCTTGGATGCCTTTGCTGAGAAGCACCTTGACCTCGCCACAAAAGCCGCCGCTCCTTAGCCGCCGATCGGTGGCCCGACGTACTGAGTTGAGGAGGAGGAGGTCATACGATGATGGATGCATCTTTCTTCTTGCCTCCCGAGGGAGTCCTGTATTCAGGGGTCCTCAGTCATCCGGGTCGCTGAAGCTGGGCCGCATTGATGGGCCGCATGAAGAATAAGCAGAAGGCCCTCCCCCATATTTGGTTGGGACTCCTATGTATGTAGAAAGGCAGGCATAGAGTCTGGATGTATCAATTTATTCCTCCCCAAGTCACCCTTGTAACCCTAGGTCCACTCCGGTGTGTATATAAGCCGAGAGATTTAGTCTGTAGAGGGGATCATCTTACAATATCCTCATAGGCTAGACCTAGGGTTTAGCCATTACGATCTCGAGGTAAATCAACTCTTGTACACATATTCATCCATACTAATATAGCAGGAAGTAGGGTTTTACCTCGATCGAGAGGGCCTGAACCTGGGTAAACATCGTGTCCCGAGCCTCCTGTTACCATCGATCCTCTAAACGCATAGCTTGGCCCCCTACCCGAGATCTGCCGGTTTTGACACCGACAATGGTGCTTTAATTGAGAGCTCCGCTGTGCGCTCGCCATGAGCAATCGATGGCACGTCTCGTCATCGATGACGGGATCACCCTCGGAAATAACCTGGCTATCGGCCAGGTCCTCCAGCTCGGCGGGTTCACGGTATGCGCCCGCATGGCCTCTGGGCCGGCCGCACTCCCTGCGGCCGTCGAGCATCACCTTTATGACAATTTTGGCTACTTCGATGACGCGACTTCGGTAGAAATCTTCCCCATAAACGAGCTACTGGATCGCGTCGCCGCCCTGGGGCTTTCATCGCCAGGAGATCAAATCAGACTTAAATCCGGCCATGACGAGACCGGCCCTTCTCCGATCACTCATCTGGTAGCAGCAGTGGAGGACGGAGCCATAAAGACTTCTTCTTTATAGACGGAGACCACAACAGTCCGGGTCTCCGAACCCATCGAGCTGAACACCTCCCAGTCAGGAGGCGCACTATGTTCATTGAGCTCTGGGACCGATGCCGGACCCGAAGGACAATTAGATCCCATCGAAACCAGATTGTCACCATCGGGGGTTGTTAAAACCCCGAATACCACTCTGGGTCGGGATTCAAAATTTCCAACACCCACCCACCCTAGGAAAAACTTTTCAAGTAAATCCGGAATCCCGGACATAGATGACCTCGCGGATATACAACAGCAGCCCGAGGAAACGGTCAACCACTTCTGGGCCAGATTCCTACTTGTTAAAAACAAGGTCAGGGACCGCCGCGACGACAAAGTTGTTTCTCTATTTCATCGCAATTGCACGGACGAGGGAGTCTTGAACGCCCTCAACCGACGTCGTGTTCTTAGTTTCATAGAATTATCGCAGTTAGTACGGAAGTACTGCGCAATGGAAAATACTTGGAAAGCCCAGAATACACCTCTAGAACAGTCCATATCCGAACAATACGTCACCAAAGCTAAACGGACTTACCCTAGTTGGTCATCCGATAGCATTCCTATTGGCAAGAAGAACAAGACTCTTTTAAGGCCCAGGTCTGTACTGGACGAAATTCTCGATACACCTTGCCAAATACACGCAACCCCGGACAATGTCCCAAACCATCGCCTTAGAGCATGTTGGGTACTCTGGCAGGTAGCAAAGTGCGGTACGGCAATTCTTGCCACCACCGCACCAAGGGAGAAAGACATCGATGTCTTCATTGTCTTCGAGACATTCCCCTCAAATAATCGTCGCAAGAGATCAAATCGCGATCTTGCCGAGGTTTACCAAATTAGCTCTGCAAGCCCATGGAGTGACACGGCAATTAGTTTTTCTACCAAAGATGCACCTCGAGTCTGGCCGATCCGAGCATCAGTAGCTCTTGTACTAGACCCAATAGTGGACGGCTTCCGCCTCACCAAAGTACTTATGGACGGAGGAAGCGGACTAAACCTCATATATGAGGAAATGCATGCAAAAATGCAGGTCGAGAAATCCTGCATTGAGAACTCCAACACAACCTTTAGGGGAATTATACCAAGCCGCGAGGCCAAGTGTTCGGGAAGCATTAAGCTCGATGTAGTGTTTGGCTCACCCGACAACTATAGATCGGAGGAACTACTCTTTCACATTGTGCCCTTTCACAGCGGATACCACACCCTTCTAGGACGGGACACTTTCTCGCACTTTCAAGCTATACCCCATTACGGGTACATGAAGCTTAAAATGCCAGGGCCTAATGGGGTGATCACAATAGTAAGTGATCAGGATAGAGCACTCCGCGCCGAAAACAAAACATCATCCTTAGCCTTAGAGGCATTATCCAAAGCTCTCGCGGCTGGAGAACTAACGACCCTACGATCAAAGGTGGATGCCGACGACGTCATCCTCGCCAAAAGATCGAAGTCTACCTCCTTCAAGCCCGCTGACGAAATCATCAAATTCCAAGTGCAACCAACGGACCCTAACAAAACGGCATCCATTGGGGCACAACTGGATCCGGCGGTAGACAGCGCGCTACGCGCCTTCCTTTGGGAAAATTGGGTTATATTCGCCTGACACCCTTCAGACATGCCAGGAATCCCACGTAGGCTGGCCGAACACAACCTCAATATTATAAAAGGGTTCAAACCAGTCAAGCAGTCATTGCGACGATTTTACGAACCCAAAAGACAAGCAATGGGAGAAGAGTTAGCCAAACTATTGGAAGTCGGATTCATCAGAGAAATTAAACATCCGGATTGGCTAGCCAACCTTGTCATGGCACCAAAGAAGGATAAATCATGGTGCCTCTGTGTCGATTTCACATACCTGAATAAGGCTTGCCCAAAGGATCCCTTTCCTTTGCCCCGCATTGACCAAATTATCGATGCAACAGCCGGACACGACTCGTTGTGCTTCCTTGATGCTTATTACAGATACCATCAGATAAAGATGAAGGAATCCGATCAGGCCGCAACGACCTTTATCACCCCGTACGACGCCTTTTGTTTCAACACTATGCTATTCAGACTCAAAAACGCTGGTGCCACATATCAACTCATGATTCAAACATGCTTATAAAAACAAATTGGCAAAACAGTGGAGGCATATGTTGACGACGTAGTCGTAAAGACCAAACACGTCGAGACCTTGGTGGATGATCTCCGCCTTACGTTTGCCCACCTCCGAGAATATGACATAAGGCTCAATCCGGAAAAATGTGTCTTTGGCGTTCCAGCCGGAAAGCTATTAGGGTTCATCGTATCCCATAGAGGAATCGAAGCTAACCCAGCCAAAATCCAGGCCCTGTCAGAACTCAAAATACCAACCGATCTCAAGCAAGTGCAAAAACTAGCAGGCTGCGTACAGCTTTAAGCCGCTTCATCTCCAGGTTAGGGGAAAAAGCATTGCCACTTTACAGATTGCTACGGCGCACTGACAATTTCGAATGGACAAATGCGGCAACAGTCGGATTGGAAGAAATAAAAGCTCTACTAGCAAGCAACCCAATCCTAGCCGCCCCCGGTGTTGGCGAACCAAAGCTGCTGTACATATCAGCTACTCACCAGGTGGTGAGTGTCGTGCTCGTCGTCGAACGAGCCGAAGAGGGACATAAATTTCCCGTTCAAAAGCCCGTATATTATGTATCCGAGGTTCTCACGCCGTGCAAATAACGGTACCCCCACTATCAGAAAATTGCCTATGCAGTCTTCATGTCATCTCCGAAACTCCGACACTATTTTAAAGAGTGTTCGATCACAGTGGCATCCGAGGTACCACTCAATGATATTATCAATAATAAAGAAGCCACGGGACGCATAGCCAAATGGGCCATTGAGCTCTTACCGTTCGAAATATCCTACAAGCCGCGCCGGACTATTAAATCCCAGGTGTTGGCCGACTTCGTCGCAGAATGGACCGAAGCTAAACTCCCTAAAGAGTACGGCTCATACTCCCACTGGACAATGTACTTCGACGGTTCCCAAATGCTATCCGGACTGGGGGCCGGAGTAATACTAACATCTCCAACAAGGGATACAGTTCGGTACGTTTTACAGATTATGTATACGGACTCGAACAATGCGGCCGAATATGGGCCCTATTGCATGGTCTCCGACTAGCCATATCCATGGGCATACAATGCCTCGAGATACGCGGAGACTCAAAGCTCGCCATCTCCCAAATCAACGGGGATTTTGATGCGAAGGATTCAAAAATGGCTGCTTATCGCAATGCCATATTAAAAATGTCGGCTCGATTTGTGGTCCGGGATAATAACCAGGCAGCTGACGTACTCGCACGCATGGGAGCTAAACGCGACCCCGTCCCACCGAACACATTTGTGGAACGGTTGTTTAAGCCATCACACTACAAAAAAATACACTTCCGTGATGATACGTGTTTGTCACAGTAGGTCACGTTTTCTATCATGCATGTACATCCATGACAATTTTATGACAGAATCAAGATAGTCATACCTGTGCTATCGTAGAAGTGTTCCATGACATTACCAAAATTATCATCACGGAAGTGTCCACTTCCATGACGATAAATCGCGCGTCATAGAAGTGCTTTCGTCAAGGGTGACCGACACGTGGCATCCACCGTAACGGAACGCCGTTAAGCTATTGGGTCCGGTTTTGGATCCGATAACCCATTAACAACCCCGACCAATAGGGTTTATCCATGTGTAAAATCATCATTGGCCGGAGGAAACACGTGTTGCCTCACCGTTGGGACAGATGTCATCCACTCATTGGACAGTAGGCACCTATGATAGGTCGACACGTGGCACGGCCCAACAGTGGCCCATTCCGGTGAAAAAGGTCGGCCCAATAAAAAATAGCAGGCCGGCCCATGTAAGGCCTACTTGTGTCAGGTCCATTTAAGCCCACGACCCAAACGAGGTGTGCCAATTCGGCCCGTCAATGGCCCGTTAAAGATTTGACACCATTACAGCCCATAGTCAGTTCGAGCCCGTTAATAGCCCGCTATATATTTGGGCTCAATATCGGCCCAATGAGATTTCGGCCTATTAACGGCCTATTCAGTGGATGGGCCAATTTTCACGATGTACATCTTTCGGCCTTTTAGCGACCCATTTAAATATTGGGTTAATTTCCGGCCCGGTGTGTCTTTCAGCCTGTTGACGGCCCATAAATCAGTTGGGCCATTTGTAGTCGGACCAGAGTTTCGGCCTTTTAGCGACCCATTTAAGTGTTGTGCCAATTTCCGGCCCGGTGTGTCTTTCAGCCTGGTGACGGCCTATATATCTGTTGGGCCATTTTTAGTCGGACATGAGTTTTGCCTTTTAGCGACCCCTGTAAGTGTTGGGCCAATTCCCGACTGTGTGTGCCTTTCAGCCTGTTAACGGACCATAAATGAGTTGGACGATTTGTAGTCGGACCTGAGTTTTTGTGATAGCATGGCTTAATAGGGATGATAGACTACTCATATCAACAAGGAATTCCTTCTTTTCTGGGAGCCCATTCGGAAAGAACTCCAAAGTTAAGCGTGCTCAGCTTGGAGTAGTTTCAGGATGGTTGACCGACCGGGAAGTTGCTCCCGGGTGCGCACGAGTGAGGACAAAGTGCGCAGAAAAGACTATTATTGATATGTGAGGCCAATCTAGATCCCGCCAGGAGTAACGACCACCGGCGGGTGTGTCCGGGGCGTTACAAGTTGGTATCAGAGCCGACCCTCGCGGTTACACGGATGTTTGCGGACAGGTGCTCAGTCATGTTGTTCATGACGTTTGTGACCCGTCGTGGCACACGACATGGCACATGTATCGGACTGGATGCACAGATGGTTCTGCCAAGAGGGAACGTTCCTGTTGCCCGACGAGGACGTCGGTTCCTCTAAGTGGGGGTGTATGTGATAGACTGGCTTAATAGGTATGATAGACTACTCATATCAATAAGGAATTCCTTCTTTTCTGGGAGCCCACTCGGATAGAACTCCAAAGTTAAGCGTGCTCAGCTTGGAGTAGTTTCAGGATGGGTGACCGACCGGGAAGTTGCTCCCGGGTACGCACGAGTGAGGACAAAGTGCGCAGAAAAGACTATTATTGATATGTGAGGCCAGTCTAGATCCCGCCAAGAGTAACGACCACCGGCGGGTGTGTCCCGGGCTATTACAATTTTGGCCTTTTAACGGCCATGCCCTTAATGGTCCAATACCAGCCCGGTTTCTCTTTCGGCCTGCTAAAGGCCCACAACACAGTTGGGCCATGTACAATACGCCCTGACTTTCGGCCTCTTAGCGGCCCATGCTCTTCATGGTCCAGTACAAGCCCGCTGTCTCTTTCGGCCTGCTAAAGGCCCACAGTATAGTTGGGCCATATGTGGCCCGAACTTAGTAACGGCCTGTTAACGGACCGTGAAATCAATTGGGCCCACCTGTTGCCCGCTTCGATGTTAGCCTGTTAACGACCCGGGAGTTAAGAGGGCGGACCATTAAATTTCGGCCTGGTAATGGCCCATTAACTAATGGGCCCACTAAAGTTCTACATGTCTTTAGGCCAAATTAGATAATTTGAGCCCATTACGATGAGCAATTATGCACAAGACCAAAAACGATCAAGCAAAGGTACGACATACAGGGAAAAACATTGCACATCCAGCATATATTACAGGAAATTACATCCATTGAGCAATCAAAGATTGATGCCAGTGCAAATAAATGAACAGAACCTAACGATCTACAACGTCACAATCTGCAACCTCAGCACGGATGATGCCCATAAGCATGTGGGCAAGTTCTTGCTGCTTCGCTACACTGTCTCTGAAAACATTGATCAGTTGTTGTGTCGCACGACTCTGCACCTCTGATTCCTCCACCATTTCCATCATTCCTTCAGCCATTAATTGGTTCACAAACATACATTTTTTTCCGTTGCACTCGAGATGGAGGATACTGAACAGATTTAGATGGCGATTTTGGCAGGCTTGTATTATTAATAGGGGAGAGTGTCTCGACCACTGCACCATAACATAAATTAGGAGGGGAACCAAACAGATTAATCATGAGTTATTGGCATATTACCTGGCCTAGTGGAAAGAAATAATGGGGTTGCCTTGCTGTTTTCAGAGTTTGTCTTCTCATCTTCAGCAGCCCGCACCAAATTAAGACACTAGCATTGCTATCATTGGCCAAGTCAGATAATAGGAAAGCAACATTGGCACAACGAACGTTTGAGCAACTCACCAACACCAAATTAACACAATATGGCACAACTATCATCAGCCAGGTAAGGTAATACGAAAGCAACATTGACAGAATGAATGAATGGGCAACCAGAGCAGCACTACAATTCAGTAATGTGCATGATATGAGATAGTAGACTCATGCATCTCAGTATGCAAAACTACCAGGCAGTTTTCTTTACAAAAATCAACATTGGCGCATTTAACATTTTGCTACAACTAATTTTAGATCAGACAAAGGTTGGATTCACACCGATTAACAAAATACATGCTGATGTAAAAATATTGTGATATACAACAGGTACTTACATCAGCATTGGAGCACAGAGAATTCCCGCAAGATATTTTCCTCGAATACAATGCCAATGAAGGAAATCTTCTATCATTTAACCTTATTTTCTAAAAGAGAGATGGGTAAGAAACATGTAGAAAATATGATCAGAATGCTATAAAATTTCATGATGCGAGGATACGCACACGCTTTTTAGAATGGAGTTGACATTCTTTTGCTGGACTGGAGCGGACTGGTTCTTTGGCCACTGGAATCTGCTTATTATCAGTTGGAGTTGGGTTTCTCTGTGCTGGAGCAATATCTATGAAATATGGAGTTGGTTTATTATCTACTGGCGTTTGGATCTTTTGCAAAGACCTGGTTTGTAACCCTTCAGATTCTAACATAGTCGTCTTCCCCTTGCATGCCTTATATAGAAGAATGGTGCTTCAATTATAAAACATGCTACAATAGAGATGGAATAGGTACTAAAGAATAGAAAGGCATGACATATTGACATGTATTCCCTCCATCCGGAAATAAATGGATGTGTCTAGGCGTATTTTAGTTCTAGATACATCCTGTTTAATCCATTTCTGCGACATGTAATCCGGATGGAGGGAGTATGATGTAAGAGCTAGGCATACGACAGGACAACACAGTAAAAAACACACTGACAACCCACTGCAGAACCAAAGTAATCAAACCCACTGATATGAGATAGTACACTCATGCAGCTCAGGATGCAAAACTACCAGGCAGTTTTCCTTACAAAAATCAACATTGTGGCCTTTAATCATACATTTTGCTACAACTAAATTTAGATCAGGTAAAGGTTGGATTCACGCCGATTAACAAAATACACGTTGATGTAAAAATATAGTGATATACAACAGGTACTTACATCTGCATTGGAGTACAGAGAATTCCTGCAAAAATCTTTCCTCACACACGATACCACTACAGAAATTCTTCTATCTGTTAAGCTTATTTTCTAAATGAGAGATGGGTAAGAAATATGTAGAAAATATGATCAGCATGCTATAAAATTTCATGATGCAAGGATACGCACACGCTTCTTAGAATGGAGTTGACATATTTTTGCTGGACTGGAGCAGACTAGTTCTTTGGCCATTGGAATCTTCTTATTATCAGTAGGAGTTGGGTTCCTCTGTGCTGGAGCAGTATCTATAAAAACTGGAGTTGGTTTATTATCTCCTAGCGTTTGGATCTTTTCCAAAGACCTGGTTTGTAACCCTCCAGATTCTAACATAGTCGTCTTCCCCTTGCATGCCTTGTAGAGAAGACTGGTGCTTCAATTATAAAACATGCTGCAACAGAGAGATGGAATAGGTACTGAAGAATAGAAAGGCATGACATATTGACATGCATTCCCTCCATCCGGAAAAAAATGGATGGGTCTAGGCATATTTCAGTTCTAGATACATCCTTTTTTATCCATTTCGACAACATGTAATCCGAACGGAGGGAGTCTGGTGTAAGAGGTAGGGATACGACGGGACAACACAGTAAAAAAACACTAGTTGAATGTAAAACTGTATGCTAGCGGAATACGTACAGAAAAAACTAAGGCAAGATACATGTGTATGATTGGGAAACTAAGATGGCATTGCAACAGAGCACTAGAACAACACTTCAATGTAAAAAAACATGGTATGGTAGACAGATGAAGTACATACTGATGAATAACAATGCATAAGATATTCAGAAGCATGATGTCCAAATTAAGCAGATGACATTGCGGTAGAGTAGAATGACAGTACTTGAATTTGAAAACATGTTATCATGAATGGAATAGGTACTGAAAAATAGGAAGGCATGACATATTTACATGCATGATCAGCATGCTAAGCACATGGCATTGCAACAGAGTAGATACACTCCAGGATATTATATGCATGTTGTGCCCATATCACGGGCCAAGTTAGAGCAAGGACCTTGGTGGGTGAAGAGGATTCAACATCTTTCAGCAAGTCTTCTGAAGAACTGCCTTTACATGTTCCATCATATTGGGTATCATTGACATCAAGTTTATTGGCCTTTACATTGCTTCGTGAGGTTCTTGTGGATATATCAGTGTGTGCAATTATATCTAACATGCATGGAAGACAACTAGTAGTTAGATTTATGTAATGAGTGCCTGTAGGAGACGACATAAATAGTAGGACTGGGGTTAACTAGCAGCAACAGGTCTCAAAAACTAAAGGGAGAACACAGATGAAAGCTACAGAATATGTATCGTTTGTACTCGAGATTAACTAGATGGCACACAAAAGTATTAAAGAACAACATAGGTAATACTAGAAGTCAATGTTGGGGGTATCACTTATCGGGAACTTATCGGTCGACCCATGATAAGGGGTAAATCGACCAGTTTATTGGCATATCGGCCAAATTATCGCCATATCGGCTGATTTATCGGCCGATTTATCTTATCGGTCAGACAACGGTAAGCGATAAATCGGCTGATTTATCGGCATATCGGAAGATATCTTGAACAGTGCTAGAAGTGGCATAATACTATAATCACCAGCCTGTGGGATAGCTTTGGCTGATGGATGATAACTATGGAACAACGTTACCTAAAGAACAAGTATCTTAGCTGAACTATGGAACAACGTTAACTCCTGAACAAGACCCGTAAGAGATCAGCATGAATATATAGTGAAATGTGATAATCTATTTTCCATGCTTAGATGAATAACAAAGCCATAAATGTTGCACACAAGTAAGATGAGGGTACAACCTATAAGGCCGCCATCCATAGGAGTGAGCATCATGTGCTGACTTGTCGATGGCCTGGCAGTTGTTGTGGCTGTCCATGTCGGGCACGCGCATTCGATTCAGGGAACTGTTGAGTAGGGACTATAGCTCCCTTCTGGTGTATGCTTCCCTTGTTGGAGCAGCTGCGGTGAGTCGAAAGACGGTGTGGCTGAAGATGCAGATAACGCATAATGTTAAGAACGACACATCTCTTTGTTCTGAAGAACTACACTAAGAGATCAACAACAAGGCACGATAGTGGTCACACGTCTGTTGACTGAGACTAAATTGGGGTCACACGATTTTATTTTATTTTGGTACTGTCCGATCTACGCCGGATGGCTTGATGGCCGTCTTGTGCATCCCGGCTGACACTATTAGGAATCTTCCCCGAAGAGCCAGCGACCAACGGCAGAGAAGCTTGCCTCCACCGTCCATGGCCCCGGCCAAAACCCCGCTCCCCGCCCCACCGCACTGCCGTGGTTGCGCCGCCCCCGGGCCAATCCACAAAGACTCCCCGTCATCTAGATCCGGCGGCGGCAGTACCTTAAACCCACGCAACTCTAAGATAGCAATCTAAGCAATGCTTCCATGGCGAACTTGCGGCCCCGCACCCTTACGTTAGACACCAGCCAACCGGCAGCCTAGGAGCTCCGCCGCCTCGAGGGGTGCTACTTCCCATTGGGAATCGATTGGCCCAGAATAAAAATTCAAACAACTGATTCCTAAATAAAGTGATTTGAGATGAGGGTGCGACCTATCTGGCGGCATGGTGAAGTAGGCAGGTGCAGCTGCTGAGTCGGTGAGGCCGGCGCAGTTGTGGTGGCCACTAGCGGCAGGGAAACAACGATGTCACGACGGTCGACGGCTACGGGGAAGCAGCGCCGGGACTCTGGACGGATCCGAAGTTGGAGCCACTCCGGTGCTGTGAACAATGGCATGGGTGAATCGGCTCAGGTACGGTTCACGCGGCTGTCGTTGAGGCAGCTCCAGCAGCACGGAGTAAGAGGCACACAACCTAGTGGACGACGGCAAATGGACATCGTCTCCGGCATTAGGGAGGAGGGCGACTGTGAAATTGGTGCGGTGGGGCGCGCTATGGAGGAGGGGCTGATGTTTCGCGGCTCGGAAGAAGGGAGCTTTCGGGGAGAAGGTGATTTGGCGCCCACGAGTTATGAATGGGGGGGGGGGATTGGGAGGGGAGAAGGAGTTACAGTTCTACCCCTGCCTTTAGGCTTCTCGGCTTGGGTCTGTGTACTGAGGGTCAGGGATAGTAGAGTAACTTTGCTTCTCCCCAAATAGTGGGCGGGAGTGATTTCGGGCGAGGAGGGCGTGTTTTGAAATATAGTGGGCGCGAGCGATTTCGGGCGAGGAGAGCGTGTTTTGAAATAGTGGGCGCGAGCTATTTCGGGCGAGGAGAGCATGTTTTGCCAACCATGGTTTATGAATTATTCGGCACATGTCATTTCGGCTGAGGAGAAGGCGCGCTTGGATGAAGTTACAAACCTACCCTCGATGCACTACGGGCCAATTAATGCGTCTCCCACATAGGACGGTAATTTCGCGTCTCCCATTTGTTCGCTCGGGCGAATTCCACCAAGCAGAGGATGTTTAACGGTTCGTTCAAAATTTGGGAGAACGAACATCCACGTCTACCTTACCAAGTCGTTCGAATCAAATTTAGAAATATTAGCTTGCCACTTCTTTTTGAGATGGAGAGATGATGCTCGGGAGTAATGTGTTTTTACATGCTCATTGCTAGCGATTTACTATATGACAAATAGTTGACCCACTCAAAAACGGGAATCAAACCCAAAATGAAATATCTCGATTCAATGAAATAGCTCGTTCACCAGGTCAAAATAGTGAACTAAATCCAAAATTGAACACCTCAATCGAATAGCATGTTGTACAGTATTATAGTACTCCATGAACATGTTGAAAGTCAAATTAATGAACTTGTTTGATATATGCATATATCCGTTCATGTGTGGATTGTAGACAACATGTTCTCCAATTTAAATATTTGAATGCAAGTTTATATCGAAACATGGTTTATATCAGTCGTTGATGCATAAAATGCGACCTCCCCCTCCCGGACTCCTGCTCTCTCTCTCTCTCTCTCTCTCTCTCTCTCTCTCTCTTTGTGTGTGTGTGTGGGGGGTCTTTCTAGTTCGCATGTATATATACTCCATCTATAGGTCTCTCTCGCACACTATGTATGATTCTCTAGTCCAAGCTAGATATCTTGGGTGCACTCATCGTACGCACACAAATTCCTTGGTTCATTGCCCGTAACTCTCTCACGCACCACTCTATCGTCTCGGAGCACTTCCCCCCTCTCTCAAACTCTCGATCTACCTGGGTCACACATACACATGCATATCTCACTCGCACTCGATAGGCCCACCTAAAACTCTATCTCTCTCTCTCTCTCGTTCTCTCTCCATCTCACATGCACACACACAATCTCATGCCTAGCTAGCCAAGAATGATGGTCTCTCACTCAATTGTAGGCACACGCAGTCCCCCCTATATGTATATGACTAGCTAATCTTAGTCTCCATCACAAACATGTGCATGGTCTATCTCGATTTCTCTCGGGGCATCTTTCTATCGCGCACACACCTCCCTCGATCTCCCACCCATATAGTCCCCTCACGATCTCGAGGGGGTCTCTCTATCGTAAACACACCCTCTCACCCTCCCCATGCGTCCATGTTCTCCATGTGTCCCGCTCGACCTTTGTACCTTGTTGGCCAAACCTCTATTGGACATGTGCTATAGGGGTGTCTCTCTCCGTTGCAAACAATCACACACTAGCTATCTTCGTGTATCTCCTCGCCTCGCTTTTCTATCTCAGAGATGCATGCGTGATATGTTCGCCTAAGAAACAAAAAACACACTCTCTCTCTAATTTATCATTTGTTGTCACTTCCTCTTTCACACACACACTCTTTTTGCACACTTACTCATTCTCCTTCACACGCACTTGATCCCTCTCGACTTAGGCACTCTCCTCGGTCCATAGCATATTGATTTATTGAAAAGTCAAACATCACAAAGTTTGACCATGTACGTGGAGAAAAACAATTACATGTGGAACAACAAACATATACGATTAGATTCACCATGAGATGTAGTTTCGTATGATGTATCTTTGTAAATAACATTTGTGTAAACCTGATCAAAGTTTCCAAAGTTTGACTTCTAAAAAAATTACATGCACTGCATTACCGAGTGGATGGAATATCTTTTTCCCCCTCTCAGCTATCTGACGCACCACTCAGCCTTATCGGGGCTCCTCAATCTCTCTCAAACTTTATATCTCCCTGGTTCACACATACACATGTCTCGCTCGCGCTATAAATATAGACCCTTCCAACACTCTCCTCCCTTGTTCTCTCTCTATGTGACACGCACCCCCCTAATAAGTACCATAATCCCTCACTCCATCATAGGCGCAAGCACCCCCCTAAGTATGATTATCTCTCACTAGCCATCAGGAACACACGTATTGTCTCCTGCCATCCATATGTCTATCTCGATATATCTCGGGGTATCTTCTATCGTGCACACACCTTGTCACTCGATCTCCCATCCATGTAGTCCCACATCTCCAGGGGATCTCTCTATGACAAACATACACTCTCTCCTCCCCATGTCTGCATTTTCTTCGTATGTCTATCCCGACCTCTCTCCCTTGTTTGTCATACCCCTCTTGGCCACATGCTAGGGGTCTTGCTCTCTCGGTTGCAAACAACCACACACTATCTCCTCGCCTTGCTTCCGTTGTCGAAGATGCATGTGTGATATGTTTGCATAAGACACACACATTTTTCTATCGACTGTTGTCCATGTCTCTTTCACACACGCACACACACTTTTTTCACTCTCTCTTTCTATTACACACTCTCTCTCTCTCTCTCTCTCTCTAGTTAGGGACTCTCTCATGTCCATAAGCATATGGATGTTTTGAAAAGTCAAACCTCAGAAAAGTTTGACAAGGTATATGTGGAGAAAAACATTTGCATCTAGAAAGATCATTAGGTTCATCACAACATGTACTTACTTCATACTATCATTTATCTTTGGTATTGTAGATATAAGTAATTTCTTTATAAACTTGGTCAAAGTTTCAAAAGTTTGACTTTTAAAAAAAAGTTGGAACTACATTATCGAATGGAGGGAGTAGCTCTTTCTCTCTCTCTCTGCTATCTCTCACGGGCCTCCCCTCTCACACGAACACTCTATACCCATGGATTATACGCTCACTGTGTCAGCGTATAGCTCTGTACATTGTTTAGTTGACCAGTCAACCAATCCACATGCTGCCTTGTCAGCTCGTGTTCTGTATCTTCGTGTGCTGGCCCATGTGGCAGTGGGTGAAAATAAGTAAACTAGAGGCCCATCTGACACGTGGTGAAGTAAGCAAAGTTGAAACCACTCGGGGTAGAACCCGCACGCTAGTAAATTGAGGGCACATTGAGGACACACTTCTTCCGCGTGGAGGACGCACTTGCGCACAATTTACCACTGCGCGATGGCATGCACAGACGGGCGCACTCGCGCACACCTAGCACACGCCACACACCAGCACACGTGTACACTGGCGTCGCCGCCGGTTGAGATGGAGGGCGAGGCAGCCAACAAGCGGAGGCGGCTCGAGCCAAAACCGCATCCGGCGAGCCTAGACTTCATCAGCAGCCTCCCTGTTGACATGATGCTTGTCATCATCGGCCTCCTCCCCACCAAATCTGTCGTGCGGACCGCCCTGCTCTCCCGGCGGTGGCACCCCCTCTGGCGCCGCGTCCCCCTCAACCTCACCGTCGACAGCTGCCTCTGCGACGAGGATTGCCAATGCATGGCCGCAGTCTCCAAGATCCTTTCATTGCACCCTGGGCCAGCCAGACGCCTTGACATCCGCATGTTCAGTACCAACTGCAAGGTCCAACCCAAGTTCGACGAGTGGTTCTTATCCCCCGCCCTAGATCAGCTTGAGGAGCTCAGCTTTGAAGCTGGACGATGTTGCTCTCTGCCGCCGTCCGCGCTCCGCCTCGCGCCAACGCTGCAGCGCGCCAGCTTCAGCTCCTGATATCTTCCCCAGATTAATGTCACGCCTGCCCTTCTTCTCCCTCAACTCAAGAAGTTCGACCTCTTCGATGTTGTCATCTCGAAGAAGGCTATGGAGCACCTGCTCCGCAGCTGTACTACACTCGAGTACCTTCGTCTTGAGAAGATCCACGGGTTCATTAGCCTCCACATCGCCTCGACGAATCTCCAATGGATTTATGCGTCTTGCTGGCCCCGTAACAAGACATCAATTGGGAAGAGATCACTCCAGCCATTCAACGTTATGGTCATTGAGAATGCGCCTTTCCTTGAGAGATTGCTTGTATCGGATCTAGAAGGTCCAACATAAATTGACAGCGCTGGTGCACTCATCTGCCAAATTATTCGAACTCTTTATTGGAGCCGTAATCGTTCAGGTACAGCACTCATCTTCTTCTCCGTCTTCTTGAAATTCACATTTTTAAATTTCTTCTTGATGTATTTACGACCGTCTTCCAGAAAATGATTCCCACAAGCTTGACCAACTTCCAAGATCGGCCGATGCTTGTCAGGAACCCTTTTTCGCGATCTCATCTCTGTTCCACCGCCACCGCCGCTTCCAAGATCGGGAACACCAGGAGAACTCTTCCCGGCACCCTGCCGGAGGGGAGGATCACCACCGGAAGCCTCTCCACCACCATGGACGCCTCCCGGATGAGTTGTGAGTAGTCTCCCTTGGACCATGGGTCCATGACCAGTAGCTATGTGATGTTCTCCTCCCGTTCTTGTGCTTCACTAATTAGTCCTCGTGAGATGCCCTACATGATCGAGGCACATATGTAATCCTTATGCTGTTGCTATGATGAGTTTGCTGGGATCCGATGGATTGTGAGATTATGTTCAGATTGTGTTTGAGTAATATATTTGATCTACCTCTTTTATATTTATGTTCGTAAGTAATTCTTGCATGTTCTCCGTTGTTATTTATTGCTTTGGCCAAGTAGTAGGTAGTGACGCCAAGAGGGAACGTTATGCTTGATTGTGGGTTCATGCCCCTCGGTGACTAGCTTGAGTGACAGAAACATGAGTCTAGGGGATGTGTTGTTGCCACAAGGGGGAAAACAACGGTGCTTGTGCCCGCGGGTGCAAGGATTGTTTACTTTACGCAAAGTTCTTTTAATGCAGTTGTCTGTTGCTTTGAGTTTACACTATGGGTGGGACTCGCAACTTAATACCAGCGAGATGTTCTGGATAGATATCTCAAGGTGGATGATTAGTAGTAGATGCAGATGGATTTCGGTCTACTTGCCTTGGCGTACCGCCCATGCTTTGAACCTCTACCTTTCTTGTAACATAGTTAGCATTGGTTTGCGCACATAATTCTGTCAATTGCCCAGCTGTAATTCGTTCACCTCACATAGCTGTTTTATCGTCTTTTGGGAGAGAGACATCACTAGTGAACATCATGGGACCCCGGTCCATATTACCATCATTGATCACATCCGCTATTTACTTTACGCTTTTACTTACTATTGCAGCATTACCTATCACTATTATCACTTGCGTTTAATCCTTTGTAAACTACAAGGCCGGAGAGATTGACAACCTCTCTGTACTCGTTGGGAGCAAAGTTATTTGTATCTGTGTGCAGGTCCACGTTGATTGCTAATATATCTGGCGCCGTTAGCAGTTGACACCTTCTTGTTGAAACTAGGAGTCTCAGGGAAATCGATCCTTGGTATCTTTGCCAAGGGAAAACTTCCGCTACACTGCATCTCAAACCTTCCACTTGGGGTAACCAACGAGGGGCGAGAAGCCATCAAGCAAAGTTTTCTGGCGCCGTTGCCAG
Organism: Secale cereale; assembly: GCA_902687465.1. Lineage (NCBI taxonomy): Eukaryota > Viridiplantae > Streptophyta > Magnoliopsida > Poales > Poaceae > Secale > Secale cereale. Next base: position 317,079,607 of record LR738713.1, read on the forward strand.
GGACTCCACTCTTCAGAATAGGGGAGTTGCACGCTATCTTTTACCTTTGCTTTTTAGTCTTGTTAGTTTACCTTTCAGTTTTGCTTTAGTATCTTCTATCAAAAATTACAAAAAAAAATTATTTGCTTTTCTGCTAGTAGTCCTTTCTGTTTAGTCAAGCATGTTAGGATTTGGTGCTTTGAGGGAATCTGAAGTCCTAGATTTCCATCAAAAGGATGGAGAAAATATGAAGAAGGCATGGGACAGAATTTCTGATACACATAGGAGAATTATGCCTTGGATACCTATAAAAATTGTGCGTAGAAATATTTACCATGGTCTTTTTAAATGGTGTAAACACTCTCTTGATATTATAGCTGAAGGAGATTTCCTAGAGTGTGATGAAGCTAGAGCTCTTGAAATTATACATGGTCTATCCAGTTACTTTGCTTATGATCATAACTTTGATACTGTCATAGATAGACTTGCTACTATTGAGAAAAGAATGGATGCTCTAGACTTGATGAAGGTAGAGAAACCCAAACCCAATAAGGAAGACATTTTGGAAATAGACAATGATTGGGAGCCTTTTGTTAGGATTAGCATCTCTAATCAAGACTTCCTTGCTTATTGTGATATTGGATCTATGGTTTCTACTATGCCAAAAATTGTTCATGATTCTTTAAAATTTAACATGGATAGATTACCATCTTATCATGAACACACTAATGGAGATATTTCTGAAATCCAGGGAAGAATAAAAGACGTGCCAGTTAAATTCCTTAAAGGGATTACAATGGTTGATTTCTTCATCATGGTGCCAAACCAAGGAAATATAGTGCTTGGAAGGGACTTCCTCCGAGCAGTTAAAGGCTTCATCGATATAGGTAAGGGACAAATCCGCTTACGCGGGAAGGCAAAAGGTGTGTACCCCTTTCCTAGAAGGAACAAGAGTGAACTTGTTGAGGAACCATTTGAAGCAATTTATAGTTCCGATCATTATGATGGTTATTGATTCCTCTTTGCATTATGCCTAGCTTAAAGGCATAAAAGAAAGCGCTTTTGGGAGGCAGCCCACATGAATAAAATTTCATTTTGCTTTTGTTATGTCATGATGTTGTTTACTACAGTAGCATCATCATTGTATCTTTGCTTTTCAATTTTGTGCCAAGTGTAGCCTCCGATTGCAAGAAAGTTCAAAAGTTGTGACGTGCTGTCCAGGAAACAGATTATGTCCTTGGATAGAAAAATTCGTATAAAATCACCAGATCATCTTTTTGGTCTGAATTTTTTCGACAGCATGCTCTATATAATTTTCTTTCGTGCGTCTGTTTTGAGTTTTTTTTATTAGAGTTGCATAAGTGCCCCGAAAAAATCATTTACTACCTGCTGTTCTGTTTTTCACAGATTTTGTCCTGTTTTGCCTTTCCTTCATTTTGCAAACCTAGAGCTTGCTTTTTCTTTGCAAAAACCTTTTGGCAATCTTGAGAAACAGTAGACCTTCAAGAATATCCTTATTTCCAGCAAGGAACAATTATTTTATTAAGGGTACTAACCTCGCTAATCAGATTATGATGAGTTATGTATGAAGGGAGTTTTCAAGTGTGCGAGGGAAGATGATAAAAAGATTCAGGAGTGTCAAGCGCTCAAGCTTGGGGATGCCCCCATGCACCCCCAGGAAATATTCAAGGAGACTCAAGCGTCTAAGCTTGGGGATGCCCCCGTGCATCCCCTTCTCCATCAACATTATCAGTTCGTCTTTCGTTCCACTATATTTTTTATCACTTCATGTGTTATGTGCTATGCTTGGAGCGTCTTGCTTTTAGTTTTCCCTTTTTTCTTAAATTTTCCTTAGCTTTTCATAACGAGTCGGAACTCAGCTTTCTTTATGTGGAGAGAAACACGCTCCACTTCTACCTAGAACATAACATAGAATTTTCATGTCTATCTTTGCTGTGTGTGTTCTTTGTCTTTCAATAGCTACTATCATGTTTAGCTTTGAAGTTTTCATGCTTATCTTTTTAAAAAAGAGCTTTCGTTTAGTTGGTTTCTTGAACTCTCTTTATTTATCATGATTATCTCATTAAGAGAGTTTGCTTCCGTGGCACTGGTTGATATGTCTATGATAAAGATGCTACGTGCATAATGGTGCTTAGTAGTTCATGTTTTCTTATGGTTAGTCTCAAATAGCTGGGGGGTTTCCAATGTGTTATTGGAATACCAACATGATTTGTCTGCCTATGATGTGGTATGGTTTAGTAATATCTTTCTTCAAGAATTTACTTTGATTGACTTGGCGTATGCTCACGCATATTTAAGACTGTAAAGAAAGTCTGTCAAGCCTTGATGATCTTTTGTTTCTGAGTAGCGATATAACTTCCATGCCTGATTCAATGTTGCTTTGTCGCTCTGCATGATTATGACCGTCATTGCTCTCTTAGTTGGTCGCTCCCAGTCTTTTGCTAACCTCCACCTGTACTAAGCGGACTGACTGCTTGTGCATCCAAATTCCTTTAAACCAGTTATGCCATATGAGTCCACCATACCTTCCTACATGGTATTTACCTGCCATTCCTAACGAAGACTTTCGTGTACTATCTCGAAATTATTCAGAAAAGAAAAAAATGCATTCCTATTTTGTGCCTCTATTTTAAGTCCATGAGGAAGTAGTAGTTAATTCATGATCTTTTTAAGTTGGACAAGCTTCACCCCGGGATTGCATGTATAATGTGCAAACCCATAACACGAGAAGGAACTGGCATTGAGTGCGCCCGGCTCAAAATTAATATAACAAACAAACCCTCCTTCACGCTTTGTTCATGAGAAATCAGAAAACTTTGGCAGTGATAAACCAAGGAGATTAAGAGGATGTGATCGTCCTCATTCGGGAGCCGTTCCTCGAAAGTTGTCCATCTCAAGAAGTAATTGGGTTGTATTCTAGCATTCGTTGACGAAACATGCATGATCTAAGAAAAAAAAATATTATTACCTCTATTTTTAAAACCAAGAGCTCTGGTACATGTTTTGTCTTTGTTTCCGACTACGGATTTTCAACCTTGCCAACAAAAGCCACGGTTCGAGAGTCTCCACCTTCTTTTAAAGCACCAACTACTGAGAGCATGATTGTCATTCTGAGTGTAATGTGCATTGTCCCAAAGTAGCATTGTCTTTTGCATGATTATGATATCGTTTATTCTGAAATCATTGTATCTAGTCATCACTTAAACCTTGGAGGTGCCCCTGCATTTATGTTTTGCTTCACTAAAGGGGGAAAGCGAGATATCACTTTATCATATTTGCACACCATGCTCATACAAATCTATTTGATGTTTCAATACCATATTGTAAAACTTTCAGTTCTTTGTGATTTTCTCATGAGGCAACTTAATTGCTACAGATTCATTGTCTCAGTAAGCTTTTGTCATATGACTATGAAAAATCCTTATATGGTTAATAGCATGTCACCACAGAAATTATTCTTGTTATCATTTACCTACTCGAGGACGAGCAGGAATTAAGCTTGGGGATGTTGATACGTCCAAAACGTATCTATAATTTCTTCTTGCTCCATGCCTCTTTTGGGTGATATTGCTATGATATTTATACACTTCCATACACTTTTGATCATATTTGGACTAACCTATTAACTTAGTGCACCCCAGTGCCAGTTTCTGTTTTCTGCTGTTTTTGTATTTCAGGTTTTCACATTACGAGAACTGCCAGAAAAATCCCGGAAAATTATATAAAAAATCAGCGTTCCAGAAGCTTCCCAGCTGCCAAAGGACAGCCGGAGGGGGGCCACCAGGGCTCCAGGCGCCCTGGTGGCGCGGGCCCCCCTGGCCGCGCCGGGGGGGCGCCTGGGCCCCCCGAGCCTCCGCTGATGCCCCCTTTGGCATATATTTACATCGTGTCCCGAAACCCTCGAGAGGGGAACCCTTTTTCGCGATCTCATCTCTGCTCCGCCGCCGCCGCCGCTTCCAAGATCGGGAGCACCAGGAGAACTCTTCCCGGCACCCTGCCGGAGGGGAGGATCACCACCGGGAGCCTCTCCACCACCATGGACGCCTCCCGGATGAGTTGTGAGTAGTCTCCCTTGGACCATGGGTCCATGACCAGTAGCTATGTGATGTTCTCCTCCCGTTCTTGTGCTTCACTAATTAGTCCTCGTGAGCTGCCCTACATGATCGAGGCACATATGTAATCCTTATGTTGTTGCTATGATGAGTTTGCTGGGATCCGATGGATTGTGAGATTATGTTCAGATTGTGTTTGAGTAATATATTTGATCTACCTCTTTTATATTTATGTTCGTAAGTAATTCTTGCATGTTCTCCGTTGTTATTTATTGCTTTGGCCAAGTAGTAGGTAGTGACTCCAAGAGGGAACGTTATGCTTGATTGTGGGTTCATTCCCCTCGATGACTAGCTTGAGTGACAGAAACATGAGTCTAGGGGATGTGATGTTGCCACAAGGGGGAAAACAACGGTGCTTGTGCCCGCGGGTGCAAGGATTGTTTACTTTACGCAAAGTTCTTTTAATGCAGTTGTCTGTTGCTTTGAATTTACACTATGGGTGGGACTCGCAACTTAATACCAGCGAGATGTTCTGGATAGATATCTCAAGGTGGATGATTAGTAGTAGATGCAGATGGATTTCGGTCTACTTGCCTTAGCGTACCGCCCATGCTTTGAACCTCTACCTTTCTTGTAACATAGTTAGCATTGGTTTGCACACATAATTCTGTCAATTGCCCAGCTGTAATTCGTTCACCTCACATAGCTGTTTTATCGTCTTTTGGGAGAGAGACATCACTAGTGAACATCATGGGACCCCGGTCCATATTACCATCATTGATCACATCCGCTATTTACTTTATGCTTTTACTTACTATTGCAGCATTACCTATCACTATTATCACTTGCGTTTGATCCTTTGTAAACTACAAGGCCGGAGAGATTGACAACCTCTTTGTACTCGTTGGGAGCAAAGTTATTTGTATCTGTGTGCAGGTCCACGTTGATTGCTAATATATCTGGCGCCGTTAGCAGTTGACACCTTCTTGTTGAAACTGGGAGTCTCAGGGAAATCGATCCTTGGTATCTTTGCCAAGGGAAAACTTCCGCTACACTGCATCTCAAACCTTCCACTTGGGGTAACCAACGAGGGGCGAGAAGCCATCAGTGGCTGGCCAACCTGTCACACAACGAAAGGCAGGTGCAGTAGAGGGGCGAGGAGTAGATGGCCAAAAAACACGTGAATTCAACATAGTCTGCACTTCTCACTCCCGCCAGTCCAATCTACGAAATCCTACGCACCTACGCACCCAAGGGCAAGTGTGATCACTCCAATCGCAAGATCGGTTGACTAGAAGCTAGACCCATGGAGGCGATGAGCGCGAGCATCAGCCGGCTGTTCTAGATGGTCCACGACGCCGACCAAGGGCCCAACACCGAGGAACGTCTCCAGGTAGTGCTTGAGGCTGCCAGGGCGAGGGGCCGCTTGGATGACAGCTTCGTCTCCTTGTTCGACGAGGTCCTCGTCGGCTTCCTCGACAAGTTCACCGTCATCAAGAAGCTCGCGGACGACCTTGACGTACGCCTCCAACCCACGCGCCCAGGCTCTACGATGCCTGCCACTCTCAACGGCCTCTATGGTGAAAACCTCTTCGATGCACTGGTGGCCCTGCGACTACCCGCCATCGCGCCGGAGAATGTCCACCTCGAGGTCGCGCTCGCCGCGCAGCGCCTGGCGCAGCAAGACACCATTGACATAATCACCCACATCTACGCGCAAATCGTCCACAAGGACTACTACATGCAAGAGGAGGACGATAGGACACTAGCCTTCTTGGACCGCATGGCAACCTTGGACGGCATTGTTCAGGAGCACGTTGAGCTTGCCGCCAACACCGCTGCTCCTCACACGTTGGTTGGTGACCCAGTGCACTAGGCCGTGAGGATGTCGTTGATGGATCCATATGTATCTTTATCTTTCCGTCAAATCCATGTAGTAGTATGTGGTACTACTAGTAATTATCTTACCTTTCGCATCAACTTCATAATTTTCCTACGTACTCCATGCATGAACCACGCCAGAACCAAACTTCTCATTACTCTAGGGAAAATCATTATTTCTATCTATCGGTTGCGCCATGGAGCAGAACCAAATTTTACAAGTTACAAGTTCAAAAGGAAAAGCATGCCGTGTTCGCGTCGCACCTCCACACGGTTGGTCCAGCATGCCGTTCACGGGGGAACGCGTGCTGTGTTGCATTTTCACTTACAAGTGGGACCGTAGTTAAGCAGACCGACTATCGGCAAACCCCCACCCACCCACCACGCGATGGCTGAGAAAATAGAGGGAGAAGAGATGGCTGTAGCACGGACTCCAAGAAAATTGGTGTCAGATGGGACTCGTGTGGGTGGCGTGTGTCGTACTGCTAGACATGAATGCTAGTTATGGCCCATGCCACCCCACTATATCGAGGTGCTAGTTACGTAGAACAGTATTTCCTGGAGTCCGTGCTCAGCCCTCCTCTATCTCTCTTCTCAGCCAGCCAACAGACGCGTGGAGCCCATCGTCTGTTTGCTCATACGTGGTCCCACATGTCAGTGAAAACGCAAGAGGACCCATTGAACCTGCACATCTTTCACCTCGACGTGCTGGTGATGAAAAACAAATCCGATAAAGATCTTTGGTGCTCGCTTTTGGAGTTACTCAATAGTAGTAAGATTCTATTTACAGTTTAACCCAAGATGCACATCACGTGGCTTCAACTACCACTCTATTTTCTTGCATGACACGACCTGGATGCTGGATGTCCCATGTGTCGGCAAAAGGAGGAAGAACTCGACCAAATCTTCTGTTGTGCTCTTGGATTAGACTAGTTGTGCTAATTTAAAACTTTATTGTGTAGAATGGATGCAAGTTTTGGTATTGGGAAGAAGAGTACAACGATATATTGATAGAGCGCAATTTAGTAGATGTTCTAGCACTTTTAGCTCGCATAGAGGCTAGAGATGAGACTAGTGCACTTGTTGATAGAATAGAGACTAGACACGTCTACTTCTTTACACTCGAAGAAGAAAGAAGCACACAGGATCAGGCCTCCGCAGATCAACAATGAATGTATCGAGAAGGCACTAATCCAACTTACAGGAGCAGTTATGGAAGTTGGATATCTTCTAAAATTTATTCTTGTGGTTCTTGTGTTACTAGTCAAAATTTTGGTGATGTATTTCCATGTACCAAAAAATCAATGATGAAAAAAAGATATGTGTTTGCAAAGAAAAATGTACGTGGCCGGGGAGTGTCCGCGCGTTCGGCGCACGGCCACCACATCCGAGAAATGGCCCGGAAACGACCCCATTGGCCTACCCAAACGGACAGAATCCGGGCAAAATGGAGGTCCGTTTGGGGTCGTGCGTTGGAGTTGGCCTTACAAGTGGGACCGCAGTTGAGGAAACCGACTATCGGCAAACCCCCACCTCGCCCGCCACGCAATGGCCGAGTTAGAGAAACAACGAGGTTGAAGAGATTCCTGTAGCACGGACTCCAACAAATATGGTGTCAGATGGAAGTCGTGCTGGTGGCATGTGCCGTACTCCTGGACGTGAATGCTTGTTCTGGCCCATGCCACCCTACTACTCCTACTACTTATAGTAGTAGTATGGAGGATTCGAGGTGCTGGTTACGTACATCGAACACATTAACATATTGCCCACCTCACACCGTGGCCAAATTTCCTGGAGTCTGTGCTAGGTTAAAAAGTGTTCTTTGTGAGGATGGGTGGCTGGTTTCAAGTTTAAAACTTGTTGTAGTACGTATGTAGACATAGAGATAGTGCATCATGTGAAGCTAGTACAAATAGTGTACTATTGTTGATTGGCCTCATCCGATAACCTATTGCAATGCACGTACAATTATGTATTCAGAAAATATTTTTTTCCTCGTCGCAGCACCCACTCAGAGAAGCGATTCGAAAGCCATTCACAAATTTAGTAAGTTTATCATAGGCATATCATTTTATTACCTACAACAGGTCATCAACCCACAACGACAACGAGGATACATTATAAATACTAAAGTTTTCATCACACAACAAATAACAAGCAATGAAATGAACTTCAACTCAACCAATCCTCGGCGCTGGAAACGCTTGCTTTGAACCACAAGTGATTCTCTGGGAAGGGCCAGCTAGTGTCAATCTCGAGACCAACGCGGGACTGATCATCCAGGCTGAAGCGGCCTACTATATCACGACCAGGGTAGGGACCACTGCAATGTCCGACGTATAGATAAGGTTGCTTCTCATAAATGGTAGTAACGTTGTGTCAACAGCAGTTGGATCACCTTTCACCATCATTGGATAGTTTTGTCCAAGGAAGAGCGAGTTTGCTCCAAGACTATCAATACTGTACCAGGGAGAAGGTGTTGGCGCTAGCACACTAGTATCCATCCCGAATACCATGCAACGGGTGTTGGAATAGGTCCGGAGAGTGCGACCATGGGAGACAACACCTGCTCCCTCAGTAGTAACATCAGTAGTGGGCTGTATACAAACAAGAAGTGGTGATCCATTGGAATTAGTTGCTAGCCGCCAGTGAGCATATGGGCCCTGCTCGTCCTCATGCTCGTGATCATCACCATCATCATCTCCCCCTTGGTTGTAATTTTTTTCAAGTATAGGTGGTGGAATGTTCACAAGACCTTGGAAACACATGAGGAAGGTTAATTAGTAGAGAAGGGAAACTTGCTAACTCGCATGCATGTGGATGAAACAATTATAATTACGGCGGAAGACAAACGTACCGAAACAATAAGGATCACATGCAAAAACAGTGCCACGAGTGGTGGCAGCAAACACAAGACCCGCGTATTCAATTGCATCATAGTACACATTCGTGTATATAAACTGATTTTTGAGCAATATCCATCCAGTCGAACCACGAAGGACGACAACAAACTTGTCGAAGACATCAACAACTTTATAGTTCTTGTAATTCTAAGAGCCGTTGGGAACTTGAGAAATTGCTATCTTCCGTAGACGACAATCACCATGATCATATTTGAACGTACATAGATCATCCATGTGCTCAACCTCAGGGCACTCGGAGATTTTTGGAAGTGGAATCCGCTGACGAGTGTACACATTCACAAGTTCCACTCGCAATTGTACCCAATATAAACAACCCAATCTCCATTTGCGCATGCCCAATGCTTGCCCTCAAGCGATGGCATCTGAACATCATACGTATCATTATCAAGCGGCATCAACTTGCACAAGGCGAGGCTTCCCTCGTCCCCGCGCCAGTCAGCAGGGTCACGGCGAAGAAGATAGGGGAGATCAAACCACTCCTAGTCCCTTGGGTTCCTTGTAATGATGTTATTAGTTGAGTCGAGAATGTTCTTGAACGAACCTGCCATGCTAGCCGAGGTGATGACGTCGCACCGATCAATGAGTTCCCCCACCACGTCATATTTCAGATTGGGGCAAGAATAACGGGGTCGTTTCCGGCTTGTTCCCTCCATGGAGAAAACAATCAAACAATGGCGGAAGGAAGGGTGAAGGCAAATGGAGGAGGGAGGAAGAGCGTGCGATAGCAGTTCCAAATTGAGAGGGAAAGGCGAAAAGTCGGTGGACGGTTGCCAGTTTGCCACGGTACACGAAGAGGTGCCCCAGCCTACACGTCCTTTTAGAAATTGTACAAAAGGACTCGCCGTCGTCTCACTGACATGTTGGAACGGGACCACATGTCAACGAAACAAGGTGTGTAATTTCTCGTGCAAAATGCGATCTGGCCGCGTTGGTTCGAGGTGCCGCATTAGTTATCGCTGAACAATATAAAATATTATGAGTGCAAACGCTCCACCCCGAGGTTTGTAGCTCCTTCTCAGTCGTCGGGAATCTATGTTCTTCCACTCTTTCGTTTAAGACATGAGCTTTGTTCATCCTGTTGCCGGCACGCGGGACATCTATATGCCTCCATTTACAAAATCATACTATATGCCTCCATGACACGCGGGACATCTAGCATCAAGGTGACGTGTCATGCAAGAAAATGGAGATATGCAGTGCATAAGTGAGTCGTGCACTTCGATGGCACCTAGTACTACGCAATAATTTTTCTCCTCGATCGCACGTGAATAGTGCACATACTCAATGACAGAGAACGGGATGGTAGCCATGGACATGGTCGGCTCTTTTTGAAGAGAGTACTAATAAATACATAACTTTGATGTGTCCCGTCAACTCGCAGAATGACGAGAAGCTTGCTTACTACGCCTTCTCCCTCGCTAACGCGTGCGCGGTGGCTCGCAGCACGGGGAGAAACTTTTGCTTACAAGCGGTGGACGTGCAGCAGTTCATTTGGTGTCAGATTGCCAGAAGTAGTACCATCATTATTGTTCAACTTCCGGAAGAGGAGAAGAGCCAAGCGCAGTGTCACCTACTAACCTACAGTACTACTATAGCAAAAGTTGATCCACCTTTTTAGAGCATGGTTAATTAATATAGGCGGCTCTTGCAGCGACACATCATTTAGAGTAAGTACTCTCTTCGTAGGATCAAAGGAAGTGAAACAAAAGTTGGAGTGGATGCTAGATTGCCAATTAAAACATGATTACATAGGAAAAAAAGTCCTATAGCATTCTATCCTATGAATCAAACGACTAATGTAGGAAAATTATGAGGGGGGTCTCTCCAACAGTGTTCCTCGGTTCGCACCTAGCATCACGGTGGTCAAACTTGGAGTCGTTCATCTGGTACACGGGACCACATGTCAAGGAAATAGGGTGTGTAATTTCTCGTGCAAAATGCGATCTGGCCGCATTAGCCAGAGGTGCCGCATTAGTTATCGACCTTTATTTTTTTAATGGTGTGCCGTTTAGTTTTGAAGCACGACTAACTGGTACTGTTTGCAGAGAAAATATAAAATACTTTACCACTACTCCACCTCTAGTACTAGTAGTATAAAAAAGATATATAGGCTGGAGCTTCAGAGCTTTCTTGCTAAGGGCTGCCCACTTGCTTCTCACACTATAACCCTCTCTCCAGATCTAAAAAAGATGGCCTCTCTCTCCCTCCTCACCGGTGGTCACAGATCCGCCGGGGAAGAAAAGGACGTGCAGCGTTGATGCACTCGTCGTCGGCGAGCGAGGTCATGCACTGACGACAAGGCCGTCCTCTCAGACCTAGCGCCCGCGCGGGATGGCCTCCGTCCACAAGCTCGCTACAGTAGTGTGTGCGGAGGACGATGACTACGAGCGAAGGTACTTCCTACCGACCCTCAGGTATGCTACCTCTTTTCGAACCATACCCGTGTTCTATTGCCCCATCTACCACGTCGCTGCATGTGGATCTTTTTCCACTCCACCATCTTCCCAATTTGCTATCCTCTGCTCTGCTGGTCACGCAGACGAAAACCTTAATTTGCACTATTAAAGGAAACCCTACTTCATGTAGACTAATCCATGTCTGGGTTGAATAAGGAAAGAAAGGGAGACTGTATTGTCGAAGAGAGTAGGCATCGAACACGCATCTAGGTTGAAAAGGGGAAAATCAGTAGCTAAGCAACGAGTCTCGTGTCTCTTGGTTGAAGAAGGGTAGAAAGGCATGACAACGCAATAGAGAATGACCAGGTAGATCGGTTTGTTGTCCTCACATAGGAAAAAGGTGGCTGAACATAACAAAAATGGGACGTAATCCACATATGCTGCCTGGATATTTGTTACTCTGGGCAACCATACCTCCCTCACCACTCTATGCGTCCATGGAGGTACATTGTACTGGTGCACCCGCTGTCCGAATTGGTCTCCCATGCTCTTATTGCCACTTTTTTGCTGTTAGTATAACGCCAGTGGTAAAGTCAACCAATGCTACTGCTAAAGTGAAGCCACATTTAACTAATGATGCACTCAGTCTAATGCCACCAATAAATTTAAGCAATGCCGTTTAATGTCTCTGGATTATTTCAGGGTTAGCTGTTGATTGTGGATGTATTAAAGATTTTTCAGCTAAGGCATTCTAATGTTGTTGCACAACCAGTATACCAACGATGAAACTTGTTACTACCTTCAAATTTTTGCACTATTAATGCTTATAGATTACATACCTCACTTTCATGAGATAAGTCAATTTTTTGTACATTGTCACCAAAATGCAAGGCGCTGATGTCATTTTATTTTGGTTAAACTGCACAAAAAATTATGAAGACAAGAGGAAAGGTCAAGAGTGGGCACCTCCTTATCCGGCTGTTTTCTTTGATTCGGTTGGTCAAGTTTTATGTTTAATCGACTATCAAGATTGGGATAGCAATTTTCAGGTCCTCTCGAGTTCGAAATGATATATACCTTCAAGGTACATGGTTTGCAAAAAAAAATATACTATCATTAGTTCATAATGCTAGTTACCTTCAGACTTTTGTATTTGGTTTAATGTTGTTGCCAGCTAGTATACCAATGCTGAAACTTGTTACCTTTACATTTTGTATTCTTAATGCTTATAGAAATCTTCAACTGCTAGCTTATGGAGATCAGTTCAGTAAACCATTATACTCTACCCCATAATAAAACAAATACCCCACTATTCCACTAGCCAGTGGATTAGTGTATATTTGTACTATTTGAATGGTGTTACATTAGTGTATCGACATATATAAGGTGTGGCAAGCTTTCCCAGAACAACAAGTTTCAGCATTGGTATACTAGCTGTGCAACAAGTTTCAACATTGGTACAAAGGGTGTAGAGTTCACTCAAATACTGCCAGTAAAGCTAGCCGCACCTTTGTTAATATTGGGATAGCAATTTTTCATGTTCACCCAAGTTCGAAATGATATTTACCTTGAAGGTACATGGTTTGCAATTTTTTTAATACTGTCATTTGTTAATAATGCTAGTTACCTTTAGAATTTTGTATTTGGTTTAATGCTCTTGCACAACTAGTATACCAATGCTTAAACTTGTTACCTTTACATTTGTATTGTTAATTCTTATAGAAATCTTCCAGTGTTAGAGCTTATGGAAATCTTCGAGTGCTAGAGCTTATAGAAACCTTTTCCCATTAAGAAATTGGAATGCTTATATTTGTGAGTCTATGCTTCAACTAGTGCCACTCTTATAGTAATCACACTTCCAATATCTATGCAAACAGGGATGCTCGATTTTAGTGGAACTGCACAAAAAGTCCAACTGGTTCAACATTAGGAGCATGTTTTCTTCCAAACCTTTATATCCAATTGGTGGCACTATGAGCTGTTCATTAAGAAGGTACATGGTTTGCTACTATCTTGCTACTCTTTTTGTACTGTCATTAGATAGTAATACTAGTGATTTGCATGTGAATTTATTGGCAGGGTGGACCTACATTGGAGGTGCAGGACATGATTCAATGATTGGATGCTCAATTTTGGCTGTACCGGTTTCACCTCTTCCATCACTACGAACATGGATATCCTTGGTCTGATGAATAATAGGCGCTATATTTCTGCTCTCAAGCAAATCAATTCAGTATGAAATTGTCCTGGGCAAAACATGACTGTATCAAATTGTCCAGTGCAAAAACATGACAGATGCAAAGCGGAAGAGACATGTTTAAACCGAAAATACATAGTGGGGTGTATGTTTACTAGCTGCTTGATATTTGTGCAGACAGAGATGTCTGCCCCTTGCTATTTGGCAAACACACAAAGTGACCGCAATTTTGGTTGAACTGCACAAGACAATAGTATAGTCACTGCATGCAGTGCCATTTGAAAATAGACACAGAAAGATTGGATAGTCACTTCATGGACTGCAGAAAAGTAGTATTGTACTATTTATTGGCCAACACTAGGTGCTTCATTGCTTTGGTCTGATTATACAATGGGCATCATTTTTCCTAAGTTAAAGTTCGTATTCCGAAAATAGTCTCATCGTGTGATCGAGAGAAGACCAAATCATATTGTAGTGGATGTTACTCCATCATGTGTGGTTCATTCTGATGGTTCCAGCTGTTGGTGAAACCACTTACGTTTGCAAGAGAAATTGTAGACTTCACTAAAAAATTGTCTTTCAGTCTGTACTGAATGTTGGCCAAGAGAAGCATCCATGTTAGTAGGAAGAACATATGTTTTTTTCTACATCTTTGCTTTTGGAGCTACATATTTGTATATGATCTGTGAATCATTGAGATGCATTAACACATTGATCTTATGTATGGGAATCGTACTAGTTGGTTTTAGTTGTGGCTGATCTTTGCTTTTGGAGCTACATATTTGTATATGATCTGTGAATCATTGAGATGCATTAATAGTTCCTTATATCTGTTCGCTCGGTGTTTACAAGTTACTGATCAGTCACTAGCTATCCTACTAATGCGCTACTGGCAGTTTTAGTTGCGATACAAGATCCGAAGTGACAGTTTTTTGAATAAAAATGCCTACCTCTGAAAAAACTGACAAGCTGCTCTGAAGAAAATGCCATGCGAATCTGAAGAAACTGCCAGCTAAAATGTTCGCAAATGCCTTATCTCCCAGTGAATGTTCATCAGTTAATGCGATCGTACATGTACACCATCCGACCTACTTGATCCTACACGGATAAATAGTGGATCACGCACGTACTACCTCCTTTCCGGTTAGCTGGGCTCAATTCAAAAAATGACCTACTCGATCCTACACAAATAAATAGCGGATCACGCACGTACTACCTCCTTTTCGGTTTGCAAGGCTTAATTCAAAAATCTCACCAACCAAGGTAGATGATGAGTGGTGGAATGATTTTTGACAAGGAGGGAGTACCTCATCTGGATGATTTGAGTTCGCAAATGCCTTATCTCCCAGCTAAATGCCTTATCTCCCAGCTAAAGTTCATCAACTAATGCCCTTGGCTACGACTCCTTGCATGCTGCTCCGCGTACTGGTTGCGAGCAATTTTGAGTGCCTGCATGCAGCCGGCCGTAATTAAGGCAGTTAATTGATGCGAAAAAAGATGCGCTTTAATTGTTGCGGGCCTTTTAAATCCGTGGAATCATTATTGACAAGGAGGGAGATGATTCGAGTGCACTCGTTTGACCGTCATGCCGGCGTGCGACCCAGCACGGACGGGACGAGACGGCACCGTCAGAATTTCAGTTTCTCTAGTTTTCCACGGCAAGCTGGCGCACTAAGCCATGCCTGCTTAATTATGCATTGAATTACGATGACCGTCGTGCCACCTTCCTCCTATAAGTATTGTTTCCCGGCCTTCTATGGTGGCACCGTGACCCAACTCGTCCTATCCTCATAAGCCCCCACCGGCCCGACGTCGCACGCCACTTATCCTCGCACTCGCCACGTCCGCCATTCCCCTGCCCGTTGCTACTTCTCGAGCTTGCGTTGTTGTCCTCGAAGAGGAAAGGGTGATGCAGCACAGTAGCGTAAGTATTTCCCTCAGTTTTTGAGAACCAAGGTATCAATCTAGTAGGAGACCACGCGCGAGTCCCTCACACCTGCACAAACAAATAAGAACTTCGCAGCCAACGCGATAAGGGGTTGTCAATCCCTTTACGGTCACTTACAAAAGTGAGATCTGATAGAGAAGACAGTTTGATATTTTTGATCTTTTTTGGATATAAGAACAGAAAGTAAAAACAGTAAAGTAAAGTAGATTGTAGATTGATATGTTGAGAATAGACCCGGGGGGCATAGGTTTCACTAGTGGCTTCTCTCATGATATTAGAACTCTACGGTGGGTGAATGAATTACTATCGAGCAATTGATAGAAAAGCGAATAATTATGAGAATATCTAGGCATGATCATTATATGTAGGCATCACGTCCGAGACAAGTAGACCGAAACGATTCTGCATCTACTAGTATTACTCCACACATCGACCGCTATCCAGCATGCATCTAGAGTATTAAGTTCATAAGAACAGAGTAATGCTTTAAGCAAGATGACATGATGTAGAGGGATAAACTCAAGAAATATGACATAAACCACATAATTTTATCCTCAATGGCAACAATACAATATGTGCCTTGCTGCCCCTACTGTCACTTGAAAGGACACCGCAAGATTGAACCCAAAGCCAAGCACTTCTCCCATTACAAGAACTATAGATCTAGTAGGCCAAACCAAACCAATAATTCGAATAGACTTGCAAGGATATGATAATCACAGATAAAATATTTCAGAAAAGAACCAAATATTTCTCGTAGATAATCTTGATCATAAACCCACAATTCATCGGATCTCGACAAACACAGCGCAAAAAGATTACATCGAATAGATCTCCTCGAAGACTGAGGAGAACTTGGTATTGAGATCCAGAAAGAGAGAAGAAGCCATCTAGGTACTAACTATGGACCCGAAGGCGTGTGGTAAACTACTCACAACTCATGGTGAGGCGATGGTGTTGATGTAGAAGCACTCCGTGGAAGATCCCCCCTCCAGCGGAGCTCTGGAACAGGCCCCATGATGCGATCTCACGAGAACACATGGTTGCGTCGGTAGAATTAGGGTTTTCTCTATTGGCTCGATGTTTTCAGGGTACATGGGTATATATAGGAGGAAGAAGTACGTCGGTGGAGCAGCGTGGGGCCCATGAGGGTGGGAGGTGCGCCCAGGGGGAGGGGGCGCGCCCTGGACCCTCATGGGCACCTCGTTTCTCCTCTGCCTTGGTGCTCAAGTCTCTCGTGAAGACATCGTTCCAAAAATAACTCTCCCGAAGGTTTCATTCCGTTTGGACTCCGTTTGATATTCCTTTTCTGTGAAACCCTGAAATAGGCAAAAAAACAGCAATCTGCACTGGGCCTTTGGGTTAATAGGTTAGTCCCAAAAATTATATAAAAGTGTATGATAAAGCCCATTAAACATCCAAAACATCATATATAATATCATGGAACGATAAAAAAATATAGATACGTTGGAGACGTATCAAGCATCCCCAAGCTTAATTCCTGCTCGTCCTCGAGTAGGTAAATGATAAAAACAGAATTTTTTATGTGGAATGCTAACCAACATAATTTTCAATGTAATTTCTTTATTGTGGCATGAATGTTCAGTTCCGAAAGATTCAAGACAAAAGTCTATATTGAGATAAGAAATAATAATAGTTCAAGCATACTAACAAAGCAATCATGTCTTCTCAAAATAACATGGCCAAAGAAAGTTATCCCTACAAAATCATATAGTCTGGCTATGCTCCCTCTTCATCACACAAAATATTAATATCATGCACAACCCCGGTTTCAGCCAAGCAATTGTTTTCATACTCAATTTTTTTCAAACCTTTCAGTTTTCACGCTATATCCCGACTGTCAAGCACTTCCTTGCCTGCGAAGATGTAGCTTATGGGTCCGAGCAATCAGGGGGGTGAATCATTTTTTTTGCCAGGACGCACTTCCTTACGTGCGAAGATGTAGCTGGTGGGTCCCAGCAGTCAGGAGGAAACGTTTTTTTCGTGAAATACGGTGGCCCGTCCGGTGGGTCCCCGCTGTCAGGTGGATGAATAATTATTTTGCGTGTAATAAGGAGGCACTTCCTTGCTGCGGCCGTGGACACAGCTGTCAGCCTCTCCACGTACAGTACTCTTCTGATGGAAGTCGTTCCTTAACCACGTTGACCATGCCGCACCGAGAGCATCAGGGCGGTGGACGACGACGAGGCCTAGGAAGGGGACGACGTGGAGCCGGGGAAGACGCGACAGTGGAAGCCCGCGCGAAGAGGATTGTGAGGGTTCACTGGTTCGGCTGCTGTGTGAGGCTGCCGTTGCCGCATGGCCTGGACAGCGGTGGGAATAGTAGGGGGCGGTGAGGCCTCCGCGGCAGCACAGCCGGCCACGGGAGGCAGGAGCATGCGGCACGACCGGCGCTGCTTTGGGCGGCTGGAGCAAGAAGACCAGAGGTTAAAGAAGCACTACGGCCGTTAGATTGACATCGTACGGTCACTGGAGCTAGAATCGTTCATATTGACTAAGTTGACAAAGCACAGCGTCCCTGTCAACTTAGTAGGCCCACAAGTCAGCCACCCACCAAGGTGGGTCCTAACTAGCATGGGGAGTATTCATTTTTTGTGTGTAATAAGGCGGCACTTCTGGTGGGTCCGAGCTGACAGCGGGGGGGGGGACGTTTTTTTTCGTGAAATACAGTGGCCCGTCCAGTGGGTCCCAGCAGTAAGTGGGGAAACATTTTTTTGCCAAATACGGTGGCCCGTCCGGTGGGTCCCTTCTGTCAGGTGGAGGAATAATTTTTTTCCGCGTAATAAGGAGGCACTTCCTTGCGGCTGCCATGGACCCAGCTGTCAGCCTCTCCACGTAAAGTACTCTTCCGTTGGAAGTCGTTCCTTGACCACGTTGACCACGCCGCGCCGAGAGCACCAGGGCGGTGGACGACGGCGAGGCCTAGGAAGGGGACGACGCGGAGCCAGGGAAGATGCGGAAGTGGATGCCCACGCGTAGAGGGGTATGAGGGTTCACTGGTTCATTACGGTGTGAGGATGCCATCACCGCAGAATAACAGGGGGTGTGGATGAGTAGAGGGACGGCCTGGCCAGCCGTGAGAGTAGTAGGGGCGGTGAGGCCTCCGCCGCATTGCAGCCGGCCACGAGAGGCAGGAGCACAAGGCACGACCGGCGCTGGTTTGGGCGGCTGGAGAAAGAAGACCAGAGGTTGAAGAAGCACTACGTACGGCCATTGGATGGACATCGTACGGTCACTGGAGCTAGAATCGTGCATATTGACTAAGTTGACAAAGCCCTCCATCCCCGTTAACTTAGTAGGGCCACAAGTCAGCCTGCCACTATACTGGGTCCCAGCTAGCAGGGGGTATTCATTTTATTGTGCGTAATAAGGACACACTTCCTTGCGTACGAAGATATAGCTGGCGGGTCCGAGTTGTCAGCGACCGTAGCATTTTTTCGCGAAATACAGAGGCCCTTTCGGTGGGTCCCGGATGTCAGGTGGAGGAATCATTATTTTGCACGTAATAAGGCGGCATTTCCTTGTGTGTGGCCGTGGACCCAGCTGTCAGCCTCTCCACGTACAGTCCACTTCACATGCATGTCGGTCGTTAACCACGTTGACCAGGCTGAGCCGAGAGCACCAGGGCGATGGACGACGGCGAGGCCTAGGAAGGGAACGACACAAATGCAGGGAAGACTCGGTAGTTGTTTCCCATGCGGAGGGGAGTACGACTGTACCAGGGTTTACTGGTTCGTCTGCCGTCGCCGGAGAATAACAGCAGGTGTGGGTGAGTAGAGGGATGGCTAGGCCTGCGATGGTTGTACGGTGGGGCGGTGAGGCCTGCGCGGTAGCACAGCTGGCCGCGGGGAGGAGAGAGCAGGCAGTCCCGCCGACGCTTGTTTGAGCGGCTGGAGCAGGAAGAGCAGAGATTGAACAAGAATGACGGTCGTTGGATGGACATCCAACAGCCACTGCTTGTGCATCAACCTTTTTTTAGGAAACCTCAAATATGTGGAAAACATCATACATCCCATCTGCCATTATTTCTAATAATTTACATCCCATTTTCTAATTCTTAAGGTTTTTTTTGGAGCCCGTATTCTTTCGGAATAGATAAATCCCGAACGTTCGGAATTTAAGCATGTCATCCCGAACGTTTTTTGATGGCAACTTTAGTTGCTGCGAGGTGGCAACTTTAGTCGTTAACACATGGCAACTTTGTTCCAGTTTGATTTTTTGTCAGAAAATTGCCATGTTTTGTCAACACTGCCTTAACTAAAGTTGCCATGAAAAGAGTTCGGATTAGCATGCTTAAAAATCGAATGTTCCGGAGTTATTGAGGTCCTATTCTTTTTGTTAGCATTACACCCCATATTGTGGCCACGGTTTAAAAACTATACGAAATTTTGCATATTTCGGTGCGGTCCGAACTGTTTTTAATCCCAAAATTTTGAGTCACGTTCAACCTGATTTTATAAATAAATAAATATCAATATAAAATCCAACAAATTGTCCACGCATAAAAATCAATGCAATTTAAAATCTCGAAATGAAAAAAAGAAATTTGAAACTAATTATCGGTTTGATGTGTTTTAGAAATGTACAGCCCATTTCTCATTACTGATAGGCCATTTTCTTGGCCAGCCGAATGAAAGTTCTCCTCGTCTTGAAAGATTTGCAGCCCAACAGGCCTGACAAAGTGACTTACTTGGCAAATCACAAAAAACTGGGCTGTGGAAGTGGACCCAGCTGTCAGCCTCTCCACGTACAATACTCTTCTGATGGAAGTCGGCCGTTGACCACATTGACTACGCCGCGCCGAGAGCACCAAGGCAGTGGACGACGACGAGGCCTAGGAAGGGGACGACGCGGAGCTGGGGAAGACGCGACAGTGGATGCCCACGCGGAGAGGAGTACGAGAGTTCACTGGTTCGGCTGCGGTGTAAGGCTACCGTCGCTGCAGGGCCTGGCTAGCGGTGGGAGTAGTAGGGGGCAATGAGGCCTCAATGGCAGCACAGCCGGCCACTGGAGGCAGGAGCAGGCGGTCTCGCCGGCGCTGGTTTGCGCGACTGGTGCAAGAAGAGCAGCGATTGAAAAAGCAGCAGGACCATTCGATTCAAATCCAACGGTTACTGCTGCTAGAATCATTTGTTGACTAAGTTGACAAGTCATGCGTACGCGTCAACTTAGTAGGCCCACAGGTCAGCCTCCCAACCGGTGCGCCCAAGATGTCAGTGGGAGGAACCATTTGTTTCGCATAATAAGGAGGCAGTTGATTGCGTGCGGCTAGGCCAGCGGAGGGAGTAGGGTGGGCCGGGGAATCCGACGTGACATCACAGCGGGCCACAAGAGGAGGGAGCAGGCAGTCGCACCGGCGCTAGTTTAGGGGGCTGGAGCAGGATGATCAGAGATTGAAGAAGCACGTCGGCAGTTGGATGGACATCCAACAGTCACTGCTGCTAGAATTGTGTGTTGACTGACAAAGCCTTGCATAAACAAGTCAGCCTCGAAATATGTGGCGTGTACAACCCATTTGCTATTATTTTTATAATTTTTACTCATTTTCTAATTCATATGGAATTTATTGCAGCCCGTTTCCCATTTTTAGAATTGCTGCCCATTTTCTGGTCAGTACCAGGGTTAAAAAACTAAATATGTGGGAAATTTTGAAAATTGGCAAATTTTTGCTGGGGAACAAAATATTCTTAATCCAAAAATTAGTAGCCATACTAAAACAAATTTAAAAATAAATTAGTACTATGTCATGTTAAATCCAATGAAATGCGTATAAGATATCAGTGAAGAACAAAAACAAAAAAAGAAACTAATATCCCATTTGCTATATATTTTTGGAATTTTCAATCCCTTTTGATATTAATTTTAACAGACACTCACCATACTCTTTGGCCAGGCCGGATTGCATCCCTCCTCGACTTGAAAGATTTGCAGCCCAGTAAGTCGGAGAAAAAAAATAGGCCTAGCTTGGGTATTCTTCAAAAAGAAATACCGGGCTACCTATTTTCCCAAAGAAAAAACTGCTTGGCTGGTCATGTTATTAGACGGGCCACAGAGACCGCACAACCCAGTTTATAGCTTGCTCCTCCGAATTACTTATTTATGTTTAGGGGACCATGAGCATGTACCTGGGTCGGATTCATGTGAGAGCCTCCCTTCCAGTTAATTATGGGCTTCTCTATTGGGCCTTCATCAGTGGGCTGCATGTTATCAACAAGTGGAAAATGTGTTTCGTACGAAAAATAGTATGTGCTACGTACGGTACGGGGCACTAAAGGATCAACCATGCAACGACTTCCAAAACATTGTGTTTGTCGTTCTAACAACACATTTATTCAACCAACTGACGAAATATACTACTAATTGTACATTGAAAACAACAGCAGCAGCAACCAGGGCTGGGGGTGCAACACAGGCAGTAAGCAGGCAGAAGAGTGAAGACACAACTCTCTCTTCCAAACCAAACAGCGGCCATCATTACAAAAGGGCTACCAAAAAAGAACAAGTGTATGCATCAAACTACATAAAGATCCTACTACACAAGTGTACGCATCTAACTAACTGGCTCAGTTAGACGTTACTATTTATTAAGCTGTGGAGATTGGCTGACAGCTTGAACCAGATGGGTGCCTGACGGGGGAAACTCCAGCCAGCAAGTCGAAGTCTGATACTTGCGACCCTCTCTCCTACTTTGGGTTACAGAGCGTGGCGGCACATATCAAGGTATGGTGCATGTAGAGACGCAAGGTACGCTGTGTACACATAGTTTTGCCTGATGAACGAAACCGCACTGCCATCATGATCCTTGCCGTCGGTTATCTCCTGGTTAATCGGATAATTCAATCCGACAAATAGAGAGTGTGTACCAAGGCTACTTACCAACCTCCAGTCAAAAATTCCTGAAGGCCCAGAGAAGCTGGGATCCTGCTCAAAGACCATGCAGTGATTGTGATTGTATTCCACGAAACAACACGTCCGGTATGTGCGAACGATCATCAATCGTTCACCGTCGTCTGATCGAGCCAGGAACCACCTGAAACTGTCATGCCGCTTTTCTTTGAAAGGTTCTGGGATTAGGAAGGGTAGGGATATAGGTGGCCTACAACATCATATCAAGTTGGAGTCAAATAACTCTAAAAAAGAAGTTGGAGTCAAATAAAAAAGGGATCTTGATGTAGTCAATCTTAAGAACAACATGTTATGAGCATTAATATTTTTTTAGTAGATGTTGACAGTAATATAAGCAAGCCATCATGATATCATAGGAAAGTAACATACTGCTGTAACAGCCGTTTGTAGTGATGACTGGAGTAGGACAGCAATACGTCCAGACATAGAAGGAGTCGACAGCGTAAATGAAGCCCTTGTGTTCAATGGCATCAAAGAACCATGGAGGATGTATGATCCTGCGATGGACGTGCAGATTTAGCCACTTACCAAAGTGACCTGTCAGATAGGCGAGACCGCGGTTAAAAAACGCAATTAGCCTGAAGTCTTTATAATTTACAGATCACTACTAGCCCTTGGCGAAGAACATCAAGTACGAGATGTGCTACCCGTCCACCGTACCGGAGTCGCTGGAGGATCACCGCCACCTGCTAGTCTCGGTGGAGGACGGCAGCGTCTTCCTCTTGATCGTGGGCATCGGTGAGGCCCGCGCAGGCCGCTGCCACATCTCTGTAGTGTGCGTCAGGGGCGACGCTGCTGACACTGACACTAACACGAGGCTGATGTATGGGTGCGTGCTCACTATTACTACCCCTCGGAGGTATGTGGGCGGCGACACTGGCTACGTCAAGCTGACTTGGACTCTACTGAGCTGGGACTTTCCCACCGATGTGGACATGGAAGATGCACGTTATTATTTGACCCCCAACAATGTGCACGGGGACTCCAAGGAGGTTCACCTGGACATCTGCATTATCAAGTTAAATGTTGATCATTAGTCTTCGCTCAATGTAATCCGCTATCTAAGCATGTGGAGACTTCCATGCATGATCTTGCTCTATTGGAGTATCGCGCAGGAATAAAAGTGTATCCATTTATGGTTTACTCTAGAATCTTCCATGTATGAATTTTTACTAGAGTACTGGTGAAAGACTTATGATCAACCATTTCTTACATATCCTCTGCCCCTTTCAAGTCATCCTGATTTAATCCCTCCGTCTATGTGTATAAGGGCATGGTTAATACTTAAATAGTATAGCCAACTGTTGACTATAAGAAAGTGCCATGTCATATGTAGCCAACATGTATAACAATGGATACTCAAAAACTAATTCTTGAAGATCATTTCCTACAAAGCACAATAAGAGTTATTTCTTCTCAAGTTTTGGATGCAGGTAGAACAGTTGAACGTTTTTTTTTTGCAAAAGATACTTTTTTATCTATTTCACCCAGATGTTTGTGAGCTCTAGAGATGAAATAATATCCGAACAAACCTATCGATACCGGTTACACATGAGATGACCCCACCATCCTTTGTCAAAATAAACAACTCCACGATCAATGCATTTCACTCTTCCGTGCAACGCATGGGCACCTTACTAAAGATTAGTACGACCAAAAATTGAAGTAACATTATATATAGTACTATAAATGATGATGCATGTCACCTAAAATTATATCATTGAAAACTATGTTCAAATACGAATCCAACGATATTGTTTTTGTTGACATGCACTAACATTTTGTCAGTTAAATCTTCAGTCAAATTCAATGGGGGGTAAACCACGACCGATGTAGTAGTACTAGTGTAGAGGGCGGCGCTGCACGGGAGTCTCACCCCGCTCGTGGCGCGGCAGTAAAGCCGTCATATCACAAAACCCAACCACTCCCAGTAATAAGTGGCCTGGTAAAATAAACAGACAAGCAAGCATCACATCCCTCCGTCTTTTTTGCATTTCATCTCTCTACATTTAATTTCTCCGGTTCATCTCGCACACTCGATCCCTAGCTACTACTCCTAGTATCCCTAGCTACTACTCCTAGGGCCAATTCTTTTGGCGGTTTCCCCAGCTTTTCCCATAAGACTAGTCACAGTGGTGATTAACATTAAGGCGCCTCACTCATTTATTTGGGCTTCTAAACTAGTACTACTAGTAGTACCTCCGTCCTGGTTTATTCCTCACCATTGTAATTTGTGCTAAATTTTGACCAAAGATTTAACTAATAAAATGTTAATGCATGTGGCATGCACTCACATTTCATTAGTTAAATTTATGATCAAAATTTGACACAGATTACAATGGGGACCAATAAACCAGGACGGAGGTACTTAGTAGTTATGGGATTACTAATCTAGAAGCCTAAAAGAACAGGCCCCTGGTACTCCTACTAGTAGTACTCCCTCAGTCTAGGTGTGTAAGTCACCTAAGGTGGAGCAACGCGACCTAGGTGGCTGCAGATTGGAAGAGGCCAAAGAATCAGACCAAAAATTCGTCCAATCACCGTGCCACTTTTTTCCTCCTAAACCAAACAGAGATTAGCAATGAATTCCTAATTAATAGGGTTGCCGTTTCAGCCAACCCATGCCAACTCATTGATGTGCACGCAAACTGGGGTCAATTCCTCACCTAATCAACATGTTCCTTCTCTACATGCATAGGTCGCTCATTCTCTCCCGCATTAACTTTCTCCCCTAGACGGAGGAAGTAGTACTCAAGTTGGAATTCCAATTGCATGGCACAACTTGTTAGGCAAAAAATCGATACAGGGTGTAGGAAGCGGTTTGGGAATTTGCATGCCTTTCGACCAGTGAGATACTCCGTACAGAGTACGACAGAGAAATAACCACAGAGAAGGAAGCTACAAGTAAACAATCAAACGAACATTTTTGCATTTGTTTTGCATTGAATTGTTTCACAAGCTTGACTAGTGTTGTTTTTCTACTTTTACAAAAACCGCATCGTAGTGTTAAAACGTGCATTTGCACGTACATAAGTAATAGTACTCCCTCCGTCTAGGTGTATAAGTCTTCCTCTTTCTTGGTCACGGTGCACAACCAAAGATGACTTATTGACCTGGATGGAGGGAGTAGCACAGTCTGCAAGCATATATAGAGAGAGACATGTAGTGCGATAGTATATAGTAAAGTTTGTGCTATATGGACGTACTTACAAAATGCGTACGAATACACAAGGTTTCCAAACTTTCCCTTTTACATACTTAATTACGGATGCTAATAATTCCTGAACGTTCGGGATTTATCATTTGCTTCCCAAAACTAATGATATCGCCTTACGAACTCCTATTAAAAGCCACGACGCTCACAGGAGCGCTTGCGGCGTGCCACGAGTGCCTTGGTGCGCGGCCGTTTCCCAGCGCGGCGACACAACGCCTCTTCCTCAGCCTCACAACTCGTGAGGTGCTGATTGGCGGCTTGCCGGCGGGCGAGCGCAATCTCACTGGTGTGATGCGGCGACAACAGGTACTCCTCCTGGCTGGAAGCGTGCACCCGATCCACGTACCGCCAAGCGTAGATGAGGCACTTGGGCCCGACTGCACTCAAGGCTTTGGCACGGGCGTCCTCCGCCACCCTCATGGTCCTCGCAGGAGCCTTCTACCAAAGAGCCAATTGCCTGACTCTCTCGGACGCGACATATGCTTGCCAGGCAGCTTGTCCCGCGGTGCGCTTCTCTTCCCCGGCCTTCTTCTCCGCCTCTATTTTGGCGCGCTCTGCTGGAGGCAAAGCCTCCCACAAGGCGACATCCATTTCTTTCCAAAGCTCCTCAAGGCTGGGGGGCTCGGCGGGCGGCGCGGCGTTCTCCTCCAAGCGGGTAGCCGACGCGTCCTCCGACGCGCGTGCTGGCGAGATTGGGAACGCAACGCGTCCACCTCGACATGTCATGGCGAGGAGCGGAACGCCAACGCGTCCACCTCGACGCGTCGCGACGAGGAGCGGAATGCCGACGCGTCGTCCTCGACTAGTGGCAGCGAGGAACGGAACGGTGACGCGTGACCGTCCACGCGGTGCAGCGAGGGGCGCCTAGGGCTTGGGAGGGGCGATGCCATGGTGGCCGACGTGAGAGGGAGGGGGAGGAGATAGCGATGAACGTGAGCGTTCTTCCGAATGTCGTGGGAGGCACAGTATTTATAGCGAGCAATGGCACACCTACGTAAGATATGGACTGAGCTGCACTGACTTAACTGCGGGTCCAGTTGCATCACTGACATGTGGGCCAGACCCCTGTTGGGACCATATGTCAGTGAGCCAATGCACCTGAAGTTAAGTAACTGAAGAAGCGTCCCGGGTGGAGTGGTGGGACCGCCGGAGGGAGAAGGAGAGTTTGGCAGGCATATTGTTTCCACTCATGGAAAGGAAAAGATTTGGAGACGAACGGGCTTCCTACAGGTATGGGAAACGTTGCATAAAGTCTCATCTTGCACGCCGGGCTAGGTATAGTCTCAAGTCATTAAAAACATACACGCCCCGCACATGTTCATATTTCAAGGTGCACTAAATTATTGCATGCGATGGTTAAGGCTGGCCATAATGGTGGTATCTTAGCTGGTACTCCCTCCGATCCTTTATACTATGCACATAACTTTTTTTTGTTTTTTCCCAAATGCTCTGCGTGATCCCCTTGAGTCGCGCACCTTTCCCGGCCTGCCCCTTCCTTTCCTCTTCGCTAGCAATTATCTCCTTAATTGGCGCAACTTCCTAGTTTGCATGCAGAGACATAAGCGGAGGAGAGAGAGAGATTATGTGTGACATGCATGGAGGGATTCGAGGCGACTAGTACTCTAATCCACGCAAAAGCAGGGGCAAACTTGTCCAGAAAATTTTGAACGAGCCTCTTCGTGGTATGCGAGCTACGAGTTATGCGCAAAGTAAAAAGAAACGGAGGGAGTATCATGCACACGGGAATAGCAAACAAGTCGGCATGGCGTGCGAACAGGCTGATGGTCGTGGGAGGCGCGACGATTGATGGAATTAATTGAAGTTACACACAAGCCGGCATGGCGTGCGAACAGGCAGAAGCTATATCGTCAGGCCTACGATATGGGTCTAGTAGACATGAAATCTAGTGGGTCCCACATAGTTCTCGAGAACTCTTTGGGGGCTTGCAGCCGTTTATCCACCGGGCAAGCCAGCAACCCCACGCCGTTAGCACGCCCTACTCGTCCCCATCTTCTACTAGTAAAGTACCTTACAACAGTTCGCTCCTAGTCGTCCCGTCAATCCTAACCCTCCTGCCAAATCCATGGTGTCCTAAATCTCCATGATCGGCGGTGAGTACAAGGTTAGAACCATCACCGGCGATGAGTTCGATGTCATCTACGCCCGTTCTTCCGCAATGGTGAAAGAATGCCTTGCTCGCTTCCAACGCATGTTCGAAAAGTCAAATGATGAGTGGGTCGCTGGGCTAGATGTTGAGTACACCACAGTCCTAGGAAACGAGAGGAAACTAAAGGAGGCAGAGAAGAAGAAGCCCGCCGTGATCCAGGTTTGCTTGCATGTCTTAAGCTTGGTCTACCACATATGCCATGCCGACATTGAGTGTGAGGAATTTAAGAAGTTCCACAAGGGCGGCTGATTCAAATTCGTTACTGTAGGCTTTAGGAACGACAAGGAAATCCTGGGTCAGATAGGCCTTGTTGTAGGCCAGCGCTTCGATCTCCACAAGGAGAGCCTGGTGTCCTCTCAGCCTTCAATGCTGACCCTGGCAGCAGCCATGATTGATCGTTCGTACGCTAAACTGAAAAAACCTCACCATGAGTTTCATCATGCATGGGAATCGAAGACATTAGATGAAGATCGCATCCTACCTTTGTTTAAATATCTACAAGGGTTGGATGAAGAAGCAGAGCCCAGTGTCCGGTTCAAGCAAAAAAGCGTCGGCGAAGAGGAAGAGGAAGAGGGACGAGGACGAAGTCGAGGACATGGACTCGGACTCCGAGTAGGTGGCAGTGCCGTCGCTCATGCTGGTTCTACTGCAGTGTCAAGCGGACTAGTTGCTTAGTTTATATTCAAGGGTGTGTTGTGCTGAGGCCCAAGCAGAACTATGTTTATGTTCTTTCTCGTTATTTGAACTCTTTAGTACGTACAGTAGTACTAGTACTATGTCTTACTGTTGTTCTTCTTGTAGTTGGTACTACTGCTCGTATCTTCGTGTTCCTACTGTAGTTAATACGTTCGTACTAGTAGTATATTTGGGTTAGTCAATTTGTGAAATAAGTTCGACGGAGTGAAGGAAGAAGACGGCAGGGTGCCCATGATCTATCTTAGGAGTGTTGGGTGTGGGATGCAGTTCGCCGGAAAAAGATGAATCGTGCCCGGGGTTAAATGGATGGTAGGGGTGGGGGGAGCATGGCGGTGGCAGGCGGTTCAGGGGAGGGCGCGGCGGTGGCGGCAGGCGGTTAGGCGTGTGGCGGGCTGAGAAGATGAACCGTGCATCTATTTCGGAGGTTGAAGAAGCCCTTCTAGCCATCCATGTTGCATCAAACGGCTCACAAGAGTCGACTGACCCAAATTACTCCTTCATATTGCAGGATCCACGTGGCATTCAAGGTCTCGAAGGTATATTCCGCGTCCGCACCCGGTTTACGGGCTCGACGCGCGCGCGACCGGCTTCTGCAGCGACAGCCACCATGCATGCCTCCTCCGCGCGGGCGGATACGACAATGACATGATAGTTCCTCCTCGCCGGCGTGCTGGAGCACGCGCTCGTCCTCCTCTTCGTACTCTGCGTGCATAGATGTGGCTCCACCAGCTGCTCGCGTTCTTGGCAGCGCAGAGGTATCGCGAGGAGGGACTGCTGACGACGTGAGCGGGCGAGCCTTCGGCTTGGCGGCGACACGGCGGTGATGGGCGAGAAATTGTTGGCCGGAGCAGGAAGACGCCGGCATGTGCAACGGCGGCGGCAGCATATGATGAGTGCGCGAATGGGAGCTTAGTTTAGTTTTATATAGGGTTGGTCAAATATAAAAGAAAACCGTACTAGAAACATGTAAACATTAGACTTAGGTAGCGCTTTATTAGTTACCACAGCCACGATACGGAATCCTGTGCAAGCGCGTAAACCGCTGCCGTGCAGTTGATCCAACGGTGCGTCACCGTGTCGTGCTCGAAGGACATGCACCGAACCTTTTTATGTGTGTGAAAACAATCCCCGAATATTACTCAACTTTTTTTCCGAGAAAAGTTCTTGACGCTACAATATTTCCACATATTGGAATTTAGCTCCAGTTCATGTTTATTTGGATTTGTACGTTTTAGGTGCGCCCTAGTTTTTTTAATACTGATTTTGTGTGTGTGACTGAGAGAGAACATGTGTATGTGTCCATATGTGTGCTGTGGCGGAAGGGCAATGTGAAGACGGTGTGCATGTGATAGAGACATAGAGAGGTGTGAATGTGCAAATGATCATGCATGAGTGAGACATAGACAGATGCCTATACGTTGCGTATACATGAGAGAACGGTCTTCCATTTTACTTGTGTGTGTGTGAGAGAGAGAGAGGAGCATCCGTAACACAACAACCATCTCTCTCGATTCGTCCGTCCCTCGCATGATTGCATGTAACACATGCATCAACGCACACATTTTGACACCCTCACCCGGGCCCTGCCCACCTCAAGGCCCTCACATCGATCTCTATCTCGCACGCACAATCTCTTCGTAAATACCCTGTTTAGCAAGTAGTTTTCTATCACATACACACACATTTCTCTCCTTACGTTTGTTTTCTCTCAATATCTAACACACACACACACACACACACACACAACACACACACACCCCCTCCCCCGAGCACACAATTCATCCCCATCCAAGGTTATATGGCGACCACTCTCGCTTGTGCTTCTCTGCACCCCAGCATGCACAACACCTCAATCTTCAAGGAGGGCATCGAGGAGATCGAAGACGGCGACCACACTGCGCTAGAGAATGCGGGGCCATTTGGAAGCAGGATGATGTGACGACGGCTGACTGACTCCTCCCCCCACCCTCTCTCTGTAGCACAAAATTACCAATCGCTCTCTCCCCCGCACAAATTTATCAATCCCTCAACTCACGAGATCCTTCCCCTCTCGTCCATGTTTTTCCAGCTCTCTCATCAAACCTGTTGTCTCTTCTCCTTCCACATGTACAGAATCCGGATGCACACGCATCTCACGTATATTACATGTCTCCATCTTTCTCACAGACCTAACTTCTTCCTCTCTCTTTCTCTCTCTAGCTATCTCCCTCTCTCTGTTTCGTTAGGTTTGTCTCCTACTCTCTCGCCCACATACATACAATATTTCCCGCCCTATCTGCTCCATCTTTGCAAGCTCTCTCTGCACGTTTCATTCACACATTGGGATATGTTCAAAATGTTGCTTTTATAATGGCTGATGTAGAGTTATTGTTGGTTTTCTTGCATCCTACAATGTAATAACTATGAAATGCATTTTGATTGTCATTTGGCTGGGATTATGCGAGTTTGAGCATGTTGTGAAGTACTATAGACCTCGTATACATCTTGGAATTCAACAATGATTGTAACTATTGAATTGTATAGACCATTACATTCGAAGTCAGTAGCCTAATATATTTATTTCACAATTTCAACAAATGATTAATTCACTACATACTAGGAAAACAAATGTGTACACCCTCCGCTTTTATCTATGTCTGCGTATTAGCATTGGTCAAAGTCAAGTTTTGTAAACTCTCAAAAAGTTTATAACAAAAAATATTAACATATACAATAACAAATAAATACCATTAGAATCATTATTGAATGTACTTCACAGCATACATATCTATTATAGTAAATGTTTATATTTTTCTATAAACTTGGTCAAACTTTAGGAAGTTTGACTTCGGTCAAACCTAATATGCAGAGTTTACTAGTACTACTCGCTAGTTGCTTAGACGAATCACCCAACACACCACACAGGGAGTTCAGTGTCACAAAATTTTGAGGACGGCGGGCAAATCTCCCGCGACCCTGATTTGAGCAGTGGGAAGTTACCATCATAGCCTTCGAAATAGGCCGACAGATGACGGTTGGTAGGGGGCTGTTTTCGTAACTTCAGGTTCACCCTACCCAGCCAGCCCCACCCCGGCACCCAGTGTAGTACACCTGAATACTCCCCATTTTCTATCCCCACCGCAAAATAGACTTCTCCACGGCATCGCAACCTTCGTGCTCCTCCCCTTCTACATCGGCGCACTCGTCCACCGCAGCGCATCTGCCTCATCGCTGACCTCGTACGCCGCACTGGAGCCGGTCCACTGTCGTTGTCGTACACGGAGCCTCTTCCCCGGCACCGTCTTCCATGGTCTCGGATCTGCTTCCCGGAAGCCGACGCCAAGCGCAGAAGCACCACTGTCGTGGACAATGAACTGACTCCCGTTGCCGACCATGACTCACAGAGGCCGCCACGACCATCGTTCTCCTCCTCGGTTGGTAATGTGTGTATTGAATAACTTAGCAGTACATGTGCTGTTCCAATTTTGTTCATACCTACCCTTCAAATTTCCTGGGTGCTATTGTTCCTATAAAAGTAATTGGTTATAGCCTCCATTGTTCAACAGAATATCAGTTTGTAATTGTGCGTCGCTCATGTATCGCGCTGTGCTTGGGTAGGTATTTCTTCTGCAACCAGTAGTGTGGCAAATGATGGATAGTTTTTTAGAAGTAGCAAGATGCCCATGCGTTGCACGCATCAAGATGCATTTGTATGAGTGGTTTATCTTGTGGGAGAAAAGGATGAACGAGGGAATGCCTTATTTGCAAATGCGGATAGGGGTGTAGGTATCTTTTTGCAAAATTGCCACAGTTTCCTTCCTATCCGTCGGATATAAATCGGATGGCCTATATTGCAGGATGGCAGGAACACCATCATCACCAACTCTGTTTTTTTAGAAGATTAGGGAAAAAGTAGAGAAATAAATGGAGAGTAGAGATGTAGAGATAAATATTAAATATAAAATAAATATAACAGTAGATAAGAGAGTAGAGATAGCAGAGACGTCGGGAAAGGATTGCGTGCGCGCGGGAAAAAGCGGCTGGGCCTGCGCTAGTTTTGGCGCGTGGCGTCCGGCACGCTTTATAAAATCCAACGCCATCCCACCGCTCTGTGCCTTGCCACCGCTCTCTCCCCGCTATGTGCCTCGCCACCGCTCTCTCCCCGCTCTTTCTCGCCTCGTCGCCGCCGCGCCACCATGCCGCTGCGTCGCCGGGAAACTTGGGGATATCGCGGCGTCCACGCGCGCCCCTCCGACGGCTTCTCTGCCGAGATCCGGTTCCGCGGGATGCGCCTCGGCCTCAGCAATTTCGACACTGCCAACGAGGCCGCCGGCGCGTATGACGCGATGGCGTGGCACCTCCGGTGGCCTCATAGAACATTGAACTTCCCCAATGTGCCGATGCGGGAGCGGGCACAGGAGCTCACGCCTCTGCCGCGGCTTATCACCGACAAGGATCATCGCGACCATCGGAGGCGGGAGCACCGTCTCGGCATCGCCGAGATGGACGAGGAAAGCATGGCGCTGTGGTGCCAACGCTTTCCGCAGGACATCATCAACGAGCGTGAGTTCTACGTGCAAAGGAGGGCGGAGAGGGATAAGAGGAGGGCGGAGCGAGCCGCCTATCGCGAGGACAAGCGTAGGCGAAAAGCAGACGCTCAATTCAACATGAGGCTAGGAGCAGCGTCGCCCTGGGAATCCGATGACAATCGATATCTTCAGGCCTACAGTCAGACGTCGGAGGAGGACATCACCGAGGAGGAGTCGGACGACGAGGAGTAGTTGAATAATCTATTTTTTTATCTATCTCTGCTGAGAACTATCCTCTACTATCTATCTCTACTTCTCGATCTGAGCATTGTAAACGCTTTTTTAAAGTGCCACGCATTGTGATTCTGTTGGAGATGCTCTAACATGGCAGACGAGTGCTTTAATGTTGCCCACAAGATGCGTGAGTATTACTAGTAGTATATTTTTCTTGCTATATTGAGATTTTATGTAATGCCCCAGATGAAACACTTTCCAATTATGGCAATATATGAAACTTTGACTTCATCAATTCCATTCTGGGCCTTCTTTCATGTCGGGTTTCTTCGTTTTATCGTGTGCGTGTGTGCATTTCCTTCATGTCATGTTGTCATGTGCATTGCATTGCTTTCGTGTTGTCACTTGCACCCGGTCCCACTCATCTCTTCCCGTTGTCCGTTTCGAGTTCCGACACACACACGTGCCCATGGTACCCCCGAGTCCTTCTTTCGTGTGTGGCAGAATAACGTTTCTGGAATGAGGTGAGACTTATCGGGTGTTGTTGTTTTGGTACGTGTAGGCCGCCTGTCAAGTTTCATCGCGTTTGGAGTTCGTTTGGTACTCCAACGGTTAACCTAGTGGGCTAAAAGTACCCCTTCCTTTTGGCCAAGACCCCCTCCTCAACAGCCCACTAACCCAGCAAAACCCTTCCCATCATCTCGGTCATCGGATCACGAACGTGTGGCCGAAAACCGCACCCCATTTGGAGTCTCCTAGCTCCCTATGCCTATAAAAACGTCCCCCACGTCCATTTTTACGGATGAAACCTAGCCCCTCTTCCCTTCGCGCCACGCCGGACACATCCGACCCGACCAGACATGTCCACCGCCGCGCAGCCACGTTGCTCCGAAAAATAGGAGGGCACCACCTCAGCTCCGCCGCCACGTGGACGCCCCCTATTGGCCCCCTCAGCGCCTCCACCTCCCACCTCCTCCCGCGGCCCGCCGGGCCCGCCCGACCCGACCGCCTCGCGCCACCAGCCCGCGTCCGCGGCTCGGCTGGACCTCGCCGCCGGCCGGCCGGACCTCACCGCCGCCGTGGAACTCCGCCCGCCGCCGCCTTCGGTCCGCCGTTGCCGAACCCCCCACCCCGCTCCGCCGTCGCGGCCGGTGCCTCGCCGCCTCCCGCCGCCGGCGCACTCCGCCCGCCGCCTCCCGCCGCCGCCGCGTGCCGCCCCTGCCTCTTCGCGCCACCACCGCCTCCACCTCCGCTCCGGCCGCCGGAGTTCGCCGCCGCCTCGCCGGAGCTCCTCCTCGTCAGATCCGAAGAAGGTGGATCAGATCCACCAAGCCCCCAATCCAAACGCACGCCTCCGTCCCGATCCACTCCATCCCGCACGGATCCATCCACGTTTGACTTTTGTGAGGTATAAAAACCACTAAGTCCCAGGATTTTGTTATTTTTGTTTCATGTTTGAGTGGCTGTAACTTTTAGTGTGCTTGTCCAAATTGTGCATATTATATAACAAAATGATCGTGGTGATGTGCTCTACATTTTGTTCCATTGTGGCATGCTTGTTTGAGATCATCTTGATGACCTAATCATCGTGACAAGAGTGCTACTTGTTATAAACTGCTATTACTTGTTAATTTGGTGTCATGTTAGAGATATGATAACTTGGCGCATGTTTATCCAAATGGAGCATATGATATGTCAAAATGTTCATTGTGAAGTGCTCTACATGATGGTTGTTGTAGCATTCATGTTAGGTGCCATATTGCCATGTTAATCTCTGTTGCAAAAGTGCATGTGGCTGTTAAGTGCTGAAACTTGTTATGAGATGCTGATTTTAAGTGCTCATTGCGTTTGCCTTCATGCCACATGTCAATATGTTTTAGAAGCACCATCATATGGTCTTTGATGTGGTGCAAACCATTTTCCATGATATGCCTTGAGGTGACTTAAACAATCTTGTAAACATGCCATGCCAATGTTACTGTTTTATACTTAGTGAAAAAACTGCTATGTCTGGAATCTGTTTTAATCTGATGCTATGTTTGCTTGATGCCCCACTCAAATCCATG
This sequence comes from Secale cereale, assembly GCA_902687465.1. Classification (NCBI taxonomy): domain Eukaryota; kingdom Viridiplantae; phylum Streptophyta; class Magnoliopsida; order Poales; family Poaceae; genus Secale; species Secale cereale. Next base: position 317,114,817 of record LR738713.1, read on the forward strand.
CTTATTTTGGAGTGGCCAATGATCATTCCTTGTTGTCCATGTATTTGTCTATCCATTCATGCCCTTACTTGCACATATGGCCTGGTGTAGCTTATTTATTTCTTGTTCCCAAGTTGCTATAAATTATACCTGTCAGGTTTTTATCAGCATGATCAATTTGGTGTAGCTTGTTGCTATTGATCCATGCCTCCTATGGAGTTGCTCCAATGGAGTTGTTTGCTGTATGCTATGTCTACTAAATGTCCATGATCTTTATATGCTTGGTGGAGTTGATATGCATGTTGTTTTTTGCCTCCGAAGGCAGCATCGTGATGATGTTTTTGCCTTCCCAGATTTTGGCTAAGTCTGGATAATTTTATTGCAACTTGCCATGCTTGGTTAATTGTGTTCTAGTAGGTTTTGGGGGGTGTTCTAAGTTCATGCTTGTTAAGTAACATGTCTACTTCACATCCATGCTTCTTTTCATCATGTTTGGGTGTTGTAGCGTATATATCTCTTGCTCCAAAGTTGCTTTGTGGCTGTTAACTTCAGCTTTTCATTGTATCTTGTTTCGTGTGTATGTGTTGAACCGTTGCTCCGTTTTGAGCGTGCCCTATATGAAACTTGTGTGATTTTGCATGTAGAATCATAATATCATGTTGTTTACATGTTTTGAGTGTGTTTACTTGATGTGTGGATGCATCTTGGACCGTTGCCTTACTTGTCTTGTTTTGCTCATATCTTCTAGACCGTAGCTCCGAATTAAACAAACTTTATATGAAACTTGACTAGATTTTCGTGTAGATCATCATGGTGCATGTTAACTTGCTGTTTAACAACTTTAACATAAGCAGATCTGGACCAATTTCAAATATGCATATGAGGACTTACTGGATTTGCTATATGTTGATTCCGGCCTCATTTAAACTTGTTGTTTTGTGTTGTTCTTGTATGCTTCATCCCTTGCCATGAAATGCATCATATAGACTTGTCTTGCATCATGTTGATTGTGCATTGCACCGTGTTTGATATTGTGCCTCGTTGTGTGCTTGTGTTGAGTAGAGCCGGGAGCCGAGACCGAGAACGAGGTTCCTACCGAGGTTGAGTACGAGGAGCCGTCTTACGATCCCATCGACAACTCGACATGCAAGATGACCTAACCCAGATATCATTACTATCTTTGCCTATTGCTAGATGTCTCGCTCTTTAGCTTATTGCCTCGATGCCCATGTTTGTTTGCCAGCCTCCTATTGTGGCCATGAATCTCTCTAACCACCCAACCTAGCAAACCTTTGTTTGGCTACGTAAGCTTCGCTCAGCCCCTCTTATAGCATTGCTAGTTGCAGGAGAAGATTTGAAGATTCTTGCTTCATGTTGAAGTTATTGTTGGGATATCACACTATACTATATGTTAACCAAATCATCTATATATTGGTAATGGATGGAAGGCTAAGCCTCTTTCTTGGTGTTTTGTTCCACTCATGCCACCCTATGAACCGTTTAAACCGGTGTTATGTTCCTTGATTTTGCGTCCCTAACACGGTTGGGGTTTATGGGCCCCCCTCGATAACCCGCTTAGCGCTAAAGCTTTTCCAGCAAGTCCCAACTTTGGTTTTACATTTGCCTAATAACTAAAACTTGCATAGGGTGTTGCAAACCCGAGTTCTTAATCAACAACCCGGGCGAGTGCTCCACAGGAGTGTTGGTCCAACCGGGCAGACTACGGGGCCACCACGAGGAAACTCGAGGATTGGTATTTTCCTGTAGGCTGTCCCATCCGGTCGTGGCCTCAGACTAGATACGCGCGGCTACTGTCAGGGTGTCGGCACGCCAGAAGGTCTTGCTGTATTAGTTTTACCTTAGTCGGAATATCTTGAGCACGGGATTCTGAGAATACTCGGGTCTTCCCACCTTGGAGTTGCGACTCTGCAGATCGTGAGCTTGTGATGGGCTAAGTTGGGACACCCCTCCAGGGTTTGATCTTTTGAAAGTTGTGCCCGCGGTTATGTGGCAGATGGGAACTTGTTAATATCCGGTTGTAGAAAACTTCACACCATGTTCAGAATACACTACCAGCGTAAGTAACCGTGACGGTCATTTTCCGAAGGGTTTCGGGAAGTGAACATGGTGGGGTTATGTTGGACGTGCTTAGATAGGATCACTTCGTGATCACTTTGATGTTCGTGGCACTTCCCTTCTTGCTCTAAACACGTAAGCTAGTGCTAGTGCAGCCACAACCTTTATTCTTCAGCCTTGTTCCACACCCAAGGCTTAGATAGTTTTGCTACCCGGGAACGGGATTGCTGAGTCCTCCGTGGCTCACAGATTCTACACAACACCAGATGCATGTACCATGGTGAACTACACAGGTGATGGCACAGAGCTGTACGGGGAGTTTGATGAAGAACGTGGGCGATATTACGTGTTTTACCAAGAGGATCAGTAGTGGCTTCTACTAGGGGCGATCGGACTTTGTGGCTTTTATTTGGTACCTTTCATTTGGATCTTTGTCCGTAGTCGGACTGTGATGTTATTTGAATGATGATTGCTTATGTAATGTATTGTGTGACGTGGTGAGTGTAAGCCAACTACTCTTTTGCAATTTCATCTCTCTTTTACATGAGTCGTGCAAAGATATCATACTTGAGATCATTCTAGTATGAGCTTATACCTTTAAGTCGTGCCTCGACACGTAGGAGGTATAATCTCATACTGGGCATTACAAGTTGGTAATCAGAGCCTTCTCCGACCTAGAAGCCCCCACTGATTGATCGAATCGTTGACGGTTGAGTCTAGGCACACACTTGAAAATGTTTTGAGTCCTATATATATATATATATATATATATATATATATATATATATATATATATATATATATATATATATATATATATATATATCGGAGAGTAGGATTTCTTTTGCTCCTCATCCCTTTTCACTCTGGTGAGGACTCCTGGCGATTGCTTATCTCTTCTACTCTCAAAAATTCACTAATGTTTTTTAGGATCACGCGAGTATTGCTTGAATTGTTCCGATGTCTTTGTGACGAGAACATTGTTCTCGATGCCTCCTGTCATTTAGGGGTTGTGGCAGTGTCCCGGGGAGTTGAGCTCCGAGGTGTTGTCATCACAAATCTATCGCAGCAGTTCTGGAATATTTAAGACGGCCGACATCGAAAACTCTTCTATGCGTTTAGTGGCAAGATAACCCCGAGATCACCCAGTACTGGGGAGGTAGTTCGGGAGTATTGCCATAGCTTGTATAGCAGATGCGTTTCGAAGGTCCGAGGTAGACGGTTTCCAGAAATAACTAGTTATGTGTTGAAGGATGGATACAGCTGGATGTACGATTAGAGTTGAGTGCGTGATGCTTCCCCTGTATCCCCAACACCTGATTGCTTAACTGGAAACTTTCGAAAATTAATAGGTGGGTTCATCTTGTAGTTCGTAGGCATTGTTCCAACGAATGCATGATATGGAGTTCGGGGTTCTACATTGAGTGAAGTAGTTTTATGGGCGTTGTTCCGATCGGGAGTTGCACCTTAAAGGGTCCTTGGCTATGCTGATCCGGGGATTGCAAAACCCATTTGTAACACATTCCATAAGCTTTCAGCTCGAATATGTCGAACGAAGCTTCTATCTTGTATTTGTTCTATGTGCTCCTTGTTGTTTTTATTTACCTTTTGTTCTCCCAAGTGGATTCTCGTGAAGATTGTTGTACCATTAAACTGTGGATTACATTCGTTCATTTTGTTCGAACGTTCTTGTGAAGACTTACGTTGCAATTTCTAGCCGTTGATTCAGCTTATATATTTTCAATCAATGGCTAATAGTTGTCATCTCATTCAGGATGGCTCCTAAAAGGGTTCCCAATGCTAACCCAGAGGGTGAAGAAGTTCCTGATCGTCCTCCTTCCCCTCCTCCTCCGTCTGAGGCCTGGAGAGAAATTATGCAAGTGACGAACTAGAACACCCAGATGCTTATGCAAATGATGCAGAACTTTCAAACCAACCAAGCAAATCAAGGTGGTCATGGGAACCAAGGCCAAGACAATTTGTTCAACCAACCTCACTTTGCTATACTCAACCAGTTCCTGGCAAACCAACCAAAGGCATTCAATTACTGTGTGGATCCGCTAGATGCTGAAGACTGGATAACAGACATCAAGAAGCACTTTGAATGCAGTAACGTGAGACCTGAGGATTATGTAAAGTTTGTCGCCTTCCAACTCAAGGATCAAGCCGATGATTGGTGGCAGCAGTATAAAGATTCCAGAGAAGGACGTGAAATCTTGTGGACTGACTTCTGCAAGGATTTCCGCTCTCACCACATTCCAACTAGTGTCATCGAAGGTATGCGTGAGCAATTTCGCAACCTGAAGCAAGGCACCATGTCTGTTTATCAATACAATGTCAAGTTCCAGAACCTTGCCCGCTATGCCAAGCAAGACATCCCAGATTCCAAGAGCAAGATTTATCAGTTTCGTGGTGGTCTGAAGGACGAACTCCAACTAGCTCTCACCTTGTTTGAGCCAGATGAATTTGATCAATTCTATAACATGGCACTTAAGCAAGAGGCAGCCCAGCTCAAGGTTGAAGCTTCCAAGAAGAGAATCAGAGATGATGTCAACTCCTCCTCTTCTTCCCAAGTGGTTGAAAAGCAGTATAAGTTTTGGCTTCCACCTCCTCCAGTGCTCCGCCCTGCCAACAACATCAACTAGCATTCTAGTGGTCGTGGTTTCTCCCACCCACACAACCAAGGCAATCAGTCCAAGTCGCAGTACCAAGCTCCAAGACCAAGTGTTCCTCCTCCTCGTCCAGTTTGTGAGGTCACTTGCTACAAATGTGTTCTGAAGGGTCATTATTCCAACAAGTGCACCAGCCAGAGGCGCCTTCCGCCTCCTCCACCTGTCAGCACTGCTATTGTCAAGCACAATCCCAAGCATGCAAGAGTGAACCTGATGAGTGCAGCTAAAGCAGAAAATTCTTCTGATGTGATAATTGGTAATCTTCGAGTTAACTCTATTCCTGCAAAGGTCTTGTTTGATTCTGGTGCATCACTTTCCTTCATGCCATGTACATTTGCATCTAAGCATAACGTGGGCACAGTGGACTTGCCAAAGAGGTTATCTATTATTTCTCCGGGCAAACATATGTCTTCCAACTCAGTGGCTCCGGATGTATCTATTTACACGGGTGATTACCGCTTTCTGGTCTCTCCGGTTATTCTCGGCAACTCCAACATTGATCTTATTCTTGGGATGGATTGGCTCTCCAAGCATGATGCTCACATTGATTGCGCAAATAAGGAAGTCAAGCTTACTCATCCTGACGAAGACGTGATTATCTTCGCCTCTCGAGATAACACAATCAGACTATTCTCTCTCAATGACAAGGGCGAGATTAATGCCATCTCTCAAATTCCGGTGGTCAATGAATATGAAGATGTTTTCCCTGAAGAGCTTCCAGGCATGCCTCCACATCGTCAAGTTGAATTCGTCATTGAACTCGAGCCCGGTACCGAGCCAGCATGCCGGTGTCCGTACAAGCTTTCCCTTGATGAGTTGCAGGAGCTGAAGAAACAACTCGATGAGCAAGAGCGTATGGGTCTAATCAGGCCTAGCACTTCTCCACGGGGCTGTGGTGTTCTATTTGTCAAGAAGAAGGATGGCACGGAGCGCCTTTGCGTTGATTACCGACCATTGAACAAGAAGAAAATAAAGAACAAGTATCCGCGCCCCAATATCAATGAATAGTTCGAGTAGCTCAAAGGAGCAAAAGTGTTCTCAAAGCTCGACCTCCGGATGGGTTATCACCAGATCCGTATTCGTGAAGAAGATATTCACAAGACCACATTCAGAACAAGCTATGGTTCCTATGAATACACGGTCATGTCTTTTGGCCTCGCAAATGCTCCACCCACCTTCTCGAGGATGATGCACTTCATATTCAACCCCTACACCAATGAATTTGTTCTCGTCTATCTGGATGATATCTTGGTATTCTCCAAGGATGAAGAAGACCATGCCAAGCACCTCCGTTTGGTTCTGGACAGACTCCGTGAACACAAGTTCTATGTGAAGTTCTCCAAGTGTGAATTTTGGCTGGATAAGGTCTTATATCTTGGCCATATCATCTCTACAGAGGGTATTTCTGACAACCCCGAGAAAGTTGAAGCTATTGTCAACTGCGAACCCCCGCAGAACGCCAAGCAACTCCGAAGCTTCCTTGGTCTCGCTAGCTATTGCAGAAGGTTCGTTGAGAACTTCTCCAAGATTGCCAAGCCTCTCTCCAACTTGCTGCAGAAGAATGTCAAGTACAACTGGACTCCTGATTGTGATGTGGCATTCAAAACACTCAAAAAGAAGCTCATTTCTGCTTCGGTTCTTACTCCTCCGGATGAGTCCAAGCCCTATGAAGTATTCTGTGATGCTTCTCTACAAGGACTTGGTGGTGTTCTCATGCAAGACAAGAAGATTGTGGCATACACTTCTCGTCGGTTGAAGCCAAATGAGAAGAACTACCCCACACATGATCTCGAGCTAGCAGCGGTGGTACATGCCTTGATCACGTGGAGACACCTTCTGTTGGGCAGAAAAGTGGACATCTTCACCGATCACAAGAGCTTGAAGTACATATTCACACAGCCAAACCTGAACCTTCGCCAGACTCGTTGGGTTGAGATGATCCAAGCATCGAATACACACCTAGCAAGGCCAATGTCATTGCAGATGCCTTGAGCAGAAAGGCATATTGCAACAGTCTCCTTCTCAAGCCGTTCCAGCCTGAGCTTTGTGAATCATTCAGGAAGCTCAACCTCCAAGTTGTTCCGCAAGGCTTTCTTGCAACTCTTCAAGTTGCTCCTACCTTGGAAGATCAGATCCGTGAGGCCCAACTCAGTGATGCTATGGTGCAGAAAGTGAAACATGGTATTGCTAAGGGCACTCCCAAATACAAATGCTATCGTGTTGATGAGAAAGACACCTTGTTCTTTGAGGACATAATTGTGGTTCCCAAGGGTGATCTTAGGAAGCTCATAATGAATGAATCACATGACTCCCTCCTCTCGATTCATCCTGGAAGTTCCAAGATGTACCAAGACCTCAAGAAATCTTACTGGTGGACTCGCATGAAAAGGAAGATCGCCCAATTCGTGAATGAATGTGATGTCTGCAGAAGAGTGAAGGCAGAGCATCAACGTCCAGCCGGTCTCCTCCAACCTCTTCCTATTCCCGAGTGGAAATTCGACCACATTGAAATGGATTTCGTCACTGGGTTTCCCAAGTCCAAGAAGGGGAATGATGCTATCTTTGTTGTGATTGACAAGCTAACCAAAGTAGCTCACTTCCTTCCAGTCAAAGAATCCATCAATGCAGCTCAATTGGCAGAGTTGTACACTTCCAGAATTGTGTCGTTGCATGGCATTCCTCAAGTTATCTCCTCAGACCGTGGAAGTTTGTTCACATCCAAGTTCTGGGACTCCTTTCATTCAGCCATGGGCACTAAGATTCGTTTCAGCACTGCGTTTCACCCTCAGACTAGTGGTCAAGTCGAAAAAGTGAACCAGATCCTCGAAGACATGCTCAGAGCTTGTGTCATCTCTTTTGGCATGAAGTGGGAAGATTGTCTCACGTTTGCCGAGTTCTCTTACAACAACAGCTTCCAAGCAAGTGCTGGCAAAGCTCCTTTTGAAATCCTCTATGGCAGAAAGTGTCGTACCCCTCTCAACTGGTACGAGACTAGTGAACGTCAACTTCTTGGCAATGACTTGATCTCAGAAGCCGAAGGAATGTGCAAAGTCATACGTGAGAATCTCAAGGCCGCTCAGTCGCGTCAAAATAGTTACTATGACGGCAAGCATCGTGATTTGGCCTTTGACATTGGGGATCATGTCTATCTCCATGTTTCTCCTATGAAAGGAACCCAAAGATTCGGTATCAAAGGCAAGCTTGCTCCGAGATATGTGGGCCCTTTCAAGATTCTTAGCAAAAGAGGCGATCTAGCCTATCAACTTGAGCTCCCCTCCAACTTTGCAAATGTTCATGATGTGTTTCACGTGTCTCAACTCCGCAAATGCTTCAAGACACCTGAACGCACCATTCCGTTCGAGGAGATTGATCTTCAACAAGACTTGTCTTATCGTGAGCACCCTGTTGCTATTCTTGAAGAAACCGAGCGCAAAACCCGCAACAAGTCAATCAAGTTCTTGAAAGTTAAGTGGTCACACCATACCGACAGAGAAGCTACGTGGGAATGAGAAGATCACCTTCGTTCCGAGTACCCTTCCTTCTTCCAGTCCTAGACCTCGGGACGAGATCTTTTCGTAGTAGAGGAGAGTTTGTAATGCCCCAGATGTAACACTTCCCAATTATGGCAATATATGAAACTTTGACTTCATAAATTCCATCCTGGGCTCTTCTTTCATTTCGGGTTTCTTCATTTTGTCGTGTGCGTGTGTGCATTTCATTCATGTCATGTTGTCATGTGCATTGCATTGCTTTCGTGTTGTCACTAGCACCCGGTCCCACTCGTCTCTTCCCGTTGTCCGTTTCGAGTTCCGACACTCACACACATGCCCGTGGTACCCCTGAGTCCTTCTTTCGTGTGTGGTCGTGTAACATTTCCGGAATGAGGTGAGACTTGTCATGCGTTGTTGTTTTGGTACGTGTAGGCCGCCTATCAAGTTTCATCGCGTTTGGAGTTCGTTTGGTACTCCAACGGTTAACCTAGTGGGCTAAAAGTACCCCCTTCCTTTTGGCCAAAGACCCCCTCCTCAACAGCCCACTAACCCAGCAAAACCCTTCCCATCATCTCGGTCATCGGATCACGAACGTGTGGCCGAAAACCGCACCCCATTTAGAGTCTCCTAGCTCCCTATGCCTATAAAAACGTCCCCCACGTCCATTTTTGCGAACGAAACCTAGCCCCTCCTCCCTCCGCGCCGCGCAGGACACATCCGACCCGACCAGACATGTCCGCCGCCGCGCAGCCACGTCGCTCCGAACAATAGGAGGGCGCCACGTCAGCTCCGCCGCCACGTGGACGCCCCCTATTGACCCCCTCGGCGCCTCCACCTCCCACCTCCTCCCGCGGCCCGCCGGGCCCAGGCGGGGCCCGCCCGGCCGGACCGCCTCGCGCTGCCAGCCCGCGTCCGTGGCTCGGCCGGACCTCGCTGTCGGCCGGCCGGACCTCACCGCCGCCGCGGAACTCCGCCCGCCGCCGCCTTCTGTCTGCCGTCGCCGGAACCGGAACCCCCCCGCTTCGCCGCCGCGGCCGGCGCCTCCCCGCCTCCCGTCGCCGGCGCACTCCGCCCGCCGCCAGCCCTCGCCGGCGCGCCGCCGGACGTCGCAGCCACGGTCCGCCCCTGCCTCTTCGCGCCACCGCCGCCTCCACCTCCGCTCCGGCCGTCGGAGTTCGCCGCCGCCTCGTCGGAGCTCCTCCTCGCCGGATCCGAAGAAGGTGGATCAGATCCACCAAGCCCCCAATCCAAACGCACGCTTCTGTCCCGATCCACTGCATCCCGCACGGATCCATCCACGTTTGACTTTTGTGAGGTATAAAAACCACTAAGTCCCAGGATTTTGTTATTTTTGTTGCATGTTTGAGTGGCTGTAACTTTTAGTGTGCTTGTCCAAATTGTGCATATGATATATCAAAATGATCGTGGTGATGTGCTCTACATTTTGTTCCATTGTGGCATGCTTGTTTGAGATCATCTTGATGACCTAATCATCATGACAAGAGTGCTACTTGTTATAAACTGCTATTACTTGTTAATTTGATGTCATGTTTGAGATATGATAATTTGGAGCATGTTTATCCACATGGAGCATATGATATGTCAAAATGTTCATTGTGAAGTGTTCTACATGATGGTTGTTGTCGCATTCATGTTAGGTGCCATATTGCCATGTTAATCTCTGTTGCAAAAGTGCATGTGGCTGTTAAGTGCTGAAACTTGTTATGAGATGCTGATTTTAAGTGCTCATTGCTATTGATGTGTTTGCCTTCATGCCACATGTCAATATGTTTTAGAAGCACCATCATATGGTCTTTGTTGTGGTGCAAACCATTTTCCATGATATGCCTTGAGGTGACTTAAACAAGCTTGTAAACATGCCATGCCAATGTTACTGTTTTATACTTAGTGAAAAAACTGCTAAGTCTGGAATCTGTTTTAACCTGATGCTATGTTTGCTTGATGCCCCACTCAAATCGATGCTTGTTTTGGAGTGGCCAATGATCATTCCTGTTGTCCATGTATTTGTCTATCCATTCATGCCCTTACTTGCACATATGGCATGTTGTATCTTATTTATTTTTTGTTCCCAAGTTGCTATAAATTATACCTGTCAGGTTTTTATCAGCATGATCAATTTGGTGTAGCTTGTTGCTATTGATCCATGCCTCCTATGGAGTTGCTCCAATGGAGTTGTTTGTTGTATGCTATGTCTACTACATGTCCATGATATTTATATGCTTGGTGGAGTTGATATGCATGTTGTTTTGTGCCTCCGAAGGCAGCATCGTGATGATGTTTTTGCCTTCCCAGATTTTGGCTAAGTCTGGATAATTTTATTGCAACTTGCCATGCTTGGTTAATTGTGTTCCAGCAGGCTTTTGGGGGTGTTCTAATTTCATGCTTGTTAAGTAACATGTCTACTTCACATCCATGCTTCTTTTCATCATGTTTGGGTGTTGTAGCGTATATATCTCTTGCTCCAAAGTTGCTATGTGGCTGTTAACTTCAGCTTTGCATTATATCTTGTTTCGTGTGTATGTGTTGAACCGTTGCTCCGTTTTGAGCGTGCCCTATATGAAACTTGTGTGATTTTGCATGTAGAATCATAATATCATGTTGTTTACATGTTTTGAGTGTGTTTACTTGATGTGTGGATGCATCTTGGACCGTTGCCTTACTTGTCTTGTTTTGCTCATATCTTCTAGACCGTAGCTCCGAATTAAACAAACTTTATATGAAACTTGACTAGATTTTCGTGTAGATCATCATGGTGCATGTTAACTTGCTGTTTAACAACTTTAACATAAGCAGATCTGGACCAATTTCAAATATGCATATGAGGACTTACTGGATTTGCTATATGTTGATTCCGGCCTCATTTAAACTTGTTGTTTTGTGTTGTTCTTGTATGCTTCATCCCTTGCCATGAAATGCATCATATAGACTTGTCTTGCATCATGTTTATTGTGCATTGCACCGTGTTTGATATTGTGCCTCGTTGTGTGCTTGTGTTGAGTAGAGCCGGGAGCCGGGAGCCGAGACCGAGAACGAGGTTCCTACCGAGGTTGAGTGCGAGGAGTCGTCTTACGATCCCATCGACAACTCGAGGGGCAAGATGGGAATTTGCTAGATGTCTCGCTCTTTAGCTTATTGCCTCAATGCCCATGTTTGTTTGTCAGCCTCCTATTGTAGCCATGAATCTCTCTAACCACCCAACCTAGCAAACCTTTGTTTGGCTACGTAAGCTTCGCTTAGCCCCTCTTATAGAATTGCTAGTTGCAGCAGAAGATTTGAAGATTCTTGCTTCATGTTGAAGTTATTGTTGGGATATCACACTATACTATATGTTAACCAAATCATCTATATATTGGTAATGGGTGGAAGGCTAAGCCTCTTGCTTAGTGTTTTGTTCCACTCATGCCACCCTAGGAACCGTTTAAACCGGTGTTATGTTCCTTGATTTTGCGTCCCTAACACGGTTGGGGTTTATGGGCCCCCCTCGATAACCCGCTTAGCGCTAAAGCTTTTCCAGCACGGCCCAACTTTGGTTTTACATTTGCCTAATAACTAAAACTTGCATAGGGCGTTGCAAACCCGAGTTCTTAATCAACAACCCGGGCCAGTGCTCCACAGGAGTGTTGGTCCAACCGGGCAGACTGCGAGGCCACCACGAGGAAACTCGAGGATTGGTATTTTCATGTAGGCTGTCCCATCCGGTCGTGGCCTGAGACTAGATACGCGCGGCTACTGTCAGGGTGTCGGCACGGCGGGAGGTCTTGCTAGATTAGTTTTACCTTAGTCGAAATATCTTGAGCACGGGATTCCGAGAATACTCGGGTCTTCCCACCTTGGAGTTGCGACTCCGCAGATCGTGAGCTTGTGATGGGCTAAGTTGGGACACCCCTACAGGGTTTGATCATTCGAAAGCCGTGCCCGCGGTTATGTGGCAGATGGGAATTTGTTAATATCCGGTTGTAGAAAACTTGACACCATGTTCAGAATACACTAACAGCGTGAGTAACCATGACGGTTATTTTCCGAAGGGGTTCGGGAAGTGAACACGGTGGGGTTATGTTGGACGTGCTTAGATAGGATCACTTCGTGATCACTTTGACGTTCGTGGCACTTCTCTTCTCGCTCTAAACACGTAAGCTAGTGCTAGTGAAGTCGCAACCTTTGTTCTTCAGCCTTGTTCCACACCCAAGGCTTAGATAGTTTTGCTACCCGGGAACGGGATTGCTGAGTCCTCCGTGGCACACAGATTCTACACAACACCAGATGCAGGTACCGTGGTGAACTACACAGGTGATGGCACAGAGCTGTACTGGGAGTTCGATGAAGAACGTGGGCGATACTATGTGTTTTACCCAGAGGATCAGTAGTGGCTTCTACTAGGGGCGATCGGACCTTGTGGATTTTATTTGGTATCTTTAATTTGGATCTTCGTCCATTGTCGGACTATGATGTTATTTGAATGATGATTGCTTATGTAATGTATTGTGTGATGTGGCGAGTGTAAGCCAACTACTCTTTTGCAATTTCATCCCTCTTTTACATGAGTCATGCAAAGATATCATACTTGAGATCATTCTAGTATGAGCTTATACCTTTAAGTCGTGCCTCGACACGTAGGAGGTGTAATCTCATACTGGGCATTACAAGTTGGTAATCAGAGCCTTCTCCGACCTAGAAGCCCCCACTGATTGATCGAATTGTTGACAGTTGAGTCTAGGCACACACTTGAAAATGTTCTGAGTCCTATATATATATCAGAGAGTAGGATTTCTTTTGATCCTCGTCCCTTTTCACTCTGGTGAGGACTCCTGACGATTGCTTATCTCTTCTACTCTCAAAAATTCACTATTTTTTTTAGGATCACGCGAGTATTGTTTGAATTGTTCCAATGTCTTTGTGACGATGCCTCCTGTCATTTAGGGGTTGTGGCAGTGTCACGGGGAGTTGAGCTCCGAGGTGTTGTCATCACAAATCTATCGCAGCAGTTCTGGAATACTTAAGATGGCCGACATCAAAAACTCTTCTATGCGGTTAGTGGCAGGATAACCCCGAGATCACCCAGTACTGGGGTGGTAGTTCGGGAGTATTGCCATAGCTTGTATAGCAGATGCGTTTTGAAGGTCCGAGGTAGACGGTTTCCGGAGATAACTGGTTATGTGTTGAAGGATGGATACAGCTGGATGTAGGATTAGAGTTGAGTGCGCGATGCTTCCCCTGTATCCCCAACACCTGATTGCATAACTGGAAACTTTCAGAAATTAATAGGTGGGTTCATCTAGTAGTTCGTAGGCATTCTTCCAACGAATGCATGATATGGAGTTCGGGGTTCTACATTGAGTGAAGTAGTTTTATGGGCGTTATTCCGATCGGGAGTTGCATCTTAAAGGTTCCTTAGCTATGCTGATCCGAGGATTTCAAAACCCTTTTGTAACACGTTCCATAAGCTTTCAGCACGAATATGTCGAACGAAGCTTCTATCTTATATTTGTTCTATCTGCTCCTTGTTGTTTTTATTTACCTTTTGTTCTCCCAAGTGGCTTCTCGTGAAGTTTGTTGTACCATTAAAATGCGGATTACATTCATTCATTTTGTTCGAATGTTCTTGTGAAGACTTACTTTGCAATTTCTAGCCGTTGATTCAGCATATATATTTTCAATCAATGGCTAATAGTTGTCATCTCATTCAGGATGGCTCTTAAAAGGGTTCCCAATGCTAACCCAGAGGGTGAAGAAATTCATGATCGTCCTCCTTCCCCTCCTCCTCCGTCTGAGGCCTGAAAAGAAATTATGCAAGCGACGAACCAGAACACCCAGATGCTTATGCAAATGATGCGGAACTTTCAAGCCAACCAAGCAAATCAAGGTGGTCATGGGAACCAAGGCCAAGGAAATTTGTTCAACCAACCTCACTTTGCTACACTCAACCAGTTCCTGGCAAAGCAACCAAAGGCATTCAGTTACTGTGTGGATCCGCTAGATGCTGAAGACTGGATAACAGACATCAAGAAGCACTTTGAATGCAGCAACGTGAGACCTGAGGATTATGTAAAGTTTGCCGCCTTCCAACTCAAGGATCAAGCCGCTGATTGGTGGCAGCAGTACAAAGATTCCAGAGAAGGACGTGAAATCTCGTGGACTAACTTCTGCAAGGATTTCCGCTCTCACCACATTCCAACTAGTGTCATCGAAGGTATGCGTGAGCAATTCCGCAACCTAAAGCAAAGCACCATGTCTATTTATCAATACAATGTAAAGTTTCAGAACCTTGCCCGCTATGCCAAGCAAGACATCCCATATTCCAAGAGCAGGATTTATCAGTTCCGTGATGGTCTGAAGGATGAACTCCAACTAGCTCTCACCTTGTTTGAGCCGGATGAATTTTATCAATTCTATAACATGGCACTTAAGCAAGAGGCAGCCCAGCTCAAGGTTGAAGCTTCCAAGAAGAGAATCAGAAATGTTGTCAACTCCTCCTCTTCTTCCCAAGTGGTTGCAAAGCAGCAGAAGTTTTGGCTTCCACCTCCTCCAGTGCTCCGCCCTGCCAACAACATCAACAAGCATTCTAGTGGCCGTGGTTTCGCCCACCCACACAACCAAGGCAATCAGTCCAAGTCGTAGTACCAAGCTCCAAGACCAAGTGTTCCTCCTCCTCGTCCAGTTTGTGAGGTCACTTGCTACAAATGTGGTCTGAAGGGTCATTATTCCAACAAGTGCACCAGCCAAAGGCGCCTTCCGCCTCCTCCACCTGTCAGCACTGCTATTGTCAAGCACAATCCCAAGCATGGAAGAGTGAAACTGATGAGTGCAGCTGAAGCAGAAAATTCTTCTGATGTGATAATTGGTAATCTTATGTGACAGTTCCCTAATGATGCTGAATTAGACACAAGGTGCAAATTCCCAGATGATGTTGGATTACACACAAGCCAGGTGGAGTCGTCAGCTGTTCGTGTCCTCGTGGCTCTAGTAAAGGCTTAAAGAAAGCGTGCAGCAGCCCTTGAGAATGTAGCTGAGTTCCTGAAGAAGCGAAAAGAGCAATCAGATGCTCTCTTCACCCATGCCAAAGAAGAGATGGAAGAAGCCGGAAATAAGCTAGCAGAGGCAGAGCAGGCTAGGCGTCTCCTGCTATCTAAAACTATTGTCAATACAAAATTTCCTTCATAGTAGCTAGGCTCAAATGTTTATTAAGTCAGCATGCCTGTTGTGATGTCCGTACATCTACTAATGTGGCACACAATATTTTTTTTTCGGGTCATGTAATAAGAGCAATTACTTTCCAAACAATAACAGACGAAGCATTGGACATGGTATAGTTCACGCGCAAGCCCGACATTCCAAGTTCAACTTCCACATCAAACTCATGTTCACAGATATCTCCACATTCATACATAATGTCCACAACCATGATTCACTTCAAAGCCAAAAAAAATTGAGAAGAGTTATGAATAAAGAAAAACATCTAGTTCCTGCTACTAGTGCGAGCACAACAAGTCAAGACCATGCGTAATTAATTATATTTTGGTCATTTTTTGTGTTCTAAAATGCCGGCTGGCTCGCGGAAGGACGTGTTGCCGGCACATGTGTGGATTCAATGAAGGCAGTGTTGGAAATATGCCCTAGAGGCAATAATAAAAGAGTTATTATTATATTTCCTTGTTCATGATAATCGTTTATTATCCATGCTATAATTGTATTGATTGGAAACTTAAATACATGTGTGGATAAATAGACAAACTTTGTGTCCCTAGTAAGCCTCTTTAGGACTAGCTCGTTGATCAAAGATGACCGCGGTTTCCAGGTCATAGACATGAGTTGTCATTTGATAACGGGATCACATCATTAGGAGAATGATGTGATGGACGAGACCCAAACGTTAAACATAGCTTTTGATCGTATCAGTTATCGCTATAGTTTTCTGCATGTCAAGTATAAGTTCCTATGACCATGAGATCATGTAACTCACTGACACCGTAGGAGTGCCTTGTGTGTGCCAAACATCGCAACGTAACTGGGTGACTATAAAGGTACTCTACAGGTATCTCCGAAGGTGTCTGTTGAGTTGACATGGATCGAGACTGGGATTTGTCACTCCGTGTGACGGAGAGGTATCCCCGGGCCCACTCGGTAATACGTCATCTCAATGAGCTCAAAGTGACTAAGTAGTTAGTCACGGGATTATGTATTACGGAACGAGTAAAGAGACTTGCCGGTAACGAGATTGAACTAGGTATAGAGATACCGACGATCGAATCTCGGGCAAGTAACATACCGACGAGACAAAGGGAACTGTATACGGGATTGCCTGAATCCTTGACATCGTGGTTCATCCGATGAGATCATCGAGGAACGTGTGGGAACCAATATGGGTATCCAGATCCCGCTATTGGTTATTGACCTGGGAGTGTCTCGGTCATGTCTGCATAGTTTCCGAACCCGCAGGGTCTACACACTTAAGGTTCGGTGACGCTAGGGTTGTTAGTGAGAACAGTGCATGGTAACCGAAGTTTGTTCGGAGTCCCGGATGAGATCCCGGACGTGATGAGGGTCTCCGGAATGGTCCGGGGACGAAGATTGATATATGGGATGAGAGTGAACGGAGTCCGGAATTGTTCCGGGGAACATCGGGAAGGAATCGGAGAACCGAAAGGTGTTTCGGGGGCCACGGTAAAGGTTACGGGCACTATGGGCCATAAGTGGGGAGACACAACAGCCCACACAGGGGCTGTGCGCCCCCCCTAGGCCCCTCCACCTGCGCCTAAGGGGGCTGGGCCCCCCTAGGGCAGCCGCACCCCCTAGGACTTGGGGGGCAAGGCGCCTGGGGGGGAAACCCTAGCCCTGGCCGCCACCCCCCCTTGGCCGCCCCATCTGGCCTTGGCCGCCGCCCCCTAGGGGGAACCCTAGGGGCGCCCCCTCCCCTCTCTCCCCCCTATATAAAGAGAGGCAGAGGGAGGGCAGCAACACAAGTTCGTACCTCGGCGCTGCCCTCTCTCTCCCACGAATATCTTCGTCTAGTTTGCAGTGCTTGGCGAAGCCCTGCTGGAATTCCTCCACCACCATCTCCACCACGCCGTCGTGCTGCTGAGTTTCTCCGTCAACTTCTCCTTCCCCCTTGCTGGATCAAGAAGGAGGAGACGTCCCCGAGCTGCACGTGTGTTGAACACGGAGGCACCGTCCGTTCGGTGCTGGGATCTTCGGCGATTTGAATCGCGGCGAGTATGACTCCATCAACCGCGTTCTTGAACGCTTCCGCTTAGCGATCTACAAGGGTATGTGGATCCGACTCTTCCCTCGTAGATGCATCTCCTAGATTGATCTTGGTGAGCGTAGGAAAATTTTTGTTTCCCATGCAACGTTCCCCAACAGTGGCATCATGAGCTAGGATCTTGCGTAGATGCTTTCACGAGTAGAACACAAAGGGGTTTGTGGGCGTTGATGTTTAGATTGCTTCCCTCTTTGGTCTTTCTTGATTCAGTGGCATTATGGGATGAAGCGGCCCGGACCAACTTTACATGTCCACGTACATGAGACCGGTTCCATCGACAGACATGCGACTTTTGTTGCATAAGATGGCTGGCGGGTGTCTGTCTCTCCTATCTTAGTTGAATCGGATTCGACGAAGGCGGTCCTTGTAGAAGGTTAAATAGCAACTTAAATATCACCGTTGTGGCTTTGCGTAGGTAAGAAGCGTTCTTGCTAGATACCCATAGCAGCCACGTAAAACATGCAACAACAAATTAGAGGACGTCTAACTTGTTTTTGCAGGGTATGTATGTGATATGATATGGCCAAAGACTTGATGAGATATATTTGATGTATGAGATGATCATGTTGTAATAGTTAATATCGACTTGCATGTCGATGTATACGGCAACCGGCAGGAGCCATAGGGTTGTCTTTAATTTTTGTATGACCTGCGTGTCAATCATTAAGCGCTATGTAATGCTTTACTTTATCGCTAAACGATAGCAATAGTAGTAAGAGCATGGTGGGCGCGCGACAACCCCGATGGCGACACGATGATGGAGATCATGATGATGGGGATCATGGTGTTACGCCGGTGACGATGGAGATCATGCCGGTGCTTTGGAGATGGAGATCAAAAGCACGAGTTGATGGCCATATCATGTCACTTATGATTTGCATGTGATGTTAATCCTTTTATGCATCTTATTTTGCTTAGGACGACGGTAGCATTATAAGATGATCCCTCACTAAAATTTCAAGATAAATTGTGTTCCCCCTGAGTGTGCGCCGTTGCGAAGGTTCGTCGTTTCGAAGCACCACGTGATGATCGGGTGTGATAGACTCTACGTTCGCATACAACGGGTGCAAGCCAGTTTTGCACATGCAGAACACTCGGGTTAGACTTGACGGGCCTAGCATGTACAGACATGGCCTCGGAACACGGAAGACCGAAAGGTCGAGCATGAGTCATATAGTAGATATGATCAACATGAAGATGTTCACCATTGACACCACCTCATCTCACGTGATGATCGGACTTGGGTTGGTGGATTTGGATCATGTCACGCTCGGATGACCAGAGGGATGTCAATTTGAGTGGGAGTTATAAGTAATTTGATTAGTTAAAACTCACCTATCATGAACAATAGTCTAAGATGTCTTTGCAAATCTTTTGTTGTAGATGGCTCCCGCAGTAGCTCCCCTGAATTTTAATGCGTTCCTAGAGAAAACTAAGCTGAAAGATGATGGGAGCAACTTTGTGGACTGGCTCCGCAATCTGAGGATCATCCTCACAGCTGCCCAAAAGGTTTATGTCCTAAATGCACCGCTAGGTGAACCCCCCGCTCCGGCCTCTGTGGACGTTATGAACGCCTGGCAGTCGTGTGCGGATGACTACTCAGTAGTGCAGTGTGCCATGTTGTATAGCTTGGAAGGAGGACTTCAAAGGCGTTTTGAACGTCATGGAACATATGAGATGTTCCAGGAGTTGAAGTTCATCTTTGAGAAGAATGCCAAGATCGAGAGGTATGAGACCTCCGATAAATTCTTTGCTTGCAAGATGGAGGAGAATTCGTCTGTCAGTGAGCACTTACTGAAGATGTTTGGGTACTATACCCGCATAGCTGATCTGGGACTTGTGTTCCCGGAGGAGGCTATCATTGACAGAATTCTCCAGTCACTCCCACCTAGCAACAAGAGCTTCGTGCAGCATTATAACATGCAAGGGATGAACAAAACCATCGCCGAGCTATTTGCGATGCTGAAAGTCGCTGAGTCAGACATCCAAAAGGAGCATCAAGTGTCGATGGTCAATAAAACTACCAGTTTCAAGAAGAATGGCAAGGGCAAGAAGGGTAACTCTAAGAAGGGTGGCAAGGCAGTTGCTCATCCAGTAAAGAAACCCAAGGCTGGGCCCAAGCCAGAGACTGAGTGTTTCTATTGCAAGGGGAACGGCCACTGGAAGCGGAACTGCCCCAAGTATCTGGGAGACAAGAAGGGAGCCAACAACAACAACAAGCAAGGTATATGTGATATACATGTTATTGATGTGTACCTTACCAACTCTCGTTGTAGTGCCTGGGTATTTGATACCGGTTCGGTTGCTCACATTTGCAACTCTAAACAGGAACTACGGAATAAACGGAGGCTGGCGAAGGACGAAGTGACGATGCGCGTGGGGAATGGTTCCAAGGTTGATGTGATCGCCGTCGGCACGCTCGCTCTTCGATTACCATCGGGATTAGTTATGAACCTGAATAATTGTTATTTAGTGCCTGCGTTGAGCATGAACATTATATCTGGATCTTGTTTAATGCGAGACGGTTACTCATTTAAATCAGAGAATAAAGGTTGTTCTATTTATATGGGTAATATCTTTTATGGTCATGCACCCGAAGTAGGGGGTTCATTCTTATTGAATCTCGATAGCGATGATACACATGTTCATAACATTGATGCCAAAAGATGTAGAGTTGATAACAATAGTACCACTTTCTTGTGGCACTGCCGTCTGGGTCATATCGGCGTGAAACGCATGAGGAAGCTCCATGCTGATGGACTTTTGGAGTCTCTTGATTTTGAATCACTTGACACATGCGAGCCGTGCCTCATGGGCAAGATGACTAAGACCCCGTTTTCAGGAACAATGGAACGGGCAAGTGACTTATTGGAAATCATACATACTGATGTGTGTGGCCCGATGAGTGTCACGGCGCGCGGTGGATATCGTTATTTTCTCACCTTCACTGACGACTTAAGTAGATATGGGTATATTTACTTGATGAAGCATAAGTCTGAAACGTTTGAAAAGTTCAAGCAATTTCAGAGTGAAGTTGAGAATCATCGTAACAAGAAGATCAAGTTCCTACGATCTGATCGAGGGGGAGAGTATCTGAGTTATGAGTTTGGTAATCACTTAAGACAATGTGGAATTGTTTCACAGTTGACGCCACCTGGAACACCACAGCGTAATGGTGTGTCCGAACGTCGTAATCGAACCCTATTAGATATGGTGCGTTCTATGATGTCTCTTGCCGATTTGCCACTATCATTTTGGGGATATGCGTTAGAGACGGCTGCATTCACTTTAAATAGGGCTCCATCCAAGTCCGTTGAGACAACACCGTATGAACTGTGGTTTGGTAAGAAACCTAAGTTGTCTTTTCTCAAAGTTTGGGGTTGCGATGCTTATGTCAAAAGGCTTCAGCCAGAAAAGCTCGAACCCAAAGCGGACAAATGTGTCTTCATAGGATACCCAAAAGAGACGGTTGGGTACACCTTCTATCTCAGATCCGAGGGCAAAGTGTTTGTCGCTAAGAACGGGTCCTTTCTCGAGAAAGAGTTTCTCTCGAAAGAATTGAGTGGGAGGAAGGTAGAACTTGATGAGGTTATTGAACCTCTGCTTCAACCAGAGAGTAGCGCAGCACAGAAAGATGTTTTTGTGGAGCCTGCAACGGTTGAAGAGGAAGCCAATGATGATGATCAAGAAGCTTCTGATCAAGTTACTACCGAACCTCGTAGGTCGACAAGGGTACGCACTGCACCTGAGTGGTATGGTAACCCTGTCTTGGAGGTCATGTTGTTGGACAACAGTGAACATGCGAGCTATGGAGAAGCGATGGTGGGCCCGGATTCCGACAAATGGTTAGAGGCCATGAAATCCGAGATGGGATCCATGTATGAAAACAAAGTATGGACTTTGGAAGTATTACCTGAAGGGCGGAAGGCCATTCAGAATAAATGGATTTTTAAGAGGAAGACGGACGCTGACGGCAATGTCACCGTGTATAAAGCTCGACTTGTGGCAAAGGGTTTTTCACAAGTTCAAGGAGTTGACTACGATGAGACTTTCTCACCCGTAGCGATGCTTAAATCCGTCCGAATCATGTTAGCAATAGCTGCATATTTCGATTATGAAATTTGGCAGATGGATGTCAAAACAGCGTTCCTTAACGGTTTTCTTAAGGAAGAGTTGTATATGATACAACCGGAAGGTTTTGTCGATCCAGAGAATGCTGACAAAGTTTGCAAACTCCAGCGTTCCATTTATGGGCTGGTGCAAGCATCTCGGAGTTGGAATCTTCGCTTTGATGAGGTGATCAAAGCGTTTGGGTTTGTACAAGTTTACGGAGAAGCTTGTATTTACAAGAAAGTGAGTGGGAGCTCTATAGCGTTTCTAATATTATATGTGGATGACATATTGCTGATTGGAAACAATATAGAACTTTTGGATAGCGTGAAGGGGTATTTGAACAAGAGTTTTTCGATGAAGGACCTCGGTGAAGTTGCTTTCATATTGGGCATCAAGATCTATAGAGATAGATCGAGACGCCTGATAGGACTTTCACAAAGTACATACCTTGATAAAGTTTTGAAGAAGTTCAAAATGGATCAATCCAAGAAGGGGTTCTTGCCGGTATTGCAAGGTACAAAGTTGAGTAAGACTCAATGCCCAGTAACTGCGGAAGATAGAGAAAAGATGAGTGTCATCCCCTATGCTTCAGCCATAGGCTCTATCATGTATGCAATGTTGTGCACAAGACCAGATGTCAGCCTTGCCATAAGTATGGCCGGAAGGTTTCAAAGTAATCCTGGTATGGATTACTGGACAGCGGTCAAGAATATCCTGAAGTACCTGAAAAGGACTAAGGAAATGTTTCTCGTTTATGGAGGTGATCAAGAGCTCGTCGTAAAGGGTTACGTCGATGCAAGCTTTGACACTGATCCGGATGACTCTAAGTCTCAAACCGGGTACGTATATATTCTCAACGGGGGAGCGGTAAGCTGGTGCAGTTCCAAGCAAAGCGTGGTAGCCGATTCTACATGCGAAGCGGAGTACATAGCTGCCTCGGAGGCGGCAAAGGAAGGTGTCTGGATGAAGGAGTTCATAACAGATCTTGGAGTTGTGCCTAGTGCATTGAACCCAATGACTCTGTTTTGTGACAACACTGGTGCCATTGCTCTAGCCAAGGAACCAAGGTTTCACAAGAGGACCAGACACATAAAGCGACGCTTCAATTCCATCCGCGATTCAGTCAAGGAGGAGGACATAAGCATTTGCAAAGTACACACGGATTTGAATGTTGCAGATCCGTTGACTAAGCCTCTTCCACGGGCTAAGCATGATCAACACCAAGACTCTATGGGTGTTAGATTCATTACCTTGTAATGCTAGATTATTGACTCTAGTGCAAGTGGGAGACTGTTTGAAATATGCCCTAGAGGAAATAATAAAAGAGTTATTATTATATTTCTTTGTTCATGATAATCGTTTATTATCCATGCTATAATTGTATTGATTGGAAACTTAAATACATGTGTGGATAAATAGACAAACTTTGTGTCCCTAGTAAGCCTCTTTAGGACTAGCTCGTTGATCAAAGATGACCGCGGTTTCCAGGTCATAGACATGAGTTGTCATTTGATAACGGGATCACATCATTAGGAGAATGATGTGATGGACGAGACCCAAACGTTAAACATAGCTTTTGATCGTATCAGTTATCGCTATAGTTTTCTGCATGTCAAGTATAAGTTCCTATGACCATGAGATCATGTAACTCACTGACACCGTAGGAGTGCCTTGTGTGTGCCAAACATCGCAACGTAACTGGGTGACTATAAAGGTACTCTACAGGTATCTCCGAAGGTGTCTGTTGAGTTGACATGGATCGAGACTGGGATTTGTCACTCCGTGTGACGGAGAGGTATCCCCGGGCCCACTCGGTAATACGTCATCTCAATGAGCTCAAAGTGACTAAGTAGTTAGTCACGGGATTATGTATTACGGAACGAGTAAAGAGACTTGCCGGTAACGAGATTGAACTAGGTATAGAGATACCGACGATCGAATCTCGGGCAAGTAACATACCGACGAGACAAAGGGAACTGTATACGGGATTGCCTGAATCCTTGACATCGTGGTTCATCCGATGAGATCATCGAGGAACGTGTGGGAACCAATATGGGTATCCAGATCCCGCTATTGGTTATTGACCTGGGAGTGTCTCGGTCATGTCTGCATAGTTTCCGAACCCGCAGGGTCTACACACTTAAGGTTCGGTGACGCTAGGGTTGTTAGTGAGAACAGTGCATGGTAACCGAAGTTTGTTCGGAGTCCCGGATGAGATCCCAGACGTGATGAGGGTCTCCGGAATGGTCCGGGGACGAAGATTGATATATGGGATGAGAGTGAACGGAGTCCGGAATTGTTCCGGGGAACATCGGGAAGGAATCGGAGAACCAAAAGGTGTTTCGGGGGCCACGGTAAAGGTTACGGGCCCTATGGGCCATAAGTGGGGAGACACAACAGCCCACACAGGGGCTGTGCGCCCCCCCTAGGCCCCTCCACCTGCGCCTAAGGGGGCTGGGCCCCCCTAGGGCAGCCGCACCCCCTAGGACTTGGGGGGCAAGGCGCCTGGGGGGGGAAACCCTAGCCCTGGCCGCCACCCCCCCTTGGCCGCCCCATCTGGCCTTGGCCGCCGCCCCCTAGGGGGAACCCTAGGGGCGCCCCCTCCCCTCTCTCCCCCCCTATATAAAGAGAGGCAGAGGGAGGGCAGCAACACAAGTTCGTACCTCGGCGCTGCCCTCTCTCTCCCACGAATATCTTCGTCTAGTTTGCAGTGCTTGGCGAAGCCCTGCTGGAATTCCTCCACCACCATCTCCACCACGCCGTCGTGCTGCTGAGTTTCTCCGTCAACTTCTCCTTCCCCCTTGCTGGATCAAGAAGGAGGAGACGTCCCCGAGCTGCACGTGTGTTGAACGCGGAGGCACCGTCCGTTCGGTGCTGGGATCTTCGGCGATTTGAATCGCGGCGAGTACGACTCCATCAACCGCGTTCTTGAACGCTTCCGCTTAGCGATCTACAAGGGTATGTGGATCCGACTCTTCCCTCGTAGATGCATCTCCTAGATTGATCTTGGTGAGCGTAGGAAAATTTTTGTTTCCCATGCAACGTTCCCCAACAGGCAGGTGGGGCAGTCTGAAGCCGGTTGCATGCGGCGAGGAGGCGTGTTCAGCCGGGCCTGCAGCGAGTGGGACCCTCTTGGCCGGCGCGCCGGTTCAATGCTTGCGCTATGAGAGGTCGCGTCCGTGTCAGAGCAATCACTCCCTCCAGTCCTTTTTTGTTTGCGTATAACAAAATCTCATTTTCCTTTCAAATTTTACAAGTAAAATTCGTGGACAAACTTTGACCCAAAATAGGATGGGGACTAGTAAACCAGAACGGAGGTAGTATTTTTTTTCTAATCAAATAAGGGTTTCCCTTCCGATTTTCATTACTGAAAACCAGCATCTAAATCTAAACATAGTATTTGCCCTAGAACTACCAGGTTCAATATCTCGCAACATAAACCCATACAACCATACGCCAAGGAGGTACGTAGTACTATCAATTCCATTTTCGCTCCATACCAATCGTTCTAAAAACTACTTAGTACTTATAACGCGCCATTGAAAATCAGAACTCTTAACCCCGCTAAAAATGATATTTTAAACATGGCTACTCGATCTGTGGCAACTAGCGAGCCACCGCCTCCAAGTCGTTCACCTCTGGTCCCGACCATCAACTCCTACGGATCAAGTTATCACGCGAGCTGACTATTCCTACAAAGGTGCGCTCCACCATGTACCCGGTACCCGCGAATGCAGCAATTGTGCACCTAGGGTTTTAGGGTTTATTTGTTAACATTGCCTTTACATAACACTCGTGTGTGCAAGACAGCGAGAGACCGACTGCGTACGTGCGCCTCTTCTCTTCGTATATGTACTCCACCATTTGTCTGGTGTCCAAAAAATTATACTAATAACTACTAGCAATGTGCCAATGCCTTGCCACACGATCTGGGTAGATTAATACATATTCACCGATTTGTAGAAAAAAAGTCTAGTTTTGAAATACTTATATCACTAAAAAATTGCTATGTTTCACTCAAAATATATTCCTTTGGCGGTTTTGATGAGATAAGGGAGGAATGTTGTTGGTTTCAAGATTCGAGAAGTGGTATATGTCTAATTTCTACTCTTACTGGCAAGATGCCTGTGCATTGCACGGAACATCAAGATCTTGTGGGAGAAAAGGATGAATGAGGAAAGGCCTTATATGCAAATGTGGAGAGAAGTGCGGGTAAATTGCCATAGTTTTGTTCCTATCCGTCAGATATAAATCGGACGGCCTATATTGCAGGATGGCAGGCCCACCATCATCACTAACTCTGTTTTTTATCCCTACTCTTATAAAAAGCATAGTCGGCGATGATCGTGTGCCTGCCATCCTGCAGTATAGCCCGTCTCATCTATATCTGATGGATAAGAAGGAAACTATGGCAATTTTGCAAAAAGATACCCACACCCCTCTCCACACTTGCAGATAAGGCCTTCCCTTGTTCATCCTTTTCTCCCAGAAGATAAACTACTCATACAAATGCATCTTGATGTTCCGTGCAACGCATGGGCATCTTGCTAGTTGTTGCAAAAAGCCCATGTGTGAGAGAGAGAGGGAGAGAGGAGGAGGATGGAGTGCATGTGTGACAAAGACACAAAGAGTGTGTGTGCGAGAGGTATCAGCTTAAAATGAGGCGATAGTGTGTGTGTGCACGATTGAGAGGGCGTGTCTCAAGAAGGGAAGAAAAATCTACATAGCTACAAGGAGCGGGAGAGAGACATGTATGCGATAGTGGAAGAACGAGTGTGTGGGTGTATAAACCTATCTAGAGGCTAGTCGATAAATGTTTGTGAGAGAAATACGAGTCGGGGTGCGAAAGCGAGAGTTTTGTGTGTGTGTGAGAGAGAGAGAGAGATGGTAGTCGGGAAGGGGAGTGGAAGCAGGAGTTGTGTGTGTGAGAGAGAGAGAGGGGGGTTTGTCTGATTGGTAAACAAATGAATAATGTCAGTCTGGGATGGAGACGAAAAGGAGACCGCAACAAATGTTGTGTCTACAGGAGAGAGAGAGAGAGAGAGAGAGTAATTTTAGTGGTATGATTCATATCTAGAGACATATAGGGTGTGTGAGAGAATCCAATAGAGAGAAAGACAAAGTGAAAGACGAGTGGAGACTGTGTGTGTGGCGGTGAAAAAGAAAGCTTAGGTACCTAGTGATACGAGAGAACGGTAGAGACGTGAGAGATAATGAAAACTGTGTAATGTATAATGATAGGGAGAATGTGACACTTCTCAAGGGAGACGTCGAGAGACCATGTTTGCGAGGATAGGAGAAACGTGAAGTGGGCGTGCGGGTGAGCTGGAGAAAAGAGAGTGATAGCTACATGAAGGAGCATGCATGCGAGAGAGATGTGCATGAAAGAAGTGAACATAAAAGGGATTCAAATATTTGAATTCGAGATGATGATACATGTAATCCATACTCGAACCAAAATTGATCTATCAAACATGCATACTCATATGAATTCACGCGCATCTATGTTATTTAATATGTAGATATTATTGATCCATACATTTTAGTAGAACATAATTTGGTTTAATTTTTTGATTTCAACCTTATGATTTTGAGATCATTGTATTTTTAAATCATATTATACATATAAAGGAGCAGAATTCTTTGTTGTGCTTTTGAAAGTATATATTAAAATGATGTATATAGAATTTTATTCCAATCGAAAATGGATCACGCCTGAAAAAAATAGAATACAAACGGCATTCGAATTGAGTTGGCACGGTAAACGTGCACTCTGCAAAATTTGAATGAAGCGGGGAAAGTCGCAGTAACCGCCCAAAACCCAAAATAGCGAGATGGAAATTACTAGTGCCTATCCCTGCCACGCAAAGCCTATCTGCTCGATTTCTATAGGTTTCAATAGGGCTAGGTTTGTAATTTCACTCAAACGTGACATAACCGCCTCTCACCCGGATTCATACACGGTGGGCGCCAAAACACAGTGTGTCCTCGGCCGAAATCGACTCCCTCCCCAATTCATACACGATGGGCGCCAAAAACAAACTCTCGTCGGCAAATATTCGGTGTATGCGAGATTACCGTCCTATCCCCAACCGACTAATATTGCTGTGATGTAGGAAATTTGAAACGGGGGCTAAGTTTGTAAATTCCCTCGCATTTGAGACAAGCGCGCCCTGCAGAGATGGTTCCCCCCTTCCTCTCCACCTCCGTTTCCCCATTCGTACTCTATGGGCGCCAAAACACCCTCTCCACCCCAGCCTCCTCCGTTCGCCACCCCATCCACAGTCGTCCTCCTCCACCATGCCGGAGATGATACCTCGACGCCGTCGTCCATTACAAGAGATCGACCACTCTCATCCACAGCTTCGGACCGGGATCCTTGCATCCCGTCCTCTCGTCTCATCCCCGCCGTCGTCCACCTTGCCGGCGCCGCTCCTACGGCCATCTCGTCCATCGTGCCCCGCCGTCATCGTTTACCCTCCTAGATCTGCCTCCATGCCGCCGACAGCCATCGCTATCGCAGCACCGTAAAATTCTCAGCAGATGCATACACGGCGCCGCACCAGAGGCAGTACTCTTTCGTATCTGCTCAACTTATTTATCGCAGCAAGAAAATAGATCGCCACTGCTTTACTCTGATTTCTTGTCCATCACTTACTTGCTAGTTGAGAGCAAACATTGGTTGCGAAGTTGCCTTTGTCCGGTTTGCACCTTCAGATCCGCCATGGCACACTCAACACTATACTCCCAATGCTTATGGTTTTACCCTTTTATATTCCACAGTAGTTAAATCACAGTAGACTAAATTTCGAAATTGGGTCAGTCGATTTTTCAGAGCTCGTCGGAGTTTGTCGGTGCGAACAAAGGGGCTCGGGTGGGGACTTTGGTTGGGGGGCGGTGGTGGGGCCTCGCCGAACGAAGAAAACTCGACGTGGGTGGGAGCATGGGTGGGGGGTGGGTGGCGGAGGAACACAGGCGGTGGGGCCGGTGGTCCGGCCGGCGGCCCGTGCGGTTTTCTGTATGGGAAGATTTAGAGACGAGGAAGAAGAAGGGTTAGCAGACGTAGGATCTTCATCCAACCGCCTGAAATTGTTGACTGACCCAAATGACAAAAGTCACGCGACTTGCATGCAGACATGCCTTTATGTTCAGTACCGTCATTGTACCTGCTTAGCACTGCTCCTGAATCCATCAAGCTAAACAACGTGCTACTCATAATTCCAAACTTGTTGTTCAAGTACGAATCTGATATGATTCTGATATTACTAAAACAGATAACGTTTAATTGGTCAGCTAATGTTCCTACTTTACTTTCGAAAAAGCACGTGCACCACATATAGAGAGACAACAGGGAGTTGCTTTCTTAATGCGCTCTGGTTCATCATGTGTGGGCACTGCGTAACGAACATTTTATTATCCAAAATCTGCTTGCTCTTCTTTAGCATGTTCCTCTTCCGTTCTTATTTAATAAGTACTCTCTCCGTTCCTAAATAAAAATATTTGTATAGATTCCACCATGGACTACATATGGAGAAAAATGAGTGAATCTACACTCTAAAATGTATCTGGATACATCTGTATGTGATCCATAGTGGAAATCTCTACCAAGACTTATATTTTGGAATGGAGGGAGTATGATAGTAGTACAGTATGTTCCTTATAGAGAAGATGAGCAGGGACATTTGCAGTTGTAGAGGTCTATACGGTCGGTTGGTATGGACACTTTGAACTCTTCGGGCCTCTTTGATTCGTAGGATTTTGTAAACATGGGAATAGGATTTGTAGTGGCCTGCCCACTTGAATCCTATAAGAATAGCAAGGAAATGCAGGCAGATGTGTCGCCTTTGAGAGTTACACTAATATTAACAGTACCGCACCTTCAGTTGAAGAGAGCTGGTATCTGAATCCTTTCTAGCCGTACCGGCAATACTAGCACATATATTCCAGCAAGTTCCACTTTGCTGATTTTACACTAATGCTTACGGTTTTCCCGTTATATCTACACTATGATATGTGTAGCTGCTTTGTGTCGCACTAGCAGCAGTCCACTCTTGAAGCTAAACACTGCAATGACTTACAAAATTGGCACCAAGGCATTGAG
Source organism: Secale cereale (assembly GCA_902687465.1). NCBI lineage: Eukaryota > Viridiplantae > Streptophyta > Magnoliopsida > Poales > Poaceae > Secale > Secale cereale. The sequence continues at coordinate 317,144,526 of LR738713.1, forward strand.
CGCCATTCTGGATGCAATGAAACTCATACGCTCCCCACCTGTTGACTCTTGTTCAAAATATGATCCTAACGACTCTTGTTCAAAATTGCCACATATAGAGAGACAGCATGGAATTGCATTTCTTTGGGCACTGTGATTCATCATGAGTGGGCAACCAAGATTGTACGAAATTAAGCGGAACCTCAAGAATATACTTCCTCTTCTGTTCTTTAACATGTTCCTCTTTTGTTGTTCTGTATTTAGTACGTACAGTATGTTCCTTGTCAGGAAGGGGAGCAGGGACATCTACAGTCAACAGCTGATAGAGCTGGCATGTACTTGATTGATAGGCTTTCAATTACTAGCGGCAATACAACACCATATTTTCAAGCCAGTTCCACTTTCCCGATTTATATATCGTGGTTATGGTGTACCCCTTTTATGTACGCTATGATTTGCCTAGTTGATGTGTGCTCATGTTATCATGATTTGGCAATAAACTCTCTATACAGTATATTTTGAACCTATCATCTGCCAACTATCCTTACTTCTGGAGCATATTTTTTGTGTACTTGTGCCAGATTATATAAATGCACGCACCATATTACAGCACACATGAGCTCTCTCATCAGAATCCAGTGATAGCACACAAGTGTTTACAGGGGCGCCCCTATATTAGAATATCCTCTGCATTACAAAGATAATCTCACAACTATTTATGTTTTCATGGTTCTCAGATATTATACATAATTACAGTGAATATCAAAATCCGCGCATTAGAAGAATATTGTGGAACACTGCAATGACTTACAAAATTGGCACCAAGGCATTGAGTGCCATTCTAGATGCAATGAAACTCATATGCTCACCACCTGTAGATTCTTGTTTAGAATATGATCCTAATGACTATTCTAACCTCGAGGAGTCAAAAGCAGATGGCATGTCATGTTCACCCATCAAGGTGCCTGCTCTAATTTGGCAAGGTTTTATTGATTGCGCGTATCTTGCATATGTTGTCTTGCATTTCTTCTACTTTGTTGCACCGCCAACTGCTTAGTTTACTCATCATATATGTCGACATGCCATGCCCAGCCATTATCGATATATATTCCATCTGTCATCATACCATGTTTTTTCACTCAAATGTTGTTCTTGTGCATCTGACATCAAAAAGGAAGAGGGTGATTGCCGAACCTGAAGGAGCACCAGTAAAGTCCTTGAAAAACATGGTTATGCCAGAGAAATAAGACAGCAGCCCACTTATATTGGTTGTACAACCAGTGACACAAAACGTAGGACCGACTCCAGTAGAATATACCCATACTTCCCTAGCCACACCACTAGCCCCACCACACAGGACCTGCACTCTATCAAAATGTATGCCGATTTTAGTTGCCATAGTACCAGCCGTACCACAGAAAAATCCCACTCCGGCAAAAAGTACAACAACTCCACCGGCCGAAGACCTATCCCAACTGCAGAGACGGCCAATTCCTGTAGATTGGAACCCCATTCTAGTTATTCCCAGTTTAATAGACAATGCTTTCAATGTTGTTAGGGACTACGTGCATATATTTCCATCATTGCAAGATTATAGTGAAAACAAACACCATTTTCACATCTTCCTGTCCCACTTACGTGTAAGTGCTATTATTCATGGTGATTATTTTCCTGTTCTCTGCTGATTGAACACATCAATAATTTACATTACATTGTTGTAAGTAGGCGAGGGTCAATCTGGATAGTCATGACAGTGCTTTCCAAGGAAGCATTGCAGCAGTATTGGTGTTACTTGAGGAAATCACACTTTGATGGCAAGTCTATAAATGAATTTCTGGTGAAGTCTCATGTGCTAAATTTAGAAGACATTGAATGGAAAAACCTTGTTATGCACTGGTCTCGTTCCGAGGATAAGGTACTGTCTATGATATCGCATGACAATTTGAACTTCTACTTTTCTGCATGTGCCTTACGGATCTTTTTTGCAGGTTCTATGCTCGAAAAAGAATTCCGGTTTGAAAAGAACGACAGGATATCGCAAATATGTTGCCCGCTGCTTTGCTCTTATTAGTACCTATTGTCTTGTATCACTGTACTTGCATACATACCTGGTTCATTATGTGACAGCAGTATGCATGATAGCTTGCTTATCAATTGTTCTCTCCAAATTATCTGATCTGTATGAAGGTTACATTAGTGTAGAATATATCCAATGCCAATGATTTTTTTAGCTCTGCATTGTTCTTGTAAGTACCTGTTGTCCTTTATCAGTGTACTTATATTGACAGGTAGTTGTTCATGTACCATCACTCTGCAGCTTATTTTCCTTTGCCCTCCATTTTCTACACATAAGATCTATATTTAGTCTTACCATAAGGTTGGATAACACCGATGGTACTGAAGAAGTTTAGCTCTGCATTGCTCTTGGATGTACCTTTTGCCCGTATCGAGGTACTTACATTTATAGCTACTTGGTTATGTTGCATCACTCTTCATCTTATCTTAAATATTCTCCATTTTTTCTTATATTGTCACATCTATATTTACTCTTAACAAAATGTAGAATAAAGGCAATGCTTATGAAGAAGATTATATGGTAAACTTCTTGAATTGCCCCCCCCCCCCATCAGAATGGACAAGGGCTTTATAGAGCCTACCTTCACCAATAATGTAAGTTTGTCCTTCTCAAGCCTTCAAACTTTGTTGTGTATATTTGGTTAGGCATGACTGCAACAGCTGTTTATTTTTGGTGTTTGCATCAAATTGCATGTTTAAAGTTTATTATGTACTCCAGTTCATAAACAAAAGTTTGTCCTTCTCAATTTAAGTCTTTAGTTGTACAACCAAGTTCTTTCTTCATACCATGTAAGCTAAACTATACAGAGCAAGTGATCTTATTTTGCCAATCTAAAATGGGATCAATTGACAGCACACTAACCATTGATACTTATGAGTTCTTGATCTGTAATCCAGTGGTGTCGTGAAGCTGCCAACTCCTTCACAATGTCATTTCCTGCCATGTCTTCACCTGGACAATACCATATTGTGTTAATGCTATTTTAAACTGTGTCACTTTATTCATCAGTAAGAAATGTGATGAATTGTCAGCACTCATACTTCTATGTGCAAAACCTGTCATATGTCTGCCTGTTTATCTTTCAGAGTGAGGAGGATATAAGTGTCAAACAAGTGCAGTCTCACCAGCTTGCGCTGCAGCTCCCGAGCAGGGCTAACCTTTCTTGAACTCTATTGAAGTGCTGTCGGTTTTGTATATTATTTTGTCAGCGTGTTTAGTTGCACTGGTGGCGATCTTTGATGCCTAGTGTCTGTAATCTACTGTCTGTTTGTGCTTTATTATTATAGTGGCGAACTTTGATGCCCAGTGGATGTAATATGCCGTAATTTCTTTATTGTATAGTCTAGGTTTTTTTTCTTATTCACGATGCTGCAGTTATTTTACTGTATATATATATATCCTGTCTTCCCAGTAAACCGGCCAAACCGTAAAATTACGGTACATAATCGGGCCGTCATGCAAATCACCATGTATGATCCGCATCATGGGCCCCGTCATCTTGGTCCGTTAACAGGCCTAAATGTAAACTAGCCCACTAGTGGATTCGGGCCTTTAATAGGCCGATTACACCGTCGGCCCTATTTTCCCAAGAAAACTCAATGGGCCTTTAGGAGGCTGAAAAGTAGGTTGGGCCTGAAACATGTCGAACAACTCATGGGCCAGCAGCAGGCCGAAATAGACCCCGGCCCATGAATGCGCCAATAAAATCACGGGCTTATAACAGGCCAAAATTGTCTCGATCCTTGTTTGGCCCAATCAGATTATCGGCTGCGAGCAGGCCGGATGCAAACCGGGCCGTAGTTAGGCCCAACTATATGACGGGCTTTTAACAGGCCGAAATTAATATAGGGCCAAATGTTAAACGGGCCCTTAACAGGCCGAAACTAATATCAGGCCGAATTACTAAATGGGCCTTTAGCAAGTGGGCCCAAAAGCATAGCGTCCAGTTGACGGGCCGAATCTGATATGGGCCATAATTTAGCCCAAAGCCACTTAAAGGGCCGGACCTGATCTGGGCCGTAATTTGGCCTAGACGTGGTAGGCTTTTAACGGGTCGGATCTCATATGGGCCATTATTAGGCCCGGAACGTGGCAGACCATTAATGGACCGGATCAAATATGGGTCGGCATTTGGCCCAAAACATGGCAGCCAGTTAATGGGCCGGCCTACTAGGGTCCTCAAAATCTTGTGGGCCTACAGCTGGGCCGGCCCATTAATGTCGGCGAAAGATCGTGGGCCTTTAGTTGGGCCAGCCCATTATGGTCCACAAAAAATTTGCGGGCCTTCACCTGGGCCGGCCTATTATGGCCCGCAAAAATCTTGTGGGCCTTTACCTGGGCCGGCCCATTATGGCTCGCAAATTCTTGTGAGCCTTTAGTTGGGCCGACCCATTATGGTCCTCAAAATCTTGTGGGCCTTTAGTTGGGTCGGCCCATTATGGTCCGCAAAATCTTGCGGGCCTTTAGTTGGGCCGGCCCATTTAAACTTTATGGGCCACTTTTGGGCCGGTCCACGTGTCAACATATCATAGGCGCATCTCGCCCATTGGATGAGTGACACCTGTGCCAACGCGGAGCTGACACGTGTTTCCGTCAGCCAATTAGAATTTTACACGTGGAAAATCCCCATTGGTCCGGGCTGTTAATGGGTTATCGGATCCAAAACCGGACCCGATAGCTTAACGGCGTTCCGTTACGGTGGATGCCACGTGTCGGTCACCCTTGACGAAAGCACTTCTATGACGCCTGATTTATCGCCATGGAAGTGAACACTTCCGTGATGATAATTTTGGTAACTTCATGGAACACTTCTACGACAACACATGTATGACTATCTTGATTCTGTCATAAATTTGTCATGGATGTACATGCATGACAGAAAACGTGACCTACTGTGACAAACACCTATCATCATGGAAGTGTATTTTTTTGTAGTGATGGGCCTCGGGCCCGACCTCTGTGTGCAGACATGTGGTGTCGGACCTCCAACATGCGCCGGTCGTCCGAGCCCTCGCGGGGGTCCGAACATCTTATGGGCGTCAGACTTCCGATGTTTTGGCTCTGTGATGGAGTTGTCGGACGTCCGGTGGAGGTCTGTCATCCGGTCGCTGGAGGGTGTCGAACGTCCGGTCTCAGTCGATCGTCCGGTCGCTGTAGGCTTAGCCTTCGGCTATAGTTGATCTGACTGGTGAAGACTCTAGGTGTTGGACATCTGGAGAGCGTCGGTCATCCGGAGGTCATCACACGTCCGAGAGCTGTAGCTTCCTGCTAGCTCCTTCTTTTGCTCCGATTCCTCGCCCCCTCGTTCGATGCTCCTAGCTGCTTCATGGTCTTCCTCTTGGTTCCTGATCATGCATATCACATATGTTTGAGGTAGTAGCCATGTCTCACATGTGGAAAGTGACGATTCGAAGAGGAGCGAGTTAACCTTGTGTCCCATAGCGTATACTTGAGGTCTCGTCTTATGTCTCCTTTGGTCATGGGGAGTGATCAAAGTGTGCATGGGGATGATCGTAGGATGCTCTGCATCAGCACTAAACCAGATTTGTTCTATGCTCATCTTGCATGTCGACAACCGAGAAATTAAGGAAGCTATCGCTGGTATGGACTGAAAAGATTGAAGAGGCAAAAAGAGTATATGTGATTCGTCTGCCTCGATCCATAAATTAAGGGTGCCAACAAATACTAAAGGGCACTTCGACTTAGATACTAGTCTATCGAGACTACGAACCTACGAAGCTGAAGCTAAGAGATCCACTACACTTCCTCACGGTTGCAGAACCAGGGGAGGGGGAGGGGAGGGGAGGGGGTGGCGGCGGTGCGGCACGACGAACCTACCCAACACAACGGCTTCACATACAAATGCTCAGAGACAGGGGTCTGAAACATGGGTGTCGGTGTCAAAACCGGCAGATCTCGGGTAGGGGTGCCCAAGTTGTGTGTCTAAAGATTGATGGTAATAGGGGACTGGGGACACGATGTTTACCCAGGTTCAGGCCCTATCGATCGAGGTAATACACTACTTCATGCTTCATTGACCTTGATGAATATAGGGTTACAAGAGTTGATCTACCTAGAGATCGTAATGGATAGACCCTAGTAGTCTAGCCAAAGATGTTGTGACTCTGCTCTCTCTACAGACTAGACCCTCCAATTTATATATCCACTGGAGGAGGCCTAGGGTTACAAAGATTACTTGGGAAGAAAGGAATCATTACACTCGAACATCTACCCTGACTTTCTACATACACAGGAGTCCTATCCGGACATGGGGGTGTGGGTGTCAAAACCGGCAGATCTCGGGTGGGGGGTCCCGAACTATGCATCTGAGGATTGATGGTAACAGGAGACTGGGGACATGATGTTTTACCCAGGTTCAGGCCCTCTCGATCGAGATAATACCCTACTTCCTCCTTGATTGATCTTGATGAATATGAGTTTACAAGAGTTGATCTACCTCGAGATCGTAATGGGTAAAACCCTAGGAGTCTAGCCTATGTAATTGTGGTTGTTGTTCCTACGGACTAAACCCTCCAATTTATATATGTAACGGAGGGGCCTAGGGTTGTACATGACCATCTTGCAGAGGAAGGAAAGTATTACACCCGGACTCTAAACTTGCTATTTTACACATATGGGAGTCCTATCCGGATACGAGGGATAGTCTTCAGCAATAATCTTCACGACCCACCAGTCCGGCCCATAACGAGCAATCCGGCCACCTGAGGACCCCTTAATCCAGGACTCCCTGAGTAGCCCCTGAACCAGTCTTTGATGACGATGAGTTCGGCTCGCGTACTGTCTTCGGCATTGCAAGGCGGGTTCCTCCTCCCGAACATATTGAAGCAACATTCCCTACACAAAGATGAAGGAGATATGCCCTAGAGGCAATAATAAAGTTGTTATTTATATTTCCTTATGTATCATAATAAATTTCTTTTATTCATGCTAGAATTGTATTAACCGGAAACTTGATACATGTGTGAATACATAGACAAAACAGAGTGTCCCTAGTATGCCTCTACTAGACTAACTCGTTAATCAAAGATGGTTGTGTTTCCTAACCATAGTCATGTGTTGCCATTTGATCAACGAGATCACATCATTAGGAGAATGATGTGATGGACAAGACCCATCCGTTAGCTTAGCACTATGATCGTTTAGTTTTATTGCTATTGCTTTCTTCATGACTTATACATGTTCCTATGACTATGAGATTATGCAACTCCCGAATACCGGAGGAACACTTAGTGTTCTATCAAACGTCACAACATAACTGGGTCATTATAAAGCTGCTCTACAAGTGTTTCCGAAAGTGTTTGTTGAGTTGGCATAGAACGAGATTAGGATTTATCACTCCGAGTGTCGGAGATGTATCTCTGGGCCTTCTCGGTAATACACATCATAATAAGCCTTGCAAGAAAATGACTAATGAGTTAGTAAGGAGATGATGTATTACGGAACAAGTAAAGAGACTTGCCAGTAACGACATTGAACTAGGTATGATGATACCGACGATCAAATCTCGGGCAAGTAACATACCGATGACAAAGGGAACAACGCATGTTGTTGTGCGGTTTGACCGATAAAGATCTTTGTTGAATATGTAGGAGCCAATATGAGCATCTAGGTTCCGCTATTGGTTATTGACCGAAGAGGTGTCTCGGTCATGTCTACATAGTTCTCGAACCCGTAGGGTCCGCATGCTTAACATTCGATGACGATCAGTATTATGAGTTTATGTGTTTTGATGTACCGAAGGTTGTTCGGAGTACCGGATGAGATCACGGACATGACGAGGAGTATCGAAATGGTCGAGACATAAATATTGATATATTGGAAACATATATTCAGACATCGGAAGGGTTCCGAAGTGTATGGGGTATTTTTCGGAGTACCGGGAGGTTACCGGAACCCCCAGGGGAGTCTATGGGCCTTATTGGGCCCTAGTGGAGAAAGAGGGCAGCAAGCAAGGTGTGGGGCGCCCCCTAGGCCCAAACCGAATTAGTTTAGGGCTTGGGGGGCAGCCCCCTCTTTCCTTGTCCCCTCCTCCTCATTCCTCCTTTCTCCTACTAGGACTAGGAAAGAGTGGAACCTACTCCTACTAGGATTAGGATTCCACCCCTTAGGGCGCGCTCCTTGTGTTCGACCCTCCTCCTCCCTCCCTCCTTTATATACGTGGGGAGGGGGCACCCCATAGACACACAAGTTGATTTCTTAGTCGTGTGCGGTGCCCCCTCCATAGTTACACACCTCGGTCATATTGTCGTAGTGCTTAGGAGAAGCTCCGCGTCCGTAACTTCATCATCACCGTCACCACACCGTCGTGCTGATGAAACTCTCCCTCGACCTCAACTGGATCAATAGTTCGAGGGACGTCACCGAGATGAACGTGTGCAGATCACCGAGGTGCCGTGCGTTCGGTACTTGATAGGTTGGATCGCGAAGACGTTCGACTACATCAACCGCGTTACTAAACGCTTCCTCTTTCGGTCTACGAGGGTACATGGACACACTCTCTCCGCTCCTTGTTATGCTTCTCCTAGATAGATCTTGTGTGATCATAGGATTTTTTTTTTGAAATACTACATTCCCCAACAAAAGGTAATGTGTCCGGCTCAGCATGGTTAGTACAACCCTTAGCCTAGAAGGCAAGGTATCAAAAAACGAACATTGTGTCTTTACTGACGACTTTTCAGCAAAACATCACGTTTGACCCTTTAATATATCGAACCATTTTCTTGGCTCTAGTTTCGCGTTTTGAGGTATAGCCCCATTGGCACGTCTTGTCGAAATAGAGATCGTGCTCGCTTATTGCGGGATCCTTATCAATATGACGTGAGCATTCCAACCGCGCCTTACGCACGACTACGTTGGGAACCGGCGAGGTTTACGGCTGGAGTGGGAGACGTTTAGCATTCACCACTTATAAAAGGACACAAATCCTTCCCATTAACCCCACACTCTCCTCAAGCCCTAGCTTTTCAATCTCCTTAGCTCCAGCTCCCACAGCTCTTGCGCCCACAACTCTCAACTCCTCCACCACCACCTCCCTTCCCAGCAATGGCCGGATCCGGTTCTAAGGGCAAGTGGGAGGCCTCTAAGGTCATGGAGAAGATAGTGAAGAATCTCCGAAGTGCGGGCTATCTCGCTGACGATATAGCGCACCGGGTTCCCGAAAAGGACCAGGTGATCCCCGTCCCTAAGCTGGGCGAGAGGGTGGTTTTCCTCTCTCACTTTATCGAGGGATGGAATTTCCTCTCCACCCCTTTGTTTCGGGCCTCTTATTTTTCTACGGGCTGGATTTCCATGATCTAGCCCCGCACTCAATCCTCCACAGATCAGCTTTCATAGTGGTATGTGAGGCGTTCCTCCGCGTCCCCCACACTTCGGCTTATGGCTCAAGATATTCAATCTAAAGCCAAAGGTGGTTGACGGGCGCCACGCGAATTGCGGAGGAGCCATAGTGAGCAAGCTCCCCAACACCACTTGGCCAAAGGGGGCCTCTGTGGAGACAAACAAGGTCTGGCAACAGGAGTGGTTTTACATCATTGAGCCCCAAGTGGGCGGCGACGCCCGCATTCAGATCTCAACCCCCGAAGAGGCTAACCTCCTAGACCGACAAGAGTCCGGATTGGGGGTCCCTCTAGCCCTCCAAAATCACATCTCTGGCATGATAATGAAGGGAACCCTCCTCACTATTGTGATTCAGGTAATGCTCTTCCGTCGTGTCCTTCCCTGCCAACGCCGGGACTCCCATTTATGGGAGTTCAATCCGGAAGAGCCCCGGCCCTTGAAGCACCTCTTCGGCACCACACACGTAGACATTTAGAAGCAGCTCTTCAAGGCCCAAAAGGGGTGGCCAGCGGAGACCGAGGACAAGGGCTTAAGCATCGTGCTCACTGCTTCAGAGGTAATCAAAATTTCTGCCGAATACATACTCCGTCCATACTTCAATTATAACAGGAGTTACAATTTTTGCGTTCTATCCAGGTCTGGACAAAAAAGGCGGAGCGGATCAAGTTTCTGGATCCCTTGCCTGAAGACCCAGAGACGCCTCAGCTGGCGGCAATGTTGGTTCCGGCGCCGTACAAGGCGCCGGAGAAAAAGGCCAAGAAGAAGGGAAGGAGGTCAAGAGCAACCTCCGCCCTAAAGGTCCCGCGGACACAGTGTCCGGGGAAACCGACTCCCACCTCCCCCTCGAAGAAGAAGAGGAGGAGGAGGAAGAAGAAGATGACTCCCCTGTCAAGGAAATGGGGAGGAAGAGAGCGGCCCCCGCTGATGCGGGCAAGGCGGCGCCCAGGAAGAAACTGAACCTTCCAGATAGTTCGAACTCAACGTCCGAACACAGCTTCCGAGTTCAGCCCAAGATTAAGCCCCTGGCCGAATCATAAGTACTTAGACGATAGCTTCAAATGTTCGGTTGAATTATTTTTCAGTATCTAAACAATGTCATTTTGTCTTTATATAGTCCTCCGCATGTACCCCCCGAGGCTTCACTACATCGGGGAATTCTCTAGCGCCGAAGATAGTGGAGAGCAATACGCCTCCGCGGGGCTCGCCGCCCGTCTTAAGGGACGCCGAGGTGTGCTCTCTACAAGCTCCCCCTGTTCGAGCAGGTGGGAGTGGAGCGGACGAGAGGGCGCCCGAGGTCAATTCCTCAGCCGCCTTCAACCAAGGGGGAGCAATCCCCATGGTGACCGAAGACGGGGGGCCCAAGTAGTCCGGGCCCCTGCCGAACACCGTTCCGGAGCCCGGTGCGGCTTCTGAATTGGGAAATCAGCCCCCCCCCACCACCCGGAATGGGGGAAGGAGCGATAGCTCCAACGGCGCCTACTATCAATGTGGAGGCGCCGAACATTCTACAGGAAGCACTGAGAAGTGCTTCCATCATAGTGGAACACCACACTCTGATGAATGCGGTCATGAAGAAGATTCAGTCCGTCAAAGGCAGACTGAAAGAAGCCTTCAACAGCCTACTCACATGCTTCGAGGTATGCGACGTAATGTTCTAAAAGGAACTTTTTTATTTCATGTATATATATATAGGACACCACTATTCTAATCCCAGGATTAGAATAACTATTTGGATCACGGCTCGTCCTATAGGGGCGGACCAGCTCCTCCCGAACTCTCGAATCGGTAGTAAAGGAAAAAAATTAGGCACCCCACTAACCCACGATCTCCCCCAACCCACGACTCCCTCCCCTCCAGTGCAGCACCGCCGGCCCCTTCCACTTGATTCTAGCGCGCCACCGGCCCACTCCACCATCTCGCTGGCGCCGCGATCCCTGCATCCCCCGGGCGACGCCAGGGAACCCCGCAGCCCCGCCAATGCCGAGATCTCGCTGCCACAACCACCACAACCCGCAACCATCTTGAAAGTAGTGTTGTAGCTTCCGAAATGCCGTGAACACCGCATAGGCAATTTTCTGATAGTGGGGGTATCGTGGCTTGCACGGTATGAGAACCTCTGATACGTAGTATACTGGTTTTTGGATGGGGAATTTATGTCCCTCTTCCTCTCGTTCGACGATGACTCACTACCTGGTGACTGGCTGAGATATAAAGCAGCATTGGCTCGCGAACACTTGGAGCGGCTAGGATTGGGTTGCCCGCTAATAGGGTTTTTATCTCCTCCAATCCAGCCGTGGCCGCATCCATCCATTCGAAATTGTCTATGCGCCTCACCAGTCTATAAAGTGGTAATATTTTTTCTCCCAATCCGGAGATAAAGCGGCTTAAACCGCCACGCAACCTGCTAGCTTCTGGACTTGTTTTAGATCGGTTGGCATAGTCAGTGGTGACAGGGCTCGGATTTTAGCTGGGTTTGCCTCAATTCCACTATGGGATACGATGAACCCTAATAGCTTTCCGGCCAGAACGCCGAAGACGCATTTTTCCATATTGAGATGTATGTCATATGTTCGGAGGTTATCGAACATGAGGCGGAGATCATCCACCAACGTTTCGATGTGTTTGGTCTTGATGACTACATCGTCGACATATGCCTCCACTGTCTTGCCAATTTGTTTCACTAAGCATGTTTGAATCATGCGTTGATACGTGGCACCAGCGTTTTTGAGCCCAAAGGGCATAGTGTTGAAGCAAAAGGGCCTGTACGGAGTGATAAACATCATCGCGGCCTGGTCGGATTCCTTCATTTTTATCTGATGGTATCCGGAGTAAGAATTGAGGAAACACAACGAGTCATGTCCTGCAATTGCATCAATAATTTGATCAATGCGGGGCAGTGGGAAATGATCCTTAGGGTAAGCCTTGTTTAAGTCCGTAAAGTTGACACAAAGGCGCTAGGATTTATCCTTCTTTGGTACCATGACTAAGTTGGCTAGCCAGTCCGGATGTTTAATTTCCCTTACGAATCCGGCTTCCAGTAACTTGGCCAGCTCTTCCCCCATCGCTTGTCTTTTGGGTTCGGAAAATCGTCGTAGTGACTGCTTGACTGGCTTGAACCCTTTGATGACGTTAAGGCTGTGTTCGGCCAGCTTGCCTGGGATTCCAGGCATGTCTGAAGGGTGCCAGGCGAATATGTCTCGGTTTTCGCGGAGGAAGGCGCACAAGGCATTGTATACCATCGGGTCCAGCTGTGCCCCAATGGATGCCGTCTTGTTGGGGTCTGTCGGATGCACTTGAAATTTTATAATTTCATCTGCTGGTTTGAAGGAGGTAGATTTTGATCTTTTATCAAGGACTATGGCATCCTTGTCCACCGTAGGTTGTAAGGTGGTTAATTCTTCGGCCACGAGGGCTTCGGATAGTTCCTCTAGGGCTAAGGATGCGGTTTTGTTCTCGGCATGGAGTGCTCTGTCCGGATCATTTGCTACTGTAATTATTCCATTGGACCCTGACATTTTGAGCTTCATGTACCCGTAATGGGGTATGACCTCAAACCGTGAGAAAGCGTCCCATCCTAGAAGAGCGTGGTATCTGTTGTTGAAGGGTACAATGTGGAGGAGCAGTTCCTCCAACCTGGAATTCTCGGGTGTACCGAATACTACGTCGAACTTAATTCTTCCCGAACACCGGGCTTCCCGACTGAGAATAATTCTTCTAAAGGTTGTATTACTTTGTTCAATGGGGGATTTATCAACCTGCATTTTAGCAAGCGTGTCCTCATATATGAGGTTGAGTCCGCTGCCGCCGTCCATGGGCAATTTAGTAAGGCGAAAGTTGTCTACTATTGGGTTTAGTACCAGAGCGACTGTGGCTCGGGCCGGCCGGACTTGCGGTTCGTCATCGGCGGAAAAAGTGATTGTCGCGTCGCTCCATGCGCTTGTAGTGCTGATTTAATGAACCTTGGCAAGTTTGCGATGTGCTCTCTTGCGCCAGTTGTTTGAGGAGAATGTGTCAAATACAGTGAGGACGTCAAAATGTTCTCCCCTAAAGTTGCGGTGGCGAGGATTGCTTCACCGCTTTTCGCTACCTGCCGGAGTACCCAACACGCTCCAAGGCTGTGGGTTGGGATAATGTCCGGGGCGGCATGTATTTGGCGAGGCTTATCTAAGAGTTTGTCCAGAATGAACCTGTGTCCTGTGAAAGGTCTATTTTTCTTGCCAATGGGCACGTTATCGGATGCCCTGCTAGGGTATGTCAATTTTGCTTTAGCGGCGTATTGTCCGAAGACGGACTGTTCCAGATGTGTATTCTGGGCTTTCCAAGTACTTTCCATAGCGCAGTACTTTCGTACTAAATGCGTCAATTCCGCGAAACATTGTATTCGACGACGGTTGAGGGCGTTCGAAACTCCCTCGTCCATGCAGTTGCAGTGAAATATAGGAACCGTGTCATCGTCGCAACAGTCCTTAATCTTATTTTTAACAAGTAGGAATCTAGCCTAGAAGTGATGAACCGTCTCTTGGGGCTGCTGTTGTACATACATGAGATCGTGTATGTCCGGAAGTCCAGAGTTACTTGGAGAGTATGTACTGTGGTGGGTGGGTGTGGATAAATTTGAGTCCCGACCCAATGTAGTATCCGGGGTTCGTACAACCTCCATTGTGGACGATCCGGGTCATGCGGGCCCGTCATTGGTCCTTGAGCTCGAAAGACGCGAAGTCCCACCCGAAAGAAGGGTGTTCGGCTCGGGTTCGGAGATCTGGATAGCGTCGGTCTCCGTTTCACGAGGGGAAGTATTTTCGGCCCGTTCCTCGACATCCGCCACTAGGTGAGTGATCGGGGTGGAATTGTTCTCCTCCTGATCGGATTTTAGCCCGATCTGATCATTAGGTGATGTAAGCCCCAGGGTGGCAATACGATCCAGTAGCTCGTTTTAGGACGAGGAATCCGTCGAAGTCGTGTCTTCGGAGTGTTCGAAGCCGATGTAGGAGTGGTGCTCGATGACCGCGGGGGGTGCGCTCGGCCTAGCGGCCACGCGAGCACATACAACGAACCCACCGAGCTGGAGGACCTGTTCCAAAGTCAGTTTGTTTCCGAGGATGATGTCGTCGTTGATGACGAGATGAGCCACCGATCGCTTCTCGCGAGTGCACAATAGAGCTCTCAAGGAAAGCACCATTGTCGGTATCAAAACCGGTAAATCTCGGGTAGGGGTGCCCAAGCTGTGTGTCTAAGGATCGATGGTAACAGGTGACGGGAGACACGATGTTTACCCAGGTTCAGGTCCTCCCGATTGAGGTAATACCCTACTTCCTGCTTGATTGATCTTGATGAATATAGGGTTACAAGAATTGATCTACCTCGAGACCGTAATGGTTAAACTCCAGAAGTATAGCTAAAGATGTTGTGATTCTGCCCTCTCTACAGACTAGACCCTTCGGTTTATATATCCATCGAAGTAAGCCTAGGGTTACAAAGATTATTTGGGAAGAAATGAATCATTACACCTGAACATCTACCCTGCCTTTCTACATACACAGTTGTCCTATCCGGACACATGGGGTGCATGTTTATCTCCATCTTTATGGTTCATCTGTCCGGCTCAATTTCGATAGACCGGACACTCGTGGACCCTCAAATCCAGGACTCCCTCAATGGGCACAATGTGTTAAGTACGGTTATGGACTCTACTGTATATTGTGTACAAATAAAAAATACGGTTGTGGCTGTATATTTTGTGCGAATAAAAAAACCGAAAAATCATTTGACCACTATAGATACATCTAATACGATACATAATTAATCTCTATGTATGCTACGTGTGGCTGTATATTTTGTGCGAATAAAAAAACAGAAAAATCATTTGACCACTATAGATACATCTAATACGATACATAATTAATCTCTATGTATGCTTCGTAGCCGGTAGAAATCGGTGCCACTAGTTTTTCATTTCGCCTTCAAATAAAATAAATTTTTTTATCATGGTACAGATGTAAGCACTCATATATACACGCATACATCACTCATATAAACGCACACACATCGCACTTTTCGTATTTTTATAAAGAACTCCAAGACACCGGGCCGGTATATAAGGAGGTGTCTTGGTATATAAGGAACTCCAAGACATCGGGTCGGGCCGGTATATCATCTTATGATTTACGAAATCAACGTAAACATCTCGTTGTCGACAAGATCGTCTCTTCTACTCAAAGCGCATCGTCCAAAAGAACCAGGAATATAATATATTCATATACGGAGTAAAAAGACCGGAGGGAGTGCATGACTCTTGTTACACGTCATCAAACCTACTACTCTTTTGTATACAGATTGCACCACAAAATAATTTGAAAACTGAAATCATTTGGACGAACAAAAGGCTAACCAAACCAGATATAAAACGACCAGCTAGAAAGAAAAAACAATAGTGTCATCCCCCGTGAACGGCGGCAGAGACCTACTCGCCGCCGAGATGCGTCTGCTTCAGCTTCGTCAGCTCCTTCCTCCTCTTTCTCGCCTCCGCCGCCATTACCGCTCTCTCTCTCTCGCCCGCCACAGCACGGCTTCTGCCGGTCTCGGCGCTCGTGTCAAGCCCCAGCGTGAGCGAGCACGGGCCGTCGTCGGTGTCCTCCTCGGCCGTTCCGCCGCCGGTACCCTGGCTGCCATCCCCGCTCGTCGTCTCATGGAGCGGCTGCGCGTAAGATGTCGCCGGCGAACCATGTGGGTCGGTGACGACGGGGTAGTACCACGCGCAGGGCGGAAAGCAGAGCGTCGGGGCATGTCCGGTGCTGGCGCCGCCCGGGTTGCTGGCGTTCGGATTGTACCCCGGCCAAGAGCCCCAGACATACGGCACCGGCACGGCCGAGGGCCCAGCTGTTGCGTAAAGGAAGCCCGTAGCAGGGGGTGCATCCAGCGGGGCCGCCGTGGACAGCGTGGCTTCTTCTGCCCGCTGCTCCGCTGGTGGCGTCGTGTCCATAGACGTTACCACCGGCGGCGGCGCCTTCTCTGCCGTCTTGGCAATAACCTGGAGATGGAGAAACGCATCAACATAGTCAGGATCACAGCAAGCTTTCGCTCCAGGTGTTTGGTTCTCGTTGCACACAGAACGACGATTGAAAAATGCCATAGGT
Source organism: Secale cereale (assembly GCA_902687465.1). NCBI lineage: Eukaryota > Viridiplantae > Streptophyta > Magnoliopsida > Poales > Poaceae > Secale > Secale cereale. The sequence continues at coordinate 317,161,071 of LR738713.1, forward strand.
AAAGCTCAAAAGACCTGGACAAGCCGGCAAAATGCTCGTTACAACAAGCAAGACACCCTACCTTAGCTACGTCTCTTGTCGGCCTGAGCAGTAGAAGAGCAAAAGCGTGTGCGGCAACTTTCGGCCACAAATTAAAGAAGAAAGCAATCTTGGCAGAAAGCCAAATATAGAAACACGCATGTCGTTATATCCATACATATGGCATCAAGAACTAGCGTACTCCAGTTCGGTACTTGGGTTCCAACTTACAATTCGACTATGACTTGTGTTTCCGATGACTGCTTGATGGCCTAGCGACTACTGCTGGAACGGAGTACTCAAAAATGCTACACTTACGGACTCCTTCTACGGAAATGACTTACGGACCCCTTCTCCACTAATCAGCTCCCCCACTGATTTTCAAGTGGGCCTCCTCCCTCCCCTTAATCACCAATCGTATCTTGCTCCATCAGCCTCTAGCTTGAAATCTGTACAAACCTATCCGTAAGTGTAGCATAGTTGCGGAGTACTAGTAGTGAAGTGCAGTCATGTGGCTCTCTTTCAGGGCAACAACTGGAGGCTCCGAACATGCTAGATTCTGTCTGCCCTCACACTAGTAACAACAATAAAGATCAGTAAAATAATGGAAGCGGCAGATGATGTCGTGCCTGTTCTTTCAGCTGCTTGTTCGTCTCCTGGAGTATGAGATACTCTTGCATCGCCGCCTCCTTCTCCTGCGCAAAAAAAGGGAGGGTTAACATGGGTTAATTGCCATTCTTGCTGCTACATGAATAGTACAGCACCACGTCTGCCTCACCTTCTTCATGCTCTCGTTTTGTGACGACAAGTCGGCAACTTTCCTCGCCAGTTCGTCTCGGATCGCCTAAATTAAGACAACACTATATAAAGCTGGAGTATACAGAGATAAGTAACTGATGTTTTTATACGGACGCTGTGAAAGTCAAAGATTAAACCTGTCGGCGGAGTATGGTTTGGCGCGCAGACTCTCGGTTTGCGAGCACGCGCCGCAGCCGCTTTGCCTCCTTCTCAGCCTGTTGGATTCGCACAAGAAACTAGGGGTCAAGTGAGAGCCGTCACAGGTTTGCATCCACGCGACGTACCGTACGTGCGCCGCCCGCTGAGTTACCTCGGTGAGCGTGTGCCGGGGCCTTGGGCCGTAGCCGCCTCCGCCTCCTCCTGGAGCCGCCACGGCCACCCGCGTCTGCTGCGAGGGACACCCGGCGCTGGAGCTGCTGGAGCACGACAACGCCTGGATGCCGACCTTGCCCAGCTCCAGGCTCAGCCTCGTGCTCGCGAGCTCCTCCTCCTCCTGACGGCTGGCGCCATGCTGCGGCCCCGCCGGTTGCACGGCGGGAAGAGCTGCTGGCCCCGAAACGCCGGCCATGTTGGCCAGTGCCATGGCCGCGTCGAGCTCGACGTCGCCCGAGACGCCTCGGCGGCATTGCCGCTGGCCGCAACGATCAGACATGGGAGCAACCGGGACAATCTTGGCATCTGCAGCAGTCAGGGGGTGGGAGTTGATGCCAAGGCGAAGGGAAGGGCGGCGGCCGGTGCCCTGCTCAAGTACACCTTGCCCTGGCCCGTGCCCAGCTGCCACGTCTCCACGCCACAGGACGTCACGTAGGTAACACGGACACGTGGCGGACATGCGTCAGCCGTCCGCTCGCATCCTCCCGGTGGGCCATTAGCGTCAGTGGGTGAGGCGGCCGTGTGGTAGTATGGCCGCATCGGACTTACACGTGGACCGCTGCACAGCCAGGAGGTGCAGTGGAAGCTCGGTGCCCTCGGCTCGTGTGGGACCCAAATGGCAAAAATGGGGCCGCGCAGTCAGTGGGAGGAGCAAACAGTGCCGCGTGTGAACGGGACAGGACAGGCTGCGGGCGAGGAGGGAACGGCCTGGAAGACCACGCTTGGCTTGGTCGGTTCAGTATCACTGAGTCGGAGAAGTTACCTGGCTCCTACGGGAAAAAAATTATATGAGACCAGGTTTTATATAATGCACGTGAGACCCACTCTGATGGATGACACGTGATATTCACAAATCACAAAGCATCTAATCTCTCCCCCCTGATTTCAGGTGGGGGTGGGGAAGGTGCTTTGTGATTTGTAAATGCCACGTGTCATTCATCAGAGTAGGTCTCACCTGCTAATCTATGAGACCTGGTCTCATAGAATTTTTTTCCGCTCCTACGGCCTCCGTTCCGTAATATAATATCGTTTTTTTTATATTAATGAGAGTAACTTGATTCATCGAGTGAGGAGTGCTGATTGGTGTCTGTCCTTAGTATTTTCGTCGGATGGCTTCGGCATCTCTTTTCACGGATAAGCGGTGACAAATTCGTACAAACTAATATAAAAGGCAGACATCCAACACTGCCCGCATATATTCAATCTTAGTTTTTCTTAAGTCCGCACGTTCAATTAACCGCATATATAGCCTAAAATAGTTCAAATTGTTTAAATGAGCGGTAGTTCTAATTGAAAAGATTCAAATATTAAACTCCAACATTATTGTGTCTTTTGACCACCCATAGTTGTTCAATCAAATCTTTTTTCGGTCGGGAAGTTGGATCATACATGTTTTCAAATTCAAGACCTACATCAACATCCTCATTCTTCACGACCATGTTGTGCATGACCAGTCAACATGTCATCACCTTCCACAAGGTCTCCAGATCTCATTGTTTAGTAGGTCCATGAACAACTACAAAACGTGCATGCATAACTCCAATAGCCCTCTCAATATCCTTTCTAGTTGCTTCTTGTCTTTGGACAAAGTGAGATTTTTTCTGACCAACTAGATTAGAGATGGTGTTCACAAAGGTAGCCCAAAGAGAATAGATACGGCCAACCAAATAGTAGACTATGTTGTACTCATACCCATTAACAGTAAAATGGCAATGATGAGCGTTTCCTTTAGTCAGCCTAGCAAACAATGGTGATCGTTGTAGCACATTGATGTCATTGTGAAATTCGGTCATGCCAAATCCAAATATCATGTGATGCAATTGCTTCAAGAATGATGGTGAATTTCTTAACATGGCCCTGATATTTCCCGTGAAAAGCTTTTTGGCAGTTCTTCTATTTTCAATGCATGCAGTCAAGTGATCCGAGCAAACCTTGCCGCCCTATTGCTTTCAAGATTGCCAAGAGCCTCTCGGTGTCTACCGCAGTTGGGGTTCTCGGGTACATAGGTCCAAACACCTTGAACACGGCAGTTTGCAAACCTGACCATGACATCTCTAGATGTGCTCTTGGACATTCGTAGGAACTCGTCCCACGAAATAGCGGTCGTGCCATATGCAAGCATCCGCAGTACAGCCGCGCACTTCGGATAACCAAAGAACCCAATCCTTCCCATGTCATCCTTCTTCAAGTTGATGTAGTCATAAAAGGACCGGACGCCATGGTACAAACAATCGAAGACATTTTTGCACATCCGAAATCGTCGACGAAAATTGTCAGCGGAGAGGGCACCGGGGCAAAATAGACATCTATCAAGGTCAAATGGCTGCATGCCCGGTTTAGGTTAAGCACTCTATGACTCTTGATCAAACCCTTGAAATTGGGAACATTCTTCCCCGCCCGCTCCGCGTCTGCAAGAACTGCACGCATTATCGACATCTCATCCGTGTAGTCCTCCTCGTCGGACAAGTCAAACGACTCAGCATAGTGCTCGTAGATGTACTCTATATCCGAATCCATTGCTTCAAAGAATAAGGGACAGAAAAATTAGCTCGGGCAATTCACCGACCAGTTGTCGGGCGTGGTGAGCATCGTAGGAGCAGATGGTACCTGGGCGGCCATCTGAGGAGAGGTGTCGAACGACGACGAAGGAGAAGCAGCGTGGAGCCCGGGTGTACCGTTCGAGGTGACAGCCTCGCCGAGTTTCGGTAGGGGTGCGGCGTGGTGGTCTACGGAGCGGCGAGCACTTTAAAATTAGATTGTATATGGGTACTTTTTGATGATCTTTTTTCAGAAGAAACTTTGATGCTAGATAGGGAAACTTAAGTGTTACACAGAAGAACTTTCTTACACTGTGTTAGTGAATTCACCTAGCATTCTTCTAATTTCCCTACCATGACTATTAAGATGCTTTTTTGTGTATCGTGGAACCTTCAAATTATTTTTCCTAAAAAATAGATGTTTGGGGTTAGATTCAGTTGAGAAGCAAAAGATAGTTCTTGTGCTCAAATGTAGTTAAATCTAGATGTAATATTGGCTTGTTAGTTGCATTTTAGTAGGATGTAGGTTTTGTTAGTTGCATGTTAGTAGGATGTATGTTATGGTAGCTTGCATTGATATGCCTATATGTATTATGTAGGACGGGGGGTGATAAGTACCCATGACTTGATGGTGCTTATGAAGTGAAGCACCATGCAAGGTCCATCGAAAGAGGGGAGGTAATTACCTCTAAATTTCTATTGTTGTTATTGCTTCTAAGTAGGAAGAAGAGCAACGAGTTGTTTCTTTTGTGACGATTTCACAACTTCTTCGTATGAGGGGCCCCTAATGAGACTATGCAATACGACAACCAATACAAGCCAACTTCAAGAGATTGGGTCTTCCCCCCATTTGTCTTCAACTTTAATGGCACACAACCTGCTCTCAACTCCACGACCCTTACCGCCCTTTTGGATTGGAGGCCGAAGTTGCACTCCTTCAACCTGCCCGTTAGTGACATGATGGTCACTTCAGAGGACTTTGTGATGATCATTGCCCTTTCTATTGAGGGGAGGGCTCTTACTACGGAGGTGAAGCCAAAGCGGTGTCGGTAATGGGTTACATGATTTATTGGTGTAGAACCTTCGTCATGGACCAACCCAATCAAGAAGGATCCTAGGTCAGTTGGAGTAGTGCACTTGTGGTTGTGAGAACATGGGTGGGGTTGCCCAGAGAATGTCGAGGCGATTGTGGAGAAGTGTGCTAGGGCGTATTTGTAGCACCTCCTGACTTTGGTGGTGTTTCCAGATGTTTTAGGGGACACCGCCTCTTGGATGTACATGGACGAACTACGTGTCTGCGACATGAAATGGTGTTGGGGGCTATGGTACTAGCTTTCTTATACTAGCAGCTAAAACCCAGTGGCATCCATGTTCATGGTATGAACTTAATGACTGTGTATCATGTTTTAACATGTTTTTGACTATGTAGATGGATGAGGCATGTTAGGGGCAGAAGCTGACCTCCCGCGTCGGTGGTTTTATGTCGGCCCTGTAGGTCTGGTTGTGGAATGTATAATTGTTCACCATGTAGGCACAATGGATCTAGGGTAACAATGGCAGTGGTCTTATAATGAGAACCCCGAGCGCTTCCCCACTGCCGCGCACACATGGGCTAGTGCGAAAGTGTCCATGACAGCCTCGATGGGTTGATACAAGTCCTACATCAATGAGCGTGGAAAAGATAAGCATGACGCCCGCCTGCTACCCACACGAATCATACGTCGACTCACCATCAGGTAGTTGTTCATGAATAATTGCCCTGATTATTGGGAAATGCTTTGTGCATAAGTAACATGATGTGATGTAGGTCAGCTGGAAGTCGTACATGGTTATGAGATAATTCCCTTTGAACATGTTGTGCCACCATAAACAACACCTTTGGCGGGTGCGGTGCCCCATTATATGCTTTTATGTGGTGGAGTGACATCTCCCACACCAGGTCACAAAGAAATGTGAGTAAGGCAGCAAACCCCGCCAGCCTATGTGGAGTCAAGTATGAATGTCCATATGTGAACACACATTATAGTACACGATAGTCATGCTACATCCACATCCAAGATGAATCATAAAAACTTCAAGAATGTCAGAAACTGGGAGAAGCACCATCAACAATTGGCAGTGATATGTCTCAAAGGTATCTACAATGTTCGATTGTTTCATGCTACTGTAATGCCACTTTTGGATACTTTTTATAGAAATTTAACTTATTATTTTTGACTAACCTAACCTATTAATTCAGTGCCAAGAGCCACTTGTTGTTTTCTACATGTTTTTAGTTTTACTGCAAATCGATATCTCTGGACCTCAAAATACCGTGGGGATTTTTGATGATTTCTTCGAAAGTAGAAGATTCCAGAAAGCGCCAGAGGGAGCCAGGAGGCCACCCAGCCCCCTAGAAGGCCAAGCTATGCAACCAGGGAGCACGTGGTGGGGCCGTCTGGAGCCCCTGGGCACCGCTTTACGCCCATATTTGCCTATAAATTCTAATATCTCCTAAAACCCTCCAGACCATGTTTTCATGATTTTTTTGCTGCCCTAACTTCCTGTTCATGGGAGATCAATTCTGAAACATGTCCTGGCTCCCTGATGGAGGGGGAATCCATCACTGGAGCCATCTTCATCAACCTTGTTGCAACCATGACCATGTCTGAGTAGTTTCCTTAGGACCATGGGTGCATAGCAGTAGCTAGATGGCGTCCTTTCTCCCTTGCGATTCAATACAAAGTACCATGAGCTACCTCACATTACCGGGATCCATATGATGTAATCCGTTTTGTGCTTTTGAGATATGATGAATTGTCACTTTATGATCGGATTTTTCGTTGAATTAGATTGAATTTCTTATGAGTTCTTTGCTGCATAATTAAGTAGTCATATATGCTCTCTAAATTTTTGTCTACTTTTGTCAAGTTTGATGGGTACTCCCTCTGTAAAGAAATATAGTTCTTTAGAGGGAGTTGTATATGGTAGTGGGTTTAATCTTGTGGTGATCTATATCCTAGTGACAATATGGGTCGAGACACATATTGTTTTGTTGCTACTAAGGATAACATGATGGTTTCTTTATCACACTTGGATAATGGCTTTATTGTCTACATTATATCATCATGCTTATTACCATACTTATTTGTATAAACTTAATATACCTTGAGATGCATGATGGATAGCGGTCTTTAGGTGGAGTAATAATTGTAAATACATTTGGATAACAGTCTACATATCACAAACGTAGTGCCTATGCAATATTATGCCATAATTCATCATGGTAATAAATATAAATATTTCAATTTAATTGCTTCACAAATGTAATTTGCTCATCACAACACATTTATCTTGCTTGGAAGATGTCTCTAGTGATTCTATGGCACTGGGTCCATCTACATTTAATTGCATACACCATTACAATTTAATTTGTTCGATGTTCTGCTATTTCACCTATTTATCAGTTTCTACTATACCATACAATTTATCGTTGTAACTAGTAGGAAAAGAAGCTTGACAATCTTCTTGAAGTGTTGGGGCAAGTCTGTTTTCTGTTTGGTGTGCATGTACCCAGGATTAGTTAGTACAAAAGAAATTCCTAACGGTTTAGTAAACCTTGGTTCTCAATCGAGGTAAATACTTATTTCTAGGTTACATCACCCTTACACTTGGGGGTTACTTAACCACTCTTATGAGAGAGCAAGTAGGTGGACATGTGGAATGTGCAGATAAATTGTGACGCCCGAGACCGACGTCCCAGAAGATTCCAGAAGATTCCAGAAGATTCCAGATGTTCCAGGTTGCCCGTGTGTTTCTTTTGTGCTTGTGTTTTTATTTTTGCATTGCATCATGTCATCATGCCATCATGTCATATTTATTTTTTGCATCTCAACTTAAATAAATCGTGTGGGCCTTCGGTCCATTTAAATCGAGGGAAGAATGACTTCTCTTTATAACATATAAAAGCCTCCTAATATTAGGGAGCTATATTAAAAAAATATTCCAATTGTTTGGGATCACCGTAACACACTTGCATAATTTTCTCCATGCCTCTTAATTCAAGTTTCACCATCAAAAACCTTCCCCATTTCTTTTCTCAATTATCGAGATTCCTCCAAAACCTTAACATATTTGGACACTTCTATAATCAAGTCTCAGTTCAAACCCATTTGAATTAAAATTCAAATGTGTTTGAATTTACATCCTTCTTTCATGCCACTTATAATTTTCTTGGATCTTGCTTATTTTTATGAGCCCGGGAAAATTTAACCCATGCCCTAACTCTATTTCTAACACCTCCTTCCTTTATTTCTCCTTTGCGGTTTTCTGTTTTTTTTTGGAAAACAGCAGCAATTTAAAAAGGAAGAAAACTCCTCCAGCCAGGCCTCCTGGCCCGTCTTCTCCTCCTCCCTCTGGGCCTCAGCCCCTCCAGCCGGCCCGTTGGCCAACTCCTCACCCAAAGCCCGAGGCCCAGCCACCTCTATCCCAACCCTAGCCAAACCCCCAGGGTCCCATCGCTCTTCCCAGTCCTCTCGTGCGCCGCCAGGACGAACCCCATCACTCCCCCGATCCCCCCTCGCTCTCCCTCTCCCTCTCGTCACCCCGCATGTAATGCCCCGGATGTAATACTTTCCCTTTTGGGTATATAATATATCTCCGGCTTCATCTATTTCCATTCCGGGTTCTTTGTCTTTCGGGTTTTCGTCGTTTTGTTGTGTGAGTGTGTGGCATCCATTCATATTATGTAGACATGTGCATTGCATTGATTTTGTGTTGTGGGTTGCATCCGGTTCCGCGTGTCTCTTCCCGTTGTCCGTTTCGCATTCCGGAGCTCCCTCACGTGTCCGTGACGTCCCGTAGGCCTACTTTGTTGTTCGGGCGTTTAACGTTACCGGTGTGCCGCGAGGTTGTTGTCTGTGTTGTTGTTGTGTTGTGTGCAACCCGCCTCTCAAATCTCGTCTCGTTTGGACTCCGTTGGTTTTTCCATCCGTTGTTCGTGTGGGTCCGAAGTGCCTTCACTTCGTGTTCCAGAAACACCCCTGCTGCATTCTTTTATCTCCGTCTAGGCCTTTTAAATCTATCCCCGCGATCGGATCCGTCGGATCGCGATCGGAGGGCTCCTAGCGCCCCTAAACTCCCTCCTAACCCTAAAAACTGCTATATAATAGACCCTAGTCTATTTTGGCATGTCCCCTTCTTATTCCCCCTTCCCCTCTATTTTTTTTCCTTTTCTTTCAGATCAACCAATCCCCCAAAAATTCTTCTGGTTCCCGAAGGATCCAGCCGCAGCCGCAGCTCGAGGCAGCCACGATCCAGATCCGGATCGGCGCCGTCCGAGTCAACGCGCCAGGGCCTCCTTCTTCGACCGATTGGCGCCTGGACCGCACCAACTCTGCGTCTTCGCTTCAGATCGGGCCGAGGAGCTCAGCCTCCACCGGGCCGTACATCCTAGCGCGCCGGCCCGTCGAAGTGGTCCAGCGGGACCACTTCCTCGCGAGCCGCCGCTCGCCTCCCTCCGCAACAGCCAGGCCGGGCGCTCCTCTCCAGCCCAGCCGCCGGATCGCGTCGGGCCGCCGCCTTCGCGCCACTCCGGGCCTCCTCCACCCCAGCAGCGCCAGCCGCCTGGGCCGCACCTCTCCGCGGGCCGCCTCCCAGCCGAGGTCGTGGGCCACCGCTCCCTCGTCGCCGCGCCGGGCCGCGTCTCCGCCAGGCCGGCCTCGCCTCCCTTCGCCCCTGCTGGGCCCGAGCCAGCCGGGCCACGCCGCCGCTTCGTCCGCAGGCTGCAGATCCGGCCCGTTCGTTTTTTTTCAGATCCAGAGGTTGTTTCTCCACTCCTAAGTCCCTGTTAACTGTTCTGAAATGCTATGTTTGACCTGCTGTAACTTTTTGCCTGATGCTCCGTTTTGCGCGTGTAATATGTCCAGACGTTCGTGGAGATGTGCTCTACGTTTCCTCTGTTGTTGTCATGCATGTTAGAGGTCATCTAGGTGCTTGTTTTGCTGTTGCAAGAGTGCATCATGATATAAACTGCTGCTATGTGTTATTTTCATGCCACCTTTGCCATGAGATATCTTTTAGCTCGTTTGTCCAAATGATGCAAATGACATGTCCACGTGTTCGTCTTGCCACGAACTACGTGTTGCTTGTGATAGGTTGCATGGTAGATTTATTGTTGCCTTGTTATCATCGTTGCAAAGTGCCATGTTCATATGATGTGTTTTCACTTGTTATGAAATGCCATCTTGTTGAGCTCGTTGCAATCGTTGTGTTCACCTCTATGATGCATGCTTGTGTGTTTCGGAATCACCTTCATGTGCACTTTGATGAGGTGCTTACCCTTTGCCATGTTTAGTTTCGAGGTGACTTAAACATGCTCTTTTATATGCCATGATGATATTGCTGTTTTAGGACTTAGTGGTTTTTCACTAAGTCTGAAATCTGTAACGTTCCGATGCCATGTTCGTGTGTTGTTCTAGGACAAAGCATGTTAGTTTTGGAGTGGATTTTGATTGTTCCTTGTAGTATATATTGTTGTCTTTCCATCCATGTCCTCACATGTCCATTTGAGTGGCTGTAGCATGTTTATCTTTTGCTCTAAAGTTTCAATAAAATTCTGCTGCCAGAATTTTATTGCCAAGTTCAATATGTCCAAGATCATTGCTATTGATCCGTGACTCCGTTGGGGTGCACCTTTGGACATAGTTGCTGTGCTATATGTCTAGTTTGTGTTCATGTCCTTTGCCATGCTTTTGGGGTGCTGTAGCTTAATTATTTTGAGCCCCGAAGAGGCTATGTTGCTGTAATTTTCAGCTTTTGCTCAAATCTTGTTTCGGGCATAACTTTTAGCTCGCAACTCCGATTTCAGTGAATCTTATATCAAACTTGGTTGATTTTCTGTGTAGATTAATAATATCAGATTGTTATCATGTTTTGAGGTGTTTTGCTTGAGTGATGTTTTACGTGCTCCGTGTGCATCCTTAGTGCATCCATCATGCATTCATGTTTTTCGAGTGCGCATTGCATCTTGTTGATTGGTGCTTGGTGTGATTGTTTTGTTTAGAGCCGGAAGCTGAGACCGAGTACGAGGTTGAGCACGAGGTTTCCAACGAGGTTGAGCACGAGGACCCTTCTTACGATCCGAACGACTTCTCTTCAGGCAAGATGACCGAACCCCGATAACATTACTATCTTTGCCTATTGCTAGTAGTCTCGATCTATAGTTTTGCCTCGATGCCCATGTTCTTCTTGTCAGCCTCCTACTTGTAGCCAATTGCCATGTTTAACCAACCTACCTATGCAAACCGTTGCTTGGCTAAGTACGCTTCGCTCAGCTTTCTTATAGCATTGTTAGTTGCAGGTGAAGATCGAAGATGCTTTGCTTCATGTTGAAGTTTGGTTGGGTTATATCACACTATATAAATGCTTAAAATGAAATCATCTATATATTGGCAAGGGTGGAAGGCTAAGCCTTTTGCTTGGTGATTTGTTCCACTCATGCCGTTAGGATCCGTATAAGCCGGTATTATGTTCCTTGATTATGCGTTCCTAACACGGTTGGGGTGTATGGGACCCCCTCGATAAACCGCTAAGTGCTAAGTCTTTTCCAGCAAGTCCCAACATTGGTACTATTCGCCTAACACAACTAAAACTTTCCGAGGGAGTAATTAACCCGAGGCTTAATTAATTCAACCCCCCTGGGCCAGTGCTCGATTTGAGTGTTGGTCCAAACTAGAGTCGTGTGCGGGGCCCCCCTTGGCAACTTGGGTATTTCGGCCACTGTACGCTGTGCTCATCCGGTCGTGGCCTAAGACTAGATACGCGCGGCTACTATCAGGGTGTCGGCACGCCGGGAGGATTTGCTGGATTAGCCTTACCTTAGCTCGGTATATCTTGAGCACGGGATTCCGAGGATACTCGGGTCTTCCCACTTTGGAGTTGCGACTCCGCGGATCGTGGGCTTGTAATGGGTCAAGTTGGAACACCCCTGCAGGGTTTGAACTTTCGAAAGCCGTGCCCGCGGTTATGTGGCAGATGGGAGCTTGTTAATTCCGGTTGTAGATAACTCGACACAATGTTTCTAATACACTACCAGCGTGTGTTCCGTGACTGTCAATTTCCGAATAGGGATTCGGGAGTTGAACACGGAGGGGTTATGATTGTGGAGCTTGTAGCTAGGATCACTTCGTGATCACTTCTCGCCGAGGCCTTCTCTTCTCGCTCTCACTTGCGTAAGCTAGATGCTAGTTGCTGCTGCAGACTTATTCTTTTCTTCAGCCTTATCCTCACCTAAAGGCTTTGATAGTCTTGTTACCCGGAGACGGGATTGCTGAGTCCTCTGTGGCTCACAGTTACTTCACACACCAGATGCAGGTCCAGCTGTGAGCTATCCAGGTGATGGCACCGAGCTGGATTGGGAGTTCGACGAGGAGCGTAGTCGGTACTATGTGCGGTACCCGGACGATCAGTAGTGGAGTCTCTTACTAGGATTCGATCCGCCTGTGGTTTATTTATCTAAGTTTGGTACTTTGACATTTGGCTTTTGCCCTTAGAGGGTTGTGATGTTCTTAATGTATGATGTTTGAGACTTGTACTGTAATTCTGTGACGTGGCGAGTGTAAGCCAACTATTTTCAGTTTACTATCCCTCTTTTACATGAGTTGTGCAAAGATTACCAAACTTGAGATCATTCTAGGATGGATTTATGCCTTTAAGTCGTTCCTCGACACGTAGGAGGTATAACTCCATCCTGGGCATTACAAGTTGGTATTCAGAGCCTTCTCCGACCTAGGAGCCCCCACTGTTTGATCGAACCGTTGACGGTCGAGTCTAGGCACACACTGAAAACTTTTTGAGTCCTATATTATATCGGAGAGTAGGATTTCTTTGCTTCTCATCCCCTTTCTCTCTGGTGAGGACTCCTGACGTCTACTCTTGTCTCTCCTATCTTCAAAATTTGCACAAATTTTTTTTTAGGAATCCCGCGAGTATTCTGGGATTGTTTCGATGTTCTTGTGACAAGGATATTGTTCCCGATGCCTCCTGTTACCGAGGAGTTGAGCTTCGGGGTATCATTGTAACAAGCATATCGCGGCAGTACTAAATACTTAAGACGGCCGACATCGAAAATCTTCCCTATACGGCCAGTGGCAAGATAACCCCGACATCACCCAGTACTGGGGAGGTAGTTCGGGAGTATTGCCATAGCTTGTTATAGTGGATGCTTTTCGAAGGTCCGAGGTACACAGTTTCCGAGAAAGACTGGTTATGTGTTGAAGGATGGATACACCTGGATGTAGGTTAGAGTTGATTGCGCGGTGCTTCCCGTGTATCCCCAACACCTGATTGCATAACTGGAATCTTTCGGAAATCTATAGGTGGGTTTTATCCAGTAGATCGTAGGCATTCTTCCAACGAATGCAGGTTAGTGAGTTCGGGGTTCGACATTGAGTGAAAGGGTTATATGACCGATGTTACTATCAGGAGTTGCATCTTAAAGGGTCCTTGGCTATGCTGATCCGGGGATTGCAAAACCTTTTCGTAACGCGTTCATATGCTTTCAGCACAAAGATGTTAGAACGAAACTCCTCTCTTGTGTTTGTTCCTGTCCGTACCTTGTTGTTTTTCTTATTTATCCTTTTGTTCCCTATGTGGCTTCTCGTGAAGACTGATGTTATCATATAACTGAGAATATCATTCGTTCCTCTTGTTCGGATGATTTCATTCGTTCTTATTGTTCGAATGATTATTGTGAAGACTTGTTGCAATTCATGCCATTGATTCAGCTTATACCTTTTGTCAATCAATTGCTGATTCATGGTCATCTCTTACAGGATGGCTCCGAAAAGGGTTCCCAATGCTAACCTAGAGCGTGAAGAGGTTCCAGAACGTCCTCCTTCCCCTCCTCCTCCGCCTGAGGCTTGGAGAGCAATTATGCAGACTACAGCTCAGAACACTCAGTTGATGATGCAGATGATGCAGCAAATGCAAGCTATGCAAGCTGATCAAGCTAATCAGGGTGTTCCAGTGAACGAAGGCAACTTCTTCCAGCAGCACCATGCTACCCTCAACCAGTTCTTGGCCAACAATCCTAAAGCTTTCAGTTACTGTGTCGACCCTCTTGATGCTGAAGATTGGCTAACCGATATCAAGAAGCATTTTGAGTGCAGTAACGTGAAGGAAGATGACTATGTGAAGTTTGCAGCCTTCCAACTGAAAGATCAAGCAGCTGACTGGTGGCAGCAGTACAAAGACTCCAGGCCGGGTCAAGTGATCTCTTGGGAGAATTTCTGCAAGGATTTCCGCTCGCACCACATTCCTACAAGTGTCATCGAGGGTATGCGTGAGCAATTCCGCAACCTCAAGCAGGGCTCCATGACAGTCTATCAGTATAATGTCAAGTTCCAAAACCTCGCTCGCTATGCTAAGCAAGACATTCCTGATGCCAAGAGTAAAATCTATCAGTTCCGTGGAGGTCTCAAAGATGAACTTCAGCTTGCTCTCACTTTGTTCGAGCCCGATGAATTCGACAAGTTCTATAACATGGCTTTGAAACAAGAAGCAGCTCAGCTTAAGATGGAGGCTTCTAAGAAGAGAATTCGAGATGCTGTTCACTCTTCCTCATCGTCTCAGATGGTCTCGAAACAACAGAAATTCTGGCTTCCTCCTCCTCCAGTGATTCGAGCTCCTTACAACAACTCCAACAACAAGAACTCTAGTGGTCGTGGTTTCTCCCACCCACCCAACCCGAGCAACCAGTCGAAGAAGCAGTTTCAGTCTCAAGGCTCCAAGTCCAGTGGCTCTCATTTCCGTCCTCTCTCTGAAGTGGTGTGCAACAAGTGTGGCCAGAAGGGTCATTATGCCAACAGATGTCCGAATCCGAAGCGTCTTCCTCCTCCTCCGCCTGTCAGTACAGCTATTGTCAAGCATGACCCAAAGTCTGCTAGGGTCAATCTGATGAATGCAGCTGAAGCGGAGAACTCTTCTGATGTCATTTTGGGTAACCTCTCAGTGAACTCTTTTCCAGCTAAAGTTTTGTTCGATTCAGGTGCTTCACATTCTTTCATGTCAAGACCTTTTGCATTGTCACATGATATGCCATTGCAAGCTTTGCCGAGTCCGATGTCTGTGCTTTCTCCGGGTTTGCTCATGAACTCCAACAACTTTGTTCCGAATGTTTCTATCCGCATGGGTGATTATCGATTTCTGGCTAATCCGGTGGTTCTTGGTAATTCTGATATTGACCTCATTCTCGGAATGGATTGGCTTTCTCAGCACGATGCTCACATTGATTGTGCTCAAAAGGAAGTCAAGTTGACTCATTCTGATGAAGATGAGATTATCTTCGCCTCCAGGGATAATACTATTCGGCTTTTCTCTCTTAATGATAAGGGCGAAATTAATGCAATAGAGCAAATTCCAGTGGTGAACGAATATCAAGACGTCTTTCCAGAAGATCTTCCAGGCATGCCTCCACACCGTCAGGTGGAGTTTGTCATTGAACTCGAGCCGGGCACTGAGCCTGCTTGCCGGCGTCCGTACAAGCTCTCTCCGGATGAATTGAAGAAATTGAAGAAGCAGCTTGATAAGCAGGAGAGTATGGGTCTCATCAGACCGAGTACATCTCCGTGGGGCTGTGGTGTCTTATTTGTCAAGAAGAAAGATGGCACGGAGCGTCTCTGTGTTGACTACCGGCCATTGAACAAGAAGACGATTAAGAACAAGTATCCGCTCCCCAACATCAACGAACTCTTTGAGCAGCTCAAAGGAGCTAAAGTGTTCTCTAAGCTTGACCTCCGAATGGGCTATCATCAAATTCGCATTCGCGAGGAAGACATTCCCAAGACGGCCTTCAGAACGAGCTACGGTTCATACGAGTATACCGTCATGTCCTTCGGCCTCGCCAATGCTCCTCCTACCTTTTCAAGGATGATGCATTACATCTTCAACCCCTATACTGGCGAATTCGTGCTTGTGTATCTGGATGATATTCTGGTGTTTTCCAAGAATGAAGAAGATCACGAAAAGCACTTGCGTCTGGTTCTTGATCGACTCCGAGAGCATAAATTCTATGCCAAGTTCTCAAAGTGCGAGTTCTGGCTCGATAAGGTTTTGTACCTGGGCCACATTATCTCAGCTGACGGTATTGCGGTTAATCCCGAGAAAGTTGAAGCAATTG
The DNA here is from genome assembly GCA_902687465.1 of Secale cereale. Classification (NCBI taxonomy): domain Eukaryota; kingdom Viridiplantae; phylum Streptophyta; class Magnoliopsida; order Poales; family Poaceae; genus Secale; species Secale cereale. The sequence continues at coordinate 317,176,953 of LR738713.1, forward strand.
TCAACTGGGAAGCTCCTCAGAACGTCAAGCAGCTCCGCAGTTTTCTGGGTCTTGCCAGCTATTGCAGAAGATTTGTTGAAAACTTCTCCAAGATTGCCAAGCCTCTTTCCAACCTGCTTCAGAAGAATGTCAAATACTTTTGGTCTCCCGAATGTGAAGTGGCATTCAAAACCCTCAAAGAGAAGCTTGTCTCTGCTCCAGTTCTGACTCCTCCGGATGAAACCAAGCCCTATGAAGTGTTCTGTGACGCTTCTCTTCAAGGTCTTGGTGGTGTGCTTATGCAAGATAAGAGAATTGTGGCATATACTTCTCGGCAGCTCAAGCCCAGTGAGAAGAACTATCCCACACATGATCTCGAGCTAGCAGCTGTGGTACATGCTCTGATTACGTGGAGACATCTGTTGTTGGGCAGAAAGGTCGACATCTTCACCGATCACAAGAGCTTGAAGTACATCTTCACACAGCCGCATCTGAACCTCCGCCAGACTCGTTGGGTCGAAATGATCCAAGAGTACAACCCCAGCATCGAATACACTCCAGGCAAGGCGAATGTGATTGCAGATGCTTTGAGCAGAAAGGCATATTGCAACAGCCTTCTTATCAAGCCGTACCAGCCTGAGCTTTGTGAAGCTTTCAGGAAGCTCAACCTCCAAGTTGTTCTGCAGGGTTTTCTTGCAAATCTCCAAATTGCTCCTACCTTGGAAGATCAAGTCCGTGAGGCCCAACTCAGTGATACCATGGTGAAGAAGGTGAAACATGGGATTGCAAAGGGCACTCCAAAATACAAGTGCTTCCGTGTGGATGAGAGAGATACCTTGTTCTTCGAGGACAGACTCGTTGTTCCAAAAGGTGATCTCAGGAAGCTCATAATGGAAGAAGCTCATGATTCTCTCCTTTCCATTCATCCTGGCAGTTCCAAGATGTACCAAGACCTCAAGCAATCTTACTGGTGGACACGCATGAAAAGGGAGATTTCTCAATTCGTGAATGAATGTGATGTATGCAGAAGAGTGAAAGCAGAACATCAACGTCCAGCCGGTCTTCTCCAACCTCTTCCTATCCCCGAGTGGAAGTCCGACCACATTGAAATGGACTTCGTCACTGGCTTTCCTAAATCCAAGCGAGGAAATGATGCTATCTTTGTGGTGATTGACAAGCTTACCAAAGTCGCTCACTTTCTTCCAGTCAAAGAATCAATCAATGCAGCTCAACTTGCAGAGCTGTACACTTCCAGAATTGTGTCCCTACATGGCATTCCTCAAGTGATATCCTCAGACCGTGGAAGCTTGTTCACATCAAGGTTCTGGGACTCCTTTCAGTCCGCCATGGGCACTAAGATCAGGTTCAGCACTGCCTTTCACCCTCAGACTAGTGGTCAAGTCGAGCGTGTGAATCAGATTCTAGAAGACATGCTCAGAGCCTGTGTCATCTCCTTCGGCATGAAATGGGAAGACTGCCTTCCATTCGCCGAGTTCTCTTACAACAAAAGCTTTCAAGCAAGTGCAGGCAAAGCACCGTTTGAAATTCTCTATGGCAGAAAGTGCCGTACCCCTCTCAACTGGTCTGAAACAGGCGAACGTCAACTTCTTGGCAATGACTTGATCTCAGAAGCCGAAGAAATGTGCAAAGTCATACGTGAGAATCTCAAGGCCGCTCAGTCGCGTCAGAAGAGCTACTATGACGGAAAGCATCGTGATTTGGCTTTCGACATCGGTGATCATGTCTATCTCCGAGTTTCTCCGATGAAAGGAACCCAAAGATTCGGTATCAAAGGAAAACTTGCTCCTAGATACGTCGGGCCTTTCAAGATTCTGGGCAAAAGAGGCGATCTAGCCTATCAGCTCGAGCTCCCTTCCAACTTTGCAAATGTTCATGATGTCTTCCATGTGTCTCAACTTCGCAAATGCTTCAAGGCACCTGAGCGCATGATTCCGTTTGAGGAGATTGATCTTCAACAAGACCTTTCCTACCGAGAGCATCCAGTTGCAATTCTCGAAGAAACAGAACGCAAGACTCGCAACAAGTCCATCAAGTTTCTGAAAGTCAAGTGGTCACATCACACAGACCGAGAAGCTACCTGGGAACGAGAAGATCATCTTCGTTCCGAGTACCCTTCCTTTTTTCCAGTCCTAGATCTCGGGACGAGATCTTTTTGTAGTAGAGGAGAGTTTGTAATGCCCCGGATGTAATACTTCCCCTTTTGGGTATATAATATATCTCCGTCTTCATCTATTTCCATTCCGGGTTCTTTGTCTTTCGGGTTTTCGTCGTTTTGTTGTGTGAGTGTGTGGCATTCATTCATATCATGTAGACATGTGCATTGCATTGCTTTTGTGTTGTGGGTTGCATCCGGTTCCGCGTGTCTCTTCCCGTTGTCCGTTTCGCGTTCCGGAGCTCCCTCACGTGTCCGTGACGTCCCGTAGGCTTACTTTGTTGTTCGGGCGTTTAACGTTACCGGTGTGCCGCGAGGTTGTTGTCTGTGTTGTTGTTGTGTTGTGTGCAACCCGCCTCTCAAATCTCGTCTCGTTTGGACTCCGTTGGTTTTTCCATCCGTTGTTCGTGTGGGTCCGAAGTGCCTTCACTTCGTGTTCCAGAAACACCCCTGCTGCATTCTTTTATCTCCGTCTAGGCCTTTTAAATCTATCCCCGCGATCGGATCCGTCAGATCGCGATCGGAGGGCTCCTAGCGCCCCTAAACTCCCTCCTAACCCTAAAAACTGCTATATAATAGACCCTAGTCTATTTTGGCATGTCCCCTTCTTATTCCCCCTTCCCCTCTATTTTTTTCCTTTTCTTTCAGATCAACCAATCCCCCAAAAATTCTTCTGGTTCCCGAAGGATCCAGCCGCAGCCGCAGCTCGAGGCAGCCACGATCCAGATCCGGATCGGCGCCATCCGAGTCAACGCGCCAGGGCCTCCTTCTTCGACCGATTGGCGCCTGGACCGCACCAACTCTGCGTCTTCGCTTCAGATCGGGCCGAAGAGCTCAGCCTCCACCGGGCCGTACATCCTAGCGCGCCGGCCCGTCGAAGTGGTCCAGCGGGACCACTTCCTCGCGAGCCGCCGCTCGCCTCCCTCCGCGACAGCCAGGCCGGGCGCTCCTCTCCAGCCCAGCCGCCGGATCGCGTCGGGTCGCCGCCTTCGCGCCACTCCGGGCCTCCTCCACCCCAGCAGCGCCAGCCGCCTGGGCCGCACCTCTCCGCGGGCCGCCTCCCAGCCGAGGTCGTGGGCCACCGCTCCCTCGTCGCCGCGCCGGGCCGCGTCTCCGCTAGGCCGGCCTCGCCTCCCTTCGCCCCTGCTGGGCCCGAGCCAGCCGGGCCGCGCCGCCGCTTCGTCCGCAGGCTGCAGATCCGGCCCGTTCGTTTTTTTTCAGATCCAGAGGTTGTTTCTCCACTCCTAAGTCCCTGTTAACTGTTCTGAAATGCTATGTTTGACCTGCTGTAACTTTTTGCCTGATGCTCCGTTTTGCGCGTGTAATATGTCCAGACGTTCGTGGAGATGTGCTCTACGTTTCCTCTGTTGTTGTCATGCATGTTAGAGGTCATCTAGGTGCTTGTTTTGCTGTTGCAAGAGTGCATCATGATATAAACTGCTGCTATGTGTTATTTTCATGCCATCTTTGCCATGAGATATCTTTTAGCTCGTTTGTCCAAATGATGCAAATGACATGTCCACGTGTTCGTCTTGCCATGAACTACGTGTTGCTTGTGATAGGTTGCATGGTAGATTTATTGTTGCCTTGTTATCATCGTTGCAAAGTGCCATGTTCATATGATGTGTTTTCACTTGTTATGAAATGCCATCTTGTTGAGCTCGTTGTAATCGTTGTGTTCACCTCTATGATGCATGCTTGTGTGTTTCGGGATCACCTTCATGTGCACTTTGATGAGGTGCTTACCCTTTGCCATGTTTAGTTTCGAGGTGACTTAAACATGCTCTTTTATATGCCATGATGATATTGCTGTTTTAGGACTTAGTGGTTTTTCACTAAGTCTGAAATCTGTAACGTTCCGATGCCATGTTCGTGTGTTGTTCTAGGACAAAGCATGTTAGTTTTGGAGTGGATTTTGATTGTTCCTTGTAGTATATATTGTTGTCTTTCCATCCATGTCCTCACATGTCCATTTGAGTGGCTGTAGCATGTTTATCTTTTGCTCTAAAGTTTCAATAAAATTTTGCTGCCAGAATTTTATTGCCAAGTTCAATATGTCCAAGATCATTGCTATTGATCCGTGACTTCGTTGGGGTGCACCTTTGGACATAGTTGCTGTGCTATATGTCTAGTTTGTGTTCATGTCCTTTGCCATGCTTTTGGGGTGCTGTAGCTTAATTATTTTGAGCCCCGAAGAGGCTAGGTTGCTGTAATTTTCAGCTTTCGCTCAAATCTTGTTTCGGGCATAACTTTTAGCTCGCAACTCCGATTTCAGCGAATCTTATATCAAACTTGGTTGATTTTCTGTGTAGATTAATAATATCAGATTGTTATCATGTTTTGAGGTGTTTTGCTTGAGTGATGTTTTACGTGCTCCGTGTGCATCCTTAGTGCATCCATCATGCATTCATGTTTTTCGAGTGCGCATTGCATCTTGTTGATTGGTGCTTGGTGTGATTGTTTTGTTTAGAGCCGGAAGCTGAGACCGAGTACGAGGTTGAGCACGAGGTTTCCAACGAGGTTGAGCACGAGGACCCTTCTTACGATCCGAACGACTTCTCTTCAGGCAAGATGACCGAACCCCGATAACATTACTATCTTTGCCTATTGCTAGTAGTCTCGATCTATAGTTTTGCCTCGATGCCCATGTTCTTCTTGTCAGCCTCCTACTTGTAGCCAATTGCCATGTTTAACCAACCTACCTATGCAAACCGTTGCTTGGCTAAGTACGCTTCGCTCAGCCTTCTTATAGCATTGTTAGTTGCAGGTGAAGATCGAAGATGCTTTGCTTCATGTTGAAGTTTGGTTGGGTTATATCACACTATATAAATGCTTAAAATGAAATCATCTATATATTGGCAAGGGTGGAAGGCTAAGCCTTTTGCTTGGTGATTTGTTCCACTCATGCCATTAGGATCCGTATAAGCCGGTATTATGTTCCTTGATTATGCGTTCCTAACACGGTTGGGGTGTATGGGACCCCCTCGATAAACCGCTAAGTGCTAAGTCTTTTCCAGCAAGTCCCAACATTGGTACTATTCGCCTAACACAACTAAAACTTTCCGAGGGAGTAATTAACCCGAGGCTTAATTAATTCAACCCCCCTGGGCCAGTGCTCGATTTGAGTGTTGGTCCAAACTAGAGTCGCGTGCGGGGCCCCCCTTGGCAACTTGGGTATTTTGGCCACTGTACGCTGTGCTCATCCGGTCGTGGCCTGAGACTAGATACGCGCGGCTACTATCAGGGTGTCGGCACGCCGGGAGGATTTGCTGGATTAGCCTTACCTTAGCTCGGTATATCTTGAGCACGGGATTCCGAGGATACTCGGGTCTTCCCACTTTGGAGTTGCGACTCCGCGGATCGTGGGCTTGTAATGGGTCAAGTTGGAACACCCCTGTAGGGTTTGAACTTTCGAAAGCCGTGCCCGCGGTTATGTGGCAGATGGGAGCTTGTTAATTCCGGTTGTAGATAACTTGACACAATGTTACTAATACACTACCAGCGTGTGTTCCGTGACTGTCAATTTCCGAATAGGGATTCGGGAGTTGAACACGGAGGGGTTATGATTGTGGAGCTTGTAGCTAGGATCACTTCGTGATCACTTCTCACCGAGGCCTTCTCTTCTCGCTCTCACTTACGTAAGCTAGATGCTAGTTGCTGCTGCAGACTTGTTCTTTTCTTCAGCCTTTTCCTCACCTAAAGGCTTAAATAGTCTTGTTACCCGAGAACGGGATTGCTAAGTCCTCTGTGGCTCACAGTTACTTCACACACCAGATGCAGGTCCAGCTGTGAGCTATCCAGGTGATGGCACCGAGCTGGATTGGGAGTACGACGAGGAGCGTAGTCGGTACTATGTGCGCTACCCGGACGATCAGTAGTGGAGTCTCTTACTAGGATTCGATCCGCCTGTGGTTTATTTATCTGAGTTTGGTACTTTGACTTTTGGCTTTTGCCCTTAGAGGGTTGTGATGTTCTTAATGTATGATGTTTGAGACTTGTACTGTAATTCAGTGACGTGGCGAGTGTAAGCCAACTATTTTCAGTTTACTATCCCCTCTTTTACATGAGTTGTGCAAAGATTACCAAACTTGAGATCATTCTAGGATGGAATTATGCCTTTAAGTCGTGCCTCGACACGTAGGAGGTATAACTCCATCCTGGGCATTACACCGCACCTATCCTCCGCCGCCCCTCTCAGCAGGCCGCCGCTGAGCTCCTCCAGCGCCCGCGCCTGGCGCCCCTCGTGCAGGCCGCGCCCGTGGCCTCTCTCCTCCCACGCCATGCAGCGCCTCCCTTCGCCGCTCAGCCACTCGCGGCCCTCAGGGCCCGCGAGCCGCCCCGCAGCTCCGGCCGCGACCACCTCTCCCCAGCGCCGCTCATCTCCGGCGCGCCAACCCGAGCCCCAGCGCCGTGGCCTCCCGTCCCCGCGGCCTCGCCTCCCTCGTCGTCCTTCGCGAGCTCCAGGCCGCAACGCCCAGGTCAGCGCCGGGGCCTCTTCTCCGGGTGCTGCGCGTCCAGGCCGAGGCCCTTCCTCCTCGCCTCCTGGAGCCTCAGCTCCACGCGCCCATCGTCTCCAGCGCCCGGCCGGAGGTCGCCAGGTCGCAGCATCGGCCCGCCGCGAGAACCCCTTCGGCCGGACCACCCCGCCTCGTCCTCCTCGCCACTCCGCCAGGCTTCCGTGCGGCCCGACTTCGCCCTGCGCCGCATCCTCGCCAGCGTCTTGTGCCCCCGCAGCGTGAGAGGTCGAGCCACCTTGCCCGGTGCTGTTTTCCTCATCCAGTGCGTGCCAACCTCCGTCGCCAGGCAGCCAGCGTGCCGGCCCCGTCGCCAAGAGTCGCCCGAGCATCCTTCGTGCCATGGTTGTTTTGCTGCTGCTGCTGTCCAAGTACCGAGACCGCCAAGTTTGCTGCTGTTTTTGTCTTCGCCAAGCACCAGGATGACGAGGACCGTCAAGTCCATCTACCGTGTTTCCGGATGCACCAAGTACCTCTACGCAAGAACCGAACGTCTACGACCGAGCACGACTACCGTCGCCGAGAACAAGTACCACTACCGACGCCCGGAAACACCAAGTACCCCTCCGATGACAAGTACATCTACGAACGGGAACAACTACACGATGTCGCAAGTACCATGACACGTAACGTGAACGTCTACCGTCGCCGAAGACCCGGGAACAACTACTTCCTCTTCGGCCGTGTACCACTACGTCCTCTACGAACGTGAACGGCTACTTCCTCTTCGGAAACGAGAACGGCTACTTCCTCTTCGAACGTGAACGCCTTCTTCCTCTACGTCTCGAACCGCCTCGAAACGCACGCTTCAAAGGTATAACGAGATGACCTCGTGGATGACTCGTGGAATGCTTGTTGTGTTGTATGAAATGTTTCCCATGTGTGCTCCGTGCTCGTTTCGTCCGTTTGTCATGTTCCTCGGTTGCGTCGTCGCCGACTCGTGGGAACCCGGCAACGGGATCACCCCACCTCCATCTTGTTCGACACGCTCTCCGTTATCTTTTGCACCAGACTCTCAACGAGTTACCGGAACTGAGATGATGTGTTGCATCATTTTCGGATCGTTGCCGTGGCACCCTTTCATTCCCCTATGGTGACAACACTTCATATCCTCCTATGTCAACTTTTAATAATAATTGCATAAAACTTGATCATGTCATCCGCATCATGTTAACAACATTATAAATGTGTGAATTGTTGTTTGCTTATAATTGCTAAACATGCTCATGGGGATTTTCCGGAATATGTTGTTGTTATTTCCGGCCTCATTTAAAATGTCTAGATAGTGTAGTTTGTTTTTGCTTCACCTCTTGCCATGTTAACAAACATTTAATCTTGTCTTGTAAATAACGAGAGTCAATTAAATAATTAAATGTGGTGTTTCGTCAATATGCAACTGATTGCATATTGAGCTCCACTTAAATTGTAGTGTTGTTTGTGCTCTTTGCCATGCCTTGCATATTTAAACCGGACATGCATCATCCTTGTTTGCGCATCGTATGCCATGTTTATGCTTGTGTGTTTACCGTGTTGTTTGCTTCTTTCCGGTTGCTTCTCTTGTTAGCTTCGGTTTCGTTCCGGAGTTGTGAGGATTCGCTCGACTGTTGCTCCGTCTTCTTCACGGATCCGTTCTTCTTCCCTTGCGGAATCCCACGCAAGATGATCATACCCTTGGATACCTTTACTACCATTGCCATGCTTAGTTGTCTCGATGCTATCGTTACATGTCGCGATACCCATCTTTATGTCAGCCTCTCCTTGTTGCCATGAAACTTCTAACCTTGACACCTTCCTAGCAAAACCACTGTTTGGCTATGTTACCCGCTTGCTCAGCCCCGCTTGCTCAGCCCCTCTTATAGCGTTGTTAGTTGCAGGTGAAGATGAAGTTTGTTCCAGGAGGGAACTTGTTGTTGGTTATATCACAATATCTATAATTATTATTAACACACCTATATACTGGGCATGGGTGGAAGGCTTGGCCTTTTGCCCGGTGTTTTGTTCCACTCATGCCACCTTAGGCGCCGATAAACCGGCATTATGTTCCTTGATTTTGCGTTCCTTACACGATGGGTGAAATGGGGACCCCTTGACAGTTCGACTTTGAATAAAACTCCTCCAGCAAGGCCCAACATTGGTTTTAATTTGCTCATAATAACTTAATTAATTAATTAAATTTGCATAGGGAGTTAGCGCTACCCGAGGATTCTTATTTCTACATAGCAGGGGGGGCCAGTGCTGATGGTGTTGGTCCCAAACGGGGAACCTGCGGGGCCACCATGGGGAGACTCGAGGTTTGGCTCCCGTAGCTTCTCCCATCCGGTTGTGGCCTGAGACGAGATACGCGCAGCTACTATCAGGGTGTCGGCACGCCGGGAGGTCTTGCTGGACTTGTTTTACCATTGTCGAAATGTCTTGTGCTACTGGGAAGCCGAGCCTGATCGGATTTCCCTAAGATAAGGAGTGATGATATTATATTTATCATTTCAGCTAATCGTGAGAGCTTGTGATGGGCTAAGTTGGGACACCCCTGCAGGGTTATGATCTTTCGAAAGCCGTGCCCGCGGTTATGTGGCAGATTGGAATTTGTTAATGTCCGGTTGTAAAAAACATGACAGAGGATCCGAAGTAAAACACACAACTGTGTGAGTAACCGTGACTGTCTCTTTTCACTTTGAGAAGAGAACACGGTGGGGTTATGTTTGACTCGTATGTAGTTCAGGATCTTTAGCGATCACTACTTTTGCGACCGTTTGCGTAGATGCTCATCTTATTCTGGTACTCGTAAGCTAGCCACCATATTTTCTTAGCCGCTGTTGCAACCTCACCACTTTACCTCTTCCTACCCATAAAGCTTTGCTAGTCTTGTTACCCATGGTTATGGGATTGTTGAGTCCTCGTGGCTCACAGATACTACAACACCAGATGCAGGTTCAACCGAGAATGAAGCAGGAGCTGGTGCGGAGCTTTCCTGGGAGCTCGATGAAGAGAGTGGTCATATGCTTGTTACGTTTCGACGATCAGTAGTGGTTTCTACTAGGATTCGATCCTGACCTGTGGTTTTATGTTGTTTTGGTATCTTGTCTTTTGGATCTTACCCTTAGATGGGCTGTGATGTTTTGAATGATGTCTTGCTTATGTATTGTATTGTGTGAAGTGGCGAGTGTAAGCCAACTATTTCATTTTGCAGTTCATCCCTCTTTTACATGAGTCGTGCAAAGATACCAAACTTGAGATCATTCTAGGATGGGCTTATACCTTTAAGTCGTGCCTCGACACGTAGGAGGTATAGTCCCATCCTGGGCATTACATAAACTGTCGAGTTGAAACGGACAATACACCCGACAACGAAGAGCAACCGTATTTGAGGCACCTAGAGTAGCTTTGTAGATAGCTTTGGCTTGGGCAGAAGGATTCTTGGACTTGGGCTGATTGCTTGGACTTAATGCCCAATGAGGCTGCTGATGGTGCATTCAACAATGCTATCGGGGAGACCATTGAAAGGCACCTTTATTATGCCCTATTCATGACTAAGTGGTATGTTTATCTATCCAAACCTAATTTAGTTTCATGCCTCATGTTTATAACAATGATAAGTATGCAATGTACGTTCATTGCAGGGCACAAAGATATACAGATGTGTTAATGAGGGGGAACTAGCGCTCTCGCATGCCTTGGTGCCGATTCGATATGATGCATACTATAACATCCCAAAATTCTAAATTTTGGAATGTTATAATAAATAGATAGTTTTGATTGCTTGTGTGATGTGCTGTGTGTATTTGAGTGAAATTTGAAACTTTTGAAAGTTAAATGAGAGGGAATGAAATGACGTTCCCAAACTTTTACTTTGCATTTATAATCTCCATGCATTCAATTTCCTTACAACACAAAACCCTAGAGTGAAGATGACATGACTTCTTCCATTTAATAAATGAAAAGGGTTTTTGAAAAGATTTGAATTCCATTTGAAAACATTTCGAATTCACAAACTTTATGCAACTCAATGATTTTTCATGAGAGAAGATAAAATGACTTCTTCAAATTATAAGAAATATGAGTTGGAAGTTCTTTTGAAGTATTTTTGAAACTCATTTTCAAATTTGAGTTATTTGGTTTTTATTTCAAATTATTTTTCTCCAAAAATAAAATATATTGAAAATAGGGTAAAATGATTCCCTACAATGGAAAATTGGAGAAAATTGAGTTTGAAGTAATTTTAGTATTCTAAAATATTTTATTTTGATTTTTAATTAAACCAATAGCATTGTTTGATTTATTTAAATTTTTGATGATTTTATTTGGTGCTAGAAAAATGTTCATCTTGCACGAATTATTTTTCTGAAATTTTTGATATATAATATGCCTATAATATATTTTATTTTTATATGGTTTTACTCTTGTTTTGTTGTGTGAAAAAAAAGTTTATAACAAAAAAAAAAGAAAAAAAATATTATCTCAGAGTGGGCCGGCCCAGCGCTCGAGCCAGGCCACGGCCTAGCCTGCTCGTCGTCATCCCCGACCGACTCCCGAAGGAGTTTGGCCGCCGTCGTGTTCGAGCCGGTCACCACGCCGCTCTGCCCCTCCCCCATGCAACGCGCCGCTCCCCTATCCCCTTAAATATCGTCCCCCTCTCTCTCTCTCTGCTCACGCCGCCGCCCTCGCCCGATCTGCCGCCGCCGTCGTGGGTCGCCGCCGCTTGCTGCTGCTGCTTGCTGCCCCCGCCGCTCTCCGCCTCATCGCTCGCCGCGCCTCCCGCGCCGCATCACCCCGCCGTTCGCAGCGCAGCCGTGTGCCGCAACGCCGGAATTCGCCGGAGCCGCCGCACTCGCCGGAACCCGCCGCCGCCGGTTTTTCGCCGAAAAACCTCCCCGGACCGGTACTAACCGATGCACCCGTCCGGTTTTCGTTAAATTCCCGGTTTACTTTTTTGTTTTCTTTGTTTTTTTAAACCGGTTTTTCTTTCTAGTTAGGTTAATTAGTGGGCGTTCGCTAGTTTAGGTTCTGTAGCGAACAAATTCATTAGATTAGGTTCTGTAACGAACATTCGTCCGATAGGATTTTTCTTTTCATTTTAGTTTTCAGCCAGGGACCCATCCGTGAATATTTTATTTACAGTTTAGCCCCTGGTTTTTAAACGATCACTACTTTCTGCTCGTTTATCCAAACTGAACGAAACCAACGCCTACTTCTTCGTTATAATCCCCTCTTTCCAGTAAAACAAATTAAACTTATTTTTGAAAGTTTTAAAATTTGAATTCAACTAGATTTGTTTCAAACTTCTTTTTGTCATAACTTGAGTTTTATAACTCCGTTTTAGTTGATTCTTTTTGCAAATTGAAGCTCTTGACCTAAATTTTCTGATAAGGCCAAATCCACATAATTTTGGTACTGTTGGAAATTGTTTTCTGTTGCAAGAGTTATTCGCTGGTTTTCGAAGTTTCTTCTGAGTTCTGTTTTATCGATTTTTTTCTCATGATTGCTTATGTGTGGTTACCATTGCTTGCTTACGATAGATTGAACGGAGTGTGACGAGTAGATCGAACATGAGTTATGAGTGCGATGAATCCACATCATCAGTACATGGCAAGTTCATACTTTGATCATACTTTCCAATACCCAGTTTTTATTGTATTAGTTATATCCTCAAACACTTGCATGAGTAGGACTTGGTTACATGTGGTATTGCTATGTAGTTCATGAGGTAGGAACCCAATGACCTGTGATCAACCCAAGGGAATATACACTTTGTTACTTATTTCTTAGCCATGCTTTTAGACGTGGAATGGTATGTGAGATTCATGGAAGATGCGAGAGTGATATTTAACTAAGGGAAACTTTAAGGTGGCAACTTTAACACACATCTGGGTGGATTGGTTGTGGCACCCTCGGGATGGACCAGTGGTTTGCCAGGGCACCCTGGGGATGGACCAGTGGTTTGCCCGGACACCTGGGGATATACCAGTGTTGTCCAAGAAATGACACCCAGGCTCAAAGGGATCATATGATATTATCATGCCTAGAAACTTCCATGTGCAGCCACAAGCCATTATGGGCTCTGGCATAGTTGAGTAAGTTGTGGGAAACCTTTCCATGATGGGCTAGCAGATGTAGGGGGATTGTTGGTGTACCGGCCTATCTATCGGTTAAGGGGACCTCTTCGGAAAGACTATGTCTCGGTTATCCGTTTCTCAAACACTATGTAGTGCGAGAAACTTAACGGAGTTGATCGAGTCTTGTGGGGAAAAGTGCACAAACCTCTCTAGAGTGTAGGAACTATTCATGAGTAGTCGTGTCCACGGTTATGGACATCTTTGAGTATCCAGAAGTGGATTATTTGTTGATCTCATCACTTGATCTAATAAATTGTTGGGTTATTAATTTTGGTAATTTGGGGATTTGAGATGGGGGTATCATTCTCAATATTGCATAACTAAAATGAGTAGTAAATAAAATTTATTCCTTTGTTGTAGGGAAAAACTAGCTTTATGCAAAGTTAACCTTACAGCCTCCACCAGCCAAATATGCATGTAGTTGTAGGCATTGTTCATGATTACTGCTACAGTGTGTTCTTGCTAGTACATTCAATGTACTGACCTACATGGCTGCAACGTCTCATGTTGCAGGAATTATTCGACGAGTAAGTGTTACGTTAGGGTCGCGTTGTCTACACTCAACTTTGCCATTGGTGTTGATGGGAATCCACAACATTGTTGTTACTTCCGCTATATGGATTGAGGTAATAGTATTTACGTTACTTTATACATGTGATTTTCCTCTGTTATAAATCCTCGAGTACTGTGTGTGTCAGCATACCGATCCAGGGATGACAATTAAGCACAGAGACTTGATCCTTTTGGGTCGGGTCACTACAAGATGGTATCAGAGCACATGTTGACTGTAGGACGTGACCCTAGAAACTGACAAGCCCAAAGGAAAAGATTTCTATAAAACTTTTTTTCAAAAAGATTCTTTCACTCTCATCTTTCTGAGCTTTACCAAATTTTCCTCTCACCTCAAATATTTAGACTACACCCTCGCCCCTTTTGACCAGTTCAGAGTAAAGAGGATTTCACCATGCATTAGAAGTGTTGAAGCTACAACAGTGGATACTCCGAAGATTTGAGGACTGGACGACTTTGAAGAAATATTGACCTTTAGAAGACCAAACCCCTGTTATGCACTTACATTAGATGCGACGATTGTGAGCCGTCATTTGTTTGATGTTTTTTTCGACGGCCACAAACTAAAACCTGTCTCTTCAAAATTATTGTTTGTATTGAGTGTATCTCTCTCCATCTCCCGAATCTCATCCCAAAACCCTTGGACCCAGTAGAGGATGAATGACGAAAGACTTGTATTCTCTGGGCCGATGACCCAGCCGGAGGCAGAACTATGGATACGAAACATTGAGGATCACTTCAGGACAAATTTGATTGCAAGGAACAATGAGGTTCAATACGCTCTTCAGTACTTTACAAAAGTGATGCAACATGGTGGAGAATGCATCAAGCCATACAAGGATGTAATAGAGCAAAAAGTTGGGAGGAATTCAAAAAGACTCTGTTAAAATTCCGCCTCATCCGAAAGCATGGTGACAACCGGAAGAAGAAACCTTGTGCCTGCAGGATTTGTGGAGAAATAGGACACACCCAGAAGGAGCACAAGGATGAATGCCCTCATTGTGAAGAAAGTCACCCAGCTGAAGAATGCCAAACTAGGCAGATTACTTGTTTCTTGTGTGAAGGGACTACCCACTACCCTGCTCAGTGTCACATTTACCCC
>LR738713.1:317194227-317226804 GCA_902687465.1 Secale cereale
AAAAAAAAAGATTGAAAATAGGGTAAAATGATTCCCTACAATGGAAAATTGGAGAAAATGAGTTTGAAGTAATTTTAGTATTTTAAAATATTTTATTTTGATTTTTAATTAAACCAGTAGCACTGTTTGATTTATCTAAATTTTGATGATTTTATTTGGTGCTAGAAAAATGTTCATCTTGTAGGAATTATTTTTCTGAAATTTTTTATATACAATATGCCTATAGTATATTTTATTTATATGGTTTTATTCTTGTTTTGTTGTCCGAAAAAAATGTTTTATAAAAACAAGTCTATCGGACTGGGCCGACCAAGTGCCCGAGCCAGGCCGCGGCCCAGCCCGCTCGTCGTCGTCCCCGACCGACTCCCGAAGGAGTTCGGCCACCGCACGGCATTGCCGGCCGTCGCCGTGTTCGAGCCGGTCACCTCGCCGCTCTGGCCCCTCCCCCACGCAACGCGCCGCTCCCCTCTCCCCTTAAATACCGCCCTCTCTCTCTCCTCATGCCGCCGCCCTCGCCCGATGTGCCGCCGTCACCGCCGGTTGCCGCCACTGCTGCCTCGTGAGCTCTGCCGCCGCTCGCTGCCCCCGCCGCATTCCGCCTCGTCGCTCGTAGTGCTTTCCCGCGTCGCATCTCCCCGCCGCTCGCAGCGCCGCCGTGCGCAGCAATGCCACAGTTCGTCGGAGCCACCGCACTCACCGGAACCCGCCGCCGCCGGTTTTTTGCCGAAAAACCTCCCCGAACCGGTACTAACCGCTGCACCCGTCTGATTTTCGTTAAAGTCCGAGTTTAGTTTTTTTGGTTTTCTTCAGGTTTTTCTAAACCTGTTTTTCTTTTTAGTTAGGTTAATTAGTGGACGTTTGCTAGTTTAGGTTCTGTAGCGAACGAATTCATTAGATTAGATTCTGTAACGCACGTTCGTTCGATATGATTTTTCTTTTTATTTTACTTTTCGCCCAGGGACCCATCCGTGAATATTTTATTTACAGTTTAGCTCATGGTTTTCATCACTACTTTTTGCTCGTTTATCCAAATTCAACGAAACCAACGCCTACTTCTTCGTTATGATCCCCTCTTTCTAGTAAAACAACTTAAAATTATTTTTGAAAGTTTTAAAATTTGAATTCAACTAGATTTGTTTCAAACTTCTTTTTGTCATAACTTGTGTTTTATAACTCCGTTTAAGTTGATTCTTTTTGCATATCGAAGCTCTTGACCTAAACTTTCTGATAAGGCCAAATCCACTTAATTTTGGTATAGTTAGATTTTTTTCTGTTGCAAGAGTTATTCGCTGGTTTTCAAAGTTTTCTGAGATCTGTTTCATCGATTTTTCTCTCATGATTGCTTATTTGTGGTTACCATTGCTTGCTTACGATAGATTGAACGGAGTGTGACGAGTAGACCAAACACGAGTTATGAGTGCGAAGAATCGACATCATCAGTACAAGGCAAGTTCATACTTTGATCATACTTTCCAATACCTAGTTTTTATTGCATTAGTTATATCCTCAAACACTTGCATGGGTAGGACTTGGTTACATGTGGTATTGCTATGTAGTTCATGAGGTACGAACCCAATGACTTGTGATCAACCCAAGGGAATATACACTTTGTTAATTATTTCTTAGCCATGCTTGTAGACATGGAATGGTATGTGAGATTCATGGAAGATGCGAGAGTGATATTTAACTAAGGGAAACTTTAAGGTGGAAACTTTAACACACATTTGGGTGGATTAGTTGTGGCACCCTGGGGATGGACTAGTGGTTTGCCAGGGCACCCTGGGAATGGACCAGTGGTCTGCCGGGACACGTGGGGATATACCAGCTCAAAGGGATCATATGATATTTTCATGCCTAGAAACTTCCATGTGCAGCCACAAGCCATTATGGGCTCTGGCATAGTTGAGTAAGTTGTGGGTAAACTTTCCATGATGGGCTAGCAGATGTAGGGGGATTGTAGGTGTACCGGCCTATCTATCAGTTAAGGGGACCTCTTCGGAAAGACTCTGTCTCGGTCATCCGTTTCTCAAACACCATGTAGTATGATAAACTTAACGGAGGCGATCGAGTCTTGTGGGGAAAAGTGCACAAACCTCTGCAGAGTGTACAAACTATTCATGAGTACCCGTGTCCACGGTTATGGACATCTTTGAGTATCTAGAAGTGGATTATTTGTTGATCTCATCACTTGATCTAATAAAATTGTTGGGTTATTAATTTTGGTAACTTGGGGATTTGAGATGGGGGTACCATTCTTAATATTGAATAACTAAACTGAGTAGTAAATAAAATTTATTCCTTTGTTGTAGGGAAAAACTAGCTTTATGCAAAATTAACCTTACAGCCTCCACCAGCCAAATATGCATGTAGTTGTAGGCATTGTTCATGATTACTGCTATAGTGTGTTCTTGCCAGTACATTCAATGTACTAACCTACATGGTTGCAACGTCTCATGCTGCAGGAATTATTCGACGAGTAAGTGTTACGTTAGGGTCGCACTGTCTACACTCAACTTTGTCGTTGGTGTTGATGGGATTCCACAACTTTGTTGTTACTTTCGCTATATGGATTGATGTAATAGTATTTACATTACTGTATACATGTGATTTACCTCTGTTGTAAATCCTCGAGTAATGTGTGTGTCAGCATACCGCTCCAGGGATGACACTTAAACATAGAGACTTGGTCCATTCGGGTCTGGTCGCTACACATACCTCCCTATCGAGAGCAATGACCGTGCTCCTTGCAAGTCTCATGAACCATTCCTAGTTTACTTGGTTCTCATATAACACCAAATCAAATGCCAAGGGAAACACCTGAGCATTAGCGTCACGTGCCTTTGGTATCATGAATGTGCCCTTGTACTTTTCTGTCAGGAATGTTCCATATATAGACAAAACCAACAGATAGTGCTGAAAAGCCGTCATGCATGGGCCGAACATCCCGAAGGCAAGGCTAAACACTCCATCATCATCCTCGATCGTATGATACATGCCCGGGTTTCTATAGGCCATCATTCCCAACAAACTAGGGAGGTGGTTTCATGCTTACACCCATCCACCATACAAAATTCTAAGAGTAACTTGCTTGAACTTCCATGTCTTTCGGTACTTCACTTTGTATCAAAACTTATCGTCTACCCAACTCATCATATTTCATGTATTTATAACCGATGAATTCAGAGGTCAGCTGATGGTGTGTCTTGCGTGTTGTACCAACTGGCCGTTTACATTGGTGAATGGCTTGGTAATTAGGTATATTCCACCATCCATCTTTCATGATTCTTGCATGGAATTTCCATGAGCATACTTTTGTCTCACATTTCATGTTGTATCGCTTCTTGTATTCCAACTGAACAACTAAGAAAGGCCTATGGTGCTTACCAACATACTCACTCAGCCACATCATGTATTCTACTATATGATCAAACATCAAAGCCTTTCATTAGGTAGGACTTATCAGACTCCTCGGATGTACTATTTTGCACGTACTCGGCTCAATCGTAGTACTCATGCCACCATCAACTATGGCCTTGTGGGCAAGGCTAACATCACAAAACAATGGTATTCGAGGACCCTGACCGGTGATGTTTGTGTACCAATCTACTTTGTTCGTTGTGAATCAATCCTCATCCAAATCATTATCCCAACCATCATACTTCGAGTCAGCGATGTAGGTACACTAATAGATGATCTCAGGGTCCATGCCCTTATGCTTGACTTGAGCTGCTATGCCACCAAGATCGTTGGTGTGCCTCTCATCCTCTTGCTCGGAGTCCTCACCATCATCATTCACTGGTGCACCACCCTAAATATCATTTACTTGATTCACATTGACATAATCAACTTGTTCATTGACTTGGTGAATATATTTCGCCTCGAATTCATCTGATTGGCTAATAGGAGGTTGTCACATTACATTTGCGACCTACACTTAACCTATTTCCTTGATAACTCACACACTTCTAATTGGGCTCATATCATCCAATGACGTTCGGTTCAAGTCAACATGAAATAGAGTACCTTTGACCTTAGTGCAAAATAATTCAAGTCATTTGACTTTTGAGGACGCAACAACCTCCTTATATGCACCCCATTGCAAATCCGACTTAATATGCATCTTCGTCATTAGAGACTTATGTCGCATCCCAACGTCATATCTTACTAATAGTTCAACTTGGTTAGATCCATCTAATTTAACACGATCCATCTTTGTTCCACACCCTCCTCATAACCAGGAATTGCAGTCAACACACCTTCGCTATCAAAAGTCTTGCCATTCATAAATGTTGCCTTGTCAACTAATGAACATTCACGATTCTCGCCATATGAAAAACAATGGCAATGTAAATACTTCAAAGTATAAATGACAAATATACCATATGGCATAAAAACAATTTTTTTTAATACAAACCCTAACCCTAAACCTTGTCCATCGACATCACAGACCACAAACATTTGACAAACCCTACTCATTACTACACACCACAAACATCATATTAGTCACAATTTCACCCATGCAGGAATAGATTTAGGAGAAATTGTCAAAACTAAGGTTAGGGGGTCACATACACTATATGTCATCCAAATATACAACTCCAACCAACCAAAACTTGGTGGATGAAGGAGGCTACCTCAACGAATGCAAAAGAAATTGAATCCAGGGATAGATTTGAAAGAGGAATGTGTGGAGGAGAGATAAGGAGAGTGGGTAGTAGCTCGGGTGGGGAACGAGGAGGCAGAGAGTGGGGTGAGGGATGGGTTGAAGCCCATCCGCCGACCCGCGGCCAATTACCTATTCGGACAGAAACATCGAGGACTCTCGCATTTTCAGAAAAGCTGGCGACTTTGGCGTTTCTCCCTTGCCACATGAGCAGTCAACGATGACTAGGCTGGGTCGTGGGTTAGGCTAGAAATGCCAGGACTTTTATGTATCTATGGGGAGCAGAAATGCCATAGGGCTGAGCATTTACCAAAAATATTAGATGATGGTAAAGTTTCTGAAATGGTCAAATCGTTCTAATCTTTCCATTAGGCTAGTCGTAATGGGAGTATCATAAGCGGTATCATGCATGCCAACTAGACTTTTTAGATGATGTGGCACACAATTAAATGAATAAAGAGACGATGCGGTATCATATCATGATGCCATATCATATTAAATGTTGTACTACTTTGTGTCATGCATGACAATTAATAAGACAACCTAAGATACTAACGTATGATACTGTGCATTACAGAAGTAGTATCATATGCATGATACTAGTATATGATACTCCCCGTTGCAACCAGCCTTCAGGATCAAAACTGTGATTTTAGCAAGACTCAAACTTGGACACTTGGCATGCAATTTGCACATGCAAGCAACCTGGTATGAATTTTTGACATGCATGCTTGATGCTTGTCAAATATTTTCAACCTTTTCAATTACTACTGCTATTCATGAAGGATTATATGCACATGCGCACGATATAAATCTCATCATCGCCTACGTAAAATGTGTATCAAGTGATCAAGAGATATGCACACTTGTCTACATCTAGTACTCACTCCATTCCAAAATATTCAAAGCTTTAGGTTTGTTTCAATAAAATAATAATAAGTTGGGCCAACTTTTTTTGCTAATAACATCAACATTAAGTATATATATAATAATATCAAAATACATGTTATAAAAAATCTAACGAAATTAATTTAATGTTGGTGTATTTTCTCACACACTTATTTTTTCAGAAAATAGAATTTCAAATATTTGGAAACAAAGGGACTATTAAATATTATTTTTACATCCACCATCAATGCATTTTATTATCCAAATGATAAGTGTCACAGGTGTGACACGATGCACTTTGGCCTGATGTTTTTTCCAACTAAAATTTTCATCTCAAAAGAAAAATACTAACCCAAAAAATTTGAAACTTGCCATCCGTAAAAAAGTTGCCATGCTTGACAACTAAATTTGCCATCATCGAGTTACTAAATTTGTCATAAAAAAGTTCGGAGTTGCCATATCTTCGTGCCACATGTGTGGCACTTGTCAGAGTCCTTTTATTACTAAAATAGGAGGTGCATTTTTTTAACTTGGCACAAACAAAGATGCTTATACGCATAAACACTCATCCATACGAATTCACGACACTGCACACTCTATCGCTATAAGCATCTTTGAGAGATTGAGTTGACACATCCTCCATAACATCTTCTCTCATTCTACGTACACTGTCGGAAGCCTAACATAAATAAAAAATAAGTATGGTGCTAAGTCTTGGACTTGAGCCCCGATTCATTGATTCTAGTATAAAGAACCTAATTATCTGACTTAGACTCAGTTCGCTAGGCAATCAAGAAGGTACTGATTATACATCAAATGAGGAGATATTAGACTAGACTCCAATTTTAGTGAATTACTCTCCACTGAAGCCTCACGCAGCCGCACCTTCCCAAAAAAGTTTAGGATTTCTCTGCCTCCCGTTGATGGCCTCCGGTCCGCCTCATTTCCGGTGATATGGACCATGGAGGCCCGGTGGATACCGGCCCTTGCCGAGAGGAGGACTTCGTTTTTAGATAATCATTTGAGTTTTATTAAGGTATGTGTCCTGCTCAGGAAAAAAGAGATGGTGGTGGCTCCTTGAAAATGGAATAAGTTTCTCCCTGTCTAGCCCTTGTCCCGTTGGTGGGTCCAGCATCGTCGGTGGGCGTGTGAAGGTATGAGATAAATACACTCATGGTCACTATAGTTGCGATGGAAGCATGATATGGTCACGAACTATGGAATACGCTCGATACGGTCACTGAATACGATGTGACGTGAAAATACAGTCAATGTAGCACGTACACGGTGGGTAGATGGTGGGTTTGACTAGCTGTTGACTGCCACGTAGTTCGTCTTGATTCGACCAATCTTGCATGGAGGTTTTTTTGTAAAAGAGCAAAATTCCCCATCCTCTTAAATCCCTAACCCGTAGCTCCCCGTCAAATCCCTAGCCTCACTCTTCTCTGCCTCCCTTCCGTTGCTCTGCTTCGTCTCCCTCCCGTCGCTCTGCTTTGCCTTCCCTCGCCGCCGCCGTCGAGGAGGGAAGTTCCTTGCCCTCTGGTGCTCATGTCTACCGCCAGCTCGTCCATCTCTGTTGTCCGCCGTCGCGCAATGGCACTGCTGCTAGCCTGCTGCCCGACCTGCAAGGAGAAGGTGCGCATGGACGTCTCCACAACAGAGAAGCACAGCGTATGGGTCTTTTACAAGTACCAGAAGCATGGGGTAAGTTATGATGTTCGATTTACATTCTTGATGTGATTTGGCTTATGTTTTGGATCCAAAGATTGAAGCTTTTTTGACCACATTCGTCTCTAGTTTGGGATAGGTCACTTGTGATTTCTGGCGGTGGGAGTTGGATTATGTTGAATACCTAGTTGACAAACATTATCTCACCAACGATGCAACTGTGGATGTTATTGGTGCCGCAGAGGAACGCAGGGAGGAACTTCTAAAAGCACAAGAATTGTTCTATATGAATGGATCTGTCAGCAATGGTAAGAAGGTTTTGAAGAATGAGAGTGCGAATCTGATTACCAGGCAGCAAGCTGCTGCACTAATGATGCTTGGGAGAGAGCTGGTGATGCTCATGAAGATGCTCGTTGGTGTTGTGGTGGTTCTAGGTCTTGCAGCACTAGTGGTGATCATGCTGAAGAAGTGAAGATGATTGTTGATGTTCTGGTGTTGCTAGGTCTTTGCTGCTAGGTTCTTGTGTTGTTAGGTCTTTGCGGTTAGTTCTTTTGTGTCTTGTAATGGCGGTGGTGAACCCTGGTGTTAGTGGAATGTTATGTGTTGAACCCTGTCTTGTAATGCTGGTGGTGAACACTGGTTGACCCTGATGCAATGGTGGTGGTGAACTCTTTTGTTTCAGCATGATGCAATGGAATGTTAAGTGGCGATGTTAATACTTCGCGTTGTTCTATGTATGATGAATCTCCAATGCTTACATGATCATAAGTTTTCAATGCTAATGATCATCAAAAGTTTCTTTCTATAATAAGCAGTATTAGTTTTCAATGTCAAGTGCAAATTTCTGATTAGCATAATACAAGAGAAAATGGCATTAAAGTGCTCAATTGGAATAAATTTCGCATGAGAAGAAGACCAAACATGATCATCCACCAAAAGAACTAAACATCATCATTCATGAAGTGTAGTAAATATCATCATCCACCAAAGTGACTAAACAAGTACCATACATGCTCATTTGAACAGCTCCTACATGATCATAAACATGCATATCTTTGAAACTACCTAAAGACATCAAACATTGATGATCTTGCTGATTTGTTGGGATAATCAGCTTCATTGGCAAACCAGCTTGGCTTTATTTTTGTAGCAGGCCTCTTCTCCAGCTGTTTCTTAGCAGCAGCAAGCTTCTTCTCCTCTTCCATTTTAGCAGCAGCCAACTTCTTCGCTTCTTCTTTCCTAGCAGCAGCTTGTTTCTTCTCTTCTTCTTTTCTAGAAGCAACTTGTTTCTTCTCTTCTTCTCTTTGTGCAACAACTTTTCTCTTCTCCTCTTCTTTCTTTGCAGCAGCTGCTTCCTTGTCTCCTTTCTTTTGTGCCCCCTTCTTCTCAGTAACAACTCTTCTATCAGCTTCTTGCTTTGCCTTTTTCTCTGCAGCTATGTTCTTCATTGTTTCTGCAATAATTTGTCTGGTCTCAGCTTGAGCTTTCTTGCTGATTTCTGCTTCTTATTTTCTTTTGACACTCCTCTCCAGTGCAGCCAATCTTCTTCTCTCAGCCAGTTCTGCTTTCTTCTGTGCTACCTCCTGTTTCTTCCTTGCTATGTCTTGAGCTTTTTTAATTCTTCTTCCCTCCTAGAAGCAAGGATGCCTTACTTCCTCTCCGCTAGCTCCTTATCTTTCTGATTTTACATTGCCTCCAGCTTCTGTGCCAACTCACTGGGCCTAATGGTGCTTGAGCTAGCTTGACTACCTTGACTAGCATTAGTCTGGTTGAGCATGACATGGGCAACACTGAGAGACCCAGAGTAAGGTAATGGCCTCTCTTGAATAACCCTTGGTGTTGGCATTTGCAGAATTATCAAATATATGATACAAGAAAAAGAGGAAGGAAATAAAAGCAACAGATTCTGCAGTAATTTATACCTGGGAAATCTTGTTATCCACCATAATGTAACATTCCAAATTTTCAATTTGGAATGTTATACATAGGTCATCATCTGCATATCATATTTTATTTGCTTTTTGTTTTGCGATCCTCGAAATTCTAAGCAACTCAAGGACCCATGGAGAGAGTTGGGGATTTCACCATTTTCATATTTGATTTTTTCAAATATTGGAATGAGGATCATTTGGTTTAATTATTGTTCTCTCCGAAAATATTCCCTATTAAAATATATGTGAGGAGATAATATGACTTCTCCAAAATAAATGGAATATTGGAAGAAAAATATTAAAATCAAATAATAGTTTTATTTGGTTTTTCTTCAATTTTATTTGATTTAGAAAAATGTGCATATTATAAAAACAATTGCATTTTAGGGCCAATAAAATGTTCATCATGTTCTAAATATTTTATTAAGACGGTGAAAAATTGTTTTGGCATTTTTAGATTTTTATTTATTTTTCTAGGATTTTTTCGCCAAAATCAGTTTTAAAAAAAATCTTCCGCCGGGCCGAACTGGGCCGAAACCCAGCTGGCCCAGCCGCCGCGCTGCCTCCCCGACCCAGAGCGGGAGTCCGCCGCCCGTACGCCGCCGCGCCCTTGCCGACTCCGGCTCGCCCCGCAGCCTTGCCCCCTCCCCCATGCCACCACACCTCCCCTCCCCTCATAAATACTGCGCCCCCTTGCCCCACATCGCCGCCCCGCCCTCCAGCCGAAGCCGCCGCGCCGCCTCCGCCTTCTACCACAGCCGCTGCGCCGCTCCGCACCGCCCTGCCCCGCTCCACTACCGCCCTGCCCCACCGGAAGCCCCGCCGGAGCCACCGCCTCGCTGGAGCCGCCGCCGTTCCGATCCAATCGGAGCCGCCATTTTTTTGGTTTTAGGTAAAACCCCGGTTTTCTAATAAAACCCTAGATCGGTTTTTTTAGTAAGATTGGTTCGGTTTTCTCGGATTAGTTATTTAGCGGACGTTCATCCGTTCATTCGTTTTAAGGAACGCTTTTCGTCAGTTAGCCGCAGACAGCAAACGTTCGTTCGTTAGCCTATTCATCTCGTTTTCTTTTTCAGGGTTTTTCCACGATTATTTTCGATCAAGATTTCTGTCCTGATCTTAGTTTTAGTTTATCTTTTCGCTCGTTTATCCGAATCAGGTGAAACAAGTGTCTAGATCTTCGTCTCGATGCCCGCTTTCTGTTTAACCAACTTGAACAAGATTTTGGTACTTTAATATTTGAATTTAGTCCAGTTTAGTAAACGGATCTTGTTTCTTTCGTGGTTTGAGTTTCGTTGCTCCGTTTGATTTGATTCTCTTTGCAAACCGGAGTTCTTCAGTTAAATTTTTTGGTTAGATCTTCTTATTTGAGCTTTAGCCGTGCATCTTTGCTTGATTTCTTATGTATGCTATTTTTGTTTGCGATAGAATTTCCGGAGTGCGAATCGTGCTACTACGAGTCACTATGTTTTGCGAATCGTCAGCAAGGCAAGTAACACATTGATCATACCCCTTTATTACCCAGTTTTTATGCATTAGTTTCAACCCTCACACATTGCATGAGTAGGATCTCTTAAAATGTGGGTTTGGGAAGTAGATGATGAGGTAGAACCTATTACCTGTTTTATTACGAAACCCTTGGGAGTTACTTCTACGTTATGCTTATATTGACATGCTATGCTCGTAGACGTGGTTTGGGTTTGAGAGTATCCATGACAGATGTGAGATTGTTAATTAATGGTTCAACTTAAGGTGGAAACTTTAATACACATCTGGGTGGATTGGTGGCAGGGCACCTGGAGAATCCAGTGTTGTCCTAGGAAATCCCGGAGGACCCGTGAGATTATCCTATGGAATGACACCCAGGCTTAAAGGGATCATAAGATTATTCATGCTAGAAACTTCCGTGTGCAGCCACAAGGCATTATGGGCTCCGGCGTAGTTGAGTATGTTGTGTGAGCTCTTTCAGTGGTGGACTAGCATATGTAGGGGAAAGTAGGTGTCGGGTCTACCCAGGGTAAAGAGTAAATGCTTATGAAAGATCGTGTCTCGGTCATCCGGTTCTCAAACACCATGCAGTGCGAGAAATTAAACGGAGGCGATCGAGTCTTGTGGGGAAAAGTGCACAAACCTCTGCAGAGTGTACAACCTAATCATGATTAGTCGTGTCCCCGATTATGGTCATCTTGAGTATCTGGTACTTGAATTATTGATTTGATCTCATCACTCTAAATTAATTTTGATGGGTTGATAATGATTACTTTAATTGGGGTTGAGTTGGAGGAACCTTCTCAATGATGTTTCAACTACCATGATAGTTAAAATGAAAATTTATTCCTTTGTTGTAGGAAAAAATGGCTTTATGCTAAACATTTTAACCTTAGATCCTCCACCAACCATATATGCATGTAGTGATAGCATTTATATGTTCCTTGCTCTACTGTGTTATCTTGCCAGCATATTCCATGTCCTAACCCGTTTCGGGCTGCAACATATCATGTTGCAGACTTTTTAGAAGAAGAGTTAGGTGCGCTAGGTTGTTTGTCATGCACTCAACTATGCCGTCGGAGTTGATGGACTCACTTTATCTTCCAAGTCTTCCGCTGTTATCGTATTAGATGGCCTTATGCCATATCTTTTGTAATAAGTTCTCTTTTGAGATATTCGATGTAATAAGTGTGTGACTGCTACTTTATTATAAATCCTTCGAGTATTGTGTGTGTGTGTCAGCATTATCGATCCAGGGATGACACTGAAGCACAGAGACTTGATCCATTCGGGTCGGGTCGCTACAAGATGGTATCAGAGCAGATGCTGAATGTAGGACACGACAACTAAGATGAGCCATAGGTCACTCTCCTCTACTCATTTATGACTCCTCTCTATTTATACTCTTTAGGATGGCGGACTCAAGGAACAAGTTTACCCAACCGGATGAAGACACACCTTTTGGATGACACTTAAAGGAAGTCACTAGGTACCCGAGCATCGGAATACCAAGCTTCACCGGAACCTACACCACCACTTTACCAGAAGAGGAGCAATGGATTATTTGAGTTCAAATTCATGGGAGGACGTTCATGCTAGTCGCTGAGCCTATAGAGTTTTCCTTTGATGCACCAACCTGGTGTCTAGGTAAGAGTATGGCAGCCCACATTGCTATGGGATGAATTGGAGAAGTCTACAAACAGGAGCTGAAGGACACTATCTACCAGATATGTGGGGTGCCGAGATGAAAAATGGGAGATGATCAGTACCAGAAAGGACAGGTCCATTGCAGCTTTCATCCAGGAGTTAAACTAGCACATTCGTCGACGGGAGAACCAGATGTGCGCAGGCATGAGAGATTTGAAGAAGGCGTTAACCAGGAACACGGAGCTAGAAGAGGAACTCAAGTCTTCACTTGACGGATATGAGGAGGAAATTGCAATACTTGTGGAGAAGAATGACGACTTGACAAGGAAGCTAGGAGTATTTATGGGAGACCCCGCGCCAGGAGGAGAAGACGACAAACCCAAGGAGATTTGTTCTGAAGACTACATCATCATCGATGACACCGAATCTGACCCTGATGATAGTGATGATGACTATGAAGACTAAGCTGGAGCGGATATCATGGAGTCTTCCACCGATCAAAATTTCTAGATGACCACCATATGAATAGTAGATTTTCCCCATATAGTAGAAGTCCGAGCACTTTTGTAACGATAGTTCTAGACCTTTTGTATGCCCTTGCTTGAATTGATATGGTTGTGATATGATTGTGTTTGTCTCATGTGCATATGGGTAGTGTTTTCCCCCTAGACCTCATTCTATTCTAATCTCTCCCCTCCAAAACCCATCAGATGCCTCCGAGATGTGAGCCCGGATTTGAGTTTCCCCCTGAGCTCACCCAGTTGATCCAACAGCAGAACACTTTGATGCAACTTCTTGTCCAGAATCAGAACAACAACAACACCACCACCACCAACAACAATCGTCCACCACCACCACCAGTTGACAACCTAGCCCATTTTCTGAGGTTGCAGCCGTCGGTGTTTTCCAGTAACATCGAGCCAATAGTCGCTGATGACTGGCTACGCAAGATTGGAAGGGAATTGACCACCGTAGGTTGCACAGATGCTGAGAAGGTGCGTTTTGCCGCACATCAATTGGATGGACCAGCAGCCTCGTGGTGGGAGAATTATACGGCGACTTTCCCTATAGAAATGTCACTTGGGATCAGTTTCAGCAAGCTTTTCGCACCGCCCATGTCTCAACTGGGGCTATGAGCATGAAGAAGCGTGAGTTTCGCAACTTGCGCCAAGGAAATCGTACTGTGGCTCAGTACGTAGGTGATTTTAGTACTCTATCTCGTTATGCCCCTGATGATGTAGCCACCAATGTCGCGAAGTAGGAGAAGTTTATGGAAGGGCTGGATGATGAGATGAGCATATAGTTGATGGTGGCAACATTTAACAACTACCAGGAGCTGGTAGATAAGGCTCTTATGATTGAAGGGAAGCAATAGCAGATTTAGAGCCGCAAGAGGAAGTATGGACAAGGAAAGAACAATTCTGGAGCCCAGCAGAAACCCCGTTTCACCCCGAACTCGGGAAGATATACCCATAACCATGGAGGCCACATCCATAATGGAGGGAGTTCTCATAACCACAATGGCCCCAAGAATGGGAATGGAGCAAGCAGTAATCAGAACCGCTACAATCCAGCCACACCCGCCAAGAAGGATCTAGGTCACATTACCTGTTTCAAGTGCGGGAAGACTAGACACTACGCCACTGAGTGCCCTGAAGCGAAGAATGGGAACGACAATGGAAGCTCTGGGAAGAATCCCAACCCTTTCAACATGGGACAAGTGAACCATGTGAAAGTGGATGAGGTTGAAGAGCAGCCTGATGCAGTTGTCAGTAAGTTTTTGGTTAAGTCATTTACCACAATAGTTCTTTTTGATACTAGTGCATCGCATTCATACATTTCAAGGGAATTCGTGGATAAATATAAGTTGCCCACCAAAGTACTTATCACACCTATGTTAGTAAGCTCACCAGGAGCGGAGTATATGGCAAGTCAAGGATGTTTTCAGATACCATTGACCATTGGAAGCCATGTTTTCCCCCAGACCTGATAATTTTGGAGTCCCAAGGATTGGATGTGATACTAGGCATGGATTGGCTATCGATGTATGGAGGAAACATCGATTGTGCCAGTAAATCGATTCTACTTACCACCCCGGAGGGAAAAAGGATCAAGTATCTATCTAGGCATGTGCCTAGGAGAAACCAAGTAAATTCTCTCTCGGGAGTTGTTCGGGAGGAAGTGCCTGTAGTGAAGGATTACCCGGATGTATTTCCAGAGGAGCTACCAGACATGCCGCCAGATCGGGACATTGAGTTTTTGATAGAACTATTGCCAGGCACCGAACCAATATCGAAGAGACCATACCAGATGCCCGCGAATGATTTGGAGGAGATCAAGAAGCAGATTAAGGAGTTATTGGAGAATGATTCATTCAACGAAGTTCATCACCCTGGGGAGCCCTAGTGCTCTTGGTCGAGAAGAAGGATGGATCTTTAAGAATGGTCGTTCATTATCGAGCGCTGAATGAAGTGGCAATTAAGAATAAGTACCCACTACCGATGATTATTGATTTGTTTGATCAACTTCAAGGAGCTAAAGTATTCTCCAAAATCGATCTGCGATCAGGGAATCACCAGCTAAATTCCGAGAAAAGGATATACCTAAGACAGCCTTCACCACAATGTATGGGCTATATGAGTATACGGTTATGTCATTTGGATTGACTAACGCCCCTGTCTATTTCATGAGTATGATGAATAAGGTGTTCATGGAATTCTTGGATAAGTTCATTGTGGTATTTATTGATGATATCTTGGTGTACTCAAAGAACGAAGAGGAACACAAAGAACATTTGTGTTTGGTTCTTGAGAAGCTCAGAGAACATCAGTTATTTGCCAAGTTCAGCAAATGTGAGTTTTGGTTGAAGGAAGTTGGATTCCTTGGACATGTTATATCAGGAGAAGGTATAGTAGTGGATCCTACAAAGGTTTAGTCAGTCACTGAGTGGTCGGCACCCACCTTAGCTGGAGAGATCCGCAATTTTCATGGACTCGCGGGATATTACCGGAGATTCATTGAGAATTTCTCCAAGATTGCGAAGCCTATGACGACATTGTTAAAAAAGGACACTAAGTTCCATTGGACTGAAGAATGCGAAGAAATTTTTCAGGAGTTGAAGAAACATTTGACGACAACTCCAGTGCTGATCTTACCAGATATATGCAAGGATTTCCAAGTGTGTTGTGATGCCACTCGCTTAAGACTTGGAGGAGTACTCATGCAGGACGGAAGAGTTGCTTCTTATGCCTCCCGTCAACTTCGACCGCACGAGTTGAATTATGCCACGCATGATTTGGAGTTAGCAGCTGTAGTGCATGCGCTCAAGACCTGGAGACACTTTCTTATTGGAAACCATTGTGATGTGTACACGGATCACAAGAGTTTGAAGTACATTTTCACTCAGAAGGAGCAGAACCTCAGGCAGAGGAGATGGTTGGAGCTCATAAAGGATTATGATATGAAGCTGCACTATCATCCAGGCAAGGCCAATGTCCTAGCAGACGCTCTGAGCCGGAAGAGTTATGTCAATACCCTAGTAAACGGAGGATTGCCAAAGGAGTTAGCATAAGATCTCAGGGAGCTTCGTATGGAGATAGTTCCTAGAGGTTTTGTTGCAACATTGGAGGTTCAGTCAACATTATTGGGAAAGATACGAGAAACTCAGAAGGATGACAAAGAAATTGACGAAATAAAGGAGAAGATGAGTGAAGGAAAAACCAAGGGTTTTGTGAGGATGAACACGACACCTTGTGGTTTGAGAACCGTGTCTATGTGCCCAACAACGCCAAGATCAGGAAGTTGATACTACATGAAGCACATGACTCACCATACTCGAGACACCCCGGAAACACTATGATGTATTTGGATTTGAAGGAACATTTTTGGTGGATGGGAATGAAGAAGGACATTGCCGAGTATGTAGCCGTATGTGATGTATGTCAGAAAGTGAAGGCAGAACATCAGAAGCCAGCAGGATTACTGCAGCCTATGCCGATACCCGAATGGAAGTGGGACAAGCTTGGCATGGATTTTATCACCGGATTACCCAAGACCCGATCGGGTTATGACTCTATCTGGGTATGTCGGGGGAAACTGTCCACCACGAACACCTATGGGACCGGAGCCCCTTGTACGTTGCGGTAAGGGAGCGGAGGGAGCACAAAGAGCGGATCGAAGAGCTCAAAAGGGCAGTTTACCCAGGTTTGGGCCGCGCGGACGCGTAAAACCCTACTCCTGCTTGGTTTGTATTGAGTTTGTGAGCTCGGGAGCTTGAAGAGCTAGCTACACCGAGCAAGAGAGCTATCTAGGTTCTGAACCCTTTCTACGTTGTGCATGGGCCTCCTTTTATAGCTCAAGGGGTTACCGACAGGTGTCAACGTAGAGGAGGGCAAAAATGTAACTTTGGTGGTAGTTGTAACAGTGCGGGAACAGTGCATGAACAGTGGATGAACAGTGGTCTTCACCTAATTTGACAGTGGGGGACAAGGGCATTAAATACCCGTCACCGTCGACCCCAAAAGCACCCGTCCATGCGTCTCCGTTCGCCACGGCGGTAGCCTCGTCACCGTGGCGTGCCACCATGTCCCCCAGGCTGCACAGCCATCCGCCACGCGTCCCTGGAAGGGCCCCAGGGCGACGCGTGGGCTGATGAGCTGGAGCGCGGGCACACAACGCATGCTTCTCCCGGCAAGCACCTTGCCGGGGTCTTGATCTTGCCGGGCCCGGAAGCTTGTCGCTCCCCGGGCCCTGCCGGGGCGCAGGGTGCGCCGAGGCATGTCTTCTGAAATGCAGTCTTCTGGTCTTCCTGGCAAGCTCCTCTTGCCAGGGTCTTGTGTTAATGTGATAATCTTGAGCCTGATGTAGCCTTCCCGGCAAGCTCCACTTGCCGGGGCCTTGATCTTCTGTCTTGTATACTTTGTTTTTGAATGGCTTCTTAAGGACCAGAAAAGGTCTCCGGCGAGCACGTGGTAAACCCTGCCGCGGGAAGCTGCTACTGCCCGTGCACAAGTTGGGGTACTAAGGTACCCCTATCTTAGTACACCGACATGGTAGTAGTGGATCGCTAGACCAAGGTGGCTCACTTTATCCCAGTAAAAACCACCTATAGCAGTGCAAAGTTGGCCAAGATATACATGACCAGGATCGTATGTCTGCACGGATTTCAAAGAACCATCGTATCGGATAGAGGAACACAGTTTACTTCAAAGTTTTGGCATCAGTTGCGCCAGACTTTGGGTACCAGGCTAGAGTTCAGTACATCCTTTCACCCGCAGACTGATGGACAGACCGAGAGAGTCAATCAGATTCTGGAGGACATGTTCAGAGCTTGTGCACTAGATTATGGATCTAGTTGGGATGACAACTTGCCCTACGTGGAATTCTCGTACAACAACAGCTACCAGGCCAGTTTGAAGATGGCCCCGTTTGAAGCATTGTATGGAAGAAGATGCCGAACACCATTGATGTGGGATGAAGTTGGAGACCGTCAGTTATTTGGACCGGATTTGATTAAAGAATCAGAAGAGAAGGTTAAGCTGATTCGAGATAGACTGAAGGTAGCTCAGTCCAGACAGAAGAGTTATGCAGACTCAAAACGCAAGGAGGTAGTCTATGAAATCGGAGACAGAGCATACTTGAGAGTGTCACCTCTGCGAGGTGTTAAACATTTTGGAGTTAAGGGAAAGTTAGCCCCGAGATTTGTAGGACCGTACCATGTTTTGGAACGCATGGGAGAGGTTGCCTACAAGTTAGAGTTACCCGAAGGACTATCAGGAGTTCATGATGTGTTTCACGTTTCCCAGCTGAAGAAGTGCCATGCTGAGATGGCCGATATTCCTTTGGGAGATAAAGTGCCCCTGGAAGCAATTCAGTTGGATAGTGATCTAACCTCCGAGGAGAAACCAGTCAAGATTCTCGAGTTTGGCAGCCGAGTCACACACAGCAAGGTTAACAAGTTTTGCAAAGTACAGTGGACCCACCATACCGAGGATGACGCCACCTGGGAACGCGAGGATGATCTACGCAAAGACCACCCACACCTATTTTCTAGCCAACCCGAATCTCGAGGGCGAGATTCATCTTAAGGGGGGTAGGTTTGTAACATCCCAAATTTTCAATTTGGAATGCTATACATAGGTCATCATATGCATATCATATTTTATTTGCTTTTTGTTTTGCGATCCTCGAAATTTTAAGCAACTCAAGGACCCATGGAGAGAGTTGGGGATTTCACCGTTTTCATATTTGAATTTTTCAAATATTGGAACGAGGATCATTTGGTTTAATTATTTTCCTTTTCGAAAATATTCCCTATTAAAATATATGAGAGGAGATAATATGACTTCTCCAAAATAAATGGAATATTGGAAGAAAAATATTAAAATCAAATAAATAGTTTTATTTGGTTTTTCTTCAATTTTATCTGATTTAGAAAAATGTGCATATTTTTTAAAAAAATTGCATTTTCGGGCCAGGAAAATGTTCATCATGTTCTAAATATTGTATTGAGACGGTGAAAATTTGTTTTGGCATTTTTAGATTTTTATTTATTTTTCTAGGATTTTTCCTGCGAAATCAGTTTAAAAAAAATTCTTCCACTGGGCCGAAGCCCAGCTGGCCCAGCCGCCGCGCCGCCTCCCCGACCCCGAGCGGGAGTCCGCCGCCCGTACGCCGTCGCGCCGTGGCCGACTCCACCTCGCCCCGCCGCCTTGCCCCCTCCCCACGCCACCACACCTCCCCCTCCCCTCATAAATACCGCCGCCCCCCTTGACCCACATCGCCGCCCCGCCCCGCAGCCGAAGCTGCCGCGCCGCCGCCGCCGCATCGCTCCGCACCGCCCCGCGCCACTCCACCACCGCCCTGCCCCGCCGGAAGCCCCGCCGGAGCCGCCCTTTTTTTCGGTTTTAGGTAAACCCCCTTGTTTTCTAAAAAAACCTAGATATGTTTTTTAGTTAGATCGGTTCGGTTTTCTCGGTTTATTTATTTAGCGGACGTTCGTCCGTTTTAACGAATGCTTTTCGTCAGTTAGCCGCAGACAGCGAACGTTCGTTCGTTAGCCTATTCGTCTCGTTTTCTGTTCAAGATTTTTTCGCTATTATTTTCGATCGTGATTTCTGCCCTGATCTTCGTTTTAGTTTATCATTTCGTTCGTTTATCCGAATCAGGTGAAACAAGCACCTAGATCTTCATCTTGAAGCCCTCTTTCTATTTAACCAACTTGAACGAGATTTTGGTACTTAAAAATTTGAATTTACTCCAGTTTAGTAAACGGATCTTGTTTCTTTCGTGGTTTGAGTTTCGTTGCTCTGTTTGATTTGATTCCCTATTCTAACCGTAGTTCTTCAGTTGAACTATCTGGTTAGATCTTCTTATTTGAGCTTTACTCGTGTATCTTTGATTGATTGCTTATGTGTGCTATTGTTTGTTTGTGATAGAATTTCTGGAGTGCGAAGCGTGCTACTACGAGTCACTAGGTTTTGCGAATCGTCAACAAGGCAAGTAACACATTGATCATACCCCTTTATTACCCAATTTTTATGCATTAGTTTCAACCCTCACACATTGCATGAGTAGGATCTCTTAAAATGTGGGTCCGGGAAGTAGATGAGGTAGAACCTATTACCTGTTTTATTACCAAACCCTTGGGAGTTACTTCTACGTTATGCTTATATTGCCATGCTATGCTCGTAGACATGGTTTGCGTTTGAGAGTATCCATGACAGATGTGAGATTGCTAATTAATGGTTCAACTTAAGGTGGCAACTTTAATACACATCTGGGTGGATTGGTGGCAGGACACCTGGCAGATCCAGTGTTGTCCTAGGAAATCCTGGAGGACCCGTGCGATTATCCTATGGAATGCCACCCAGGCTCAAAGGGATCATAAGATTATTCATGCTAGAAACTTCCGTGTGCAGCCACAAGGCATTATGGGCTCTGGCATAGATGAGTATGTTGTGTGAGTTCTTTCAGTGCTGGACTAGTAGATGTAGGGGAAAGTAGGTGTACGGGTCTACCCAGGGTTAAGAGTAAATGCTTCTGAAAGACTGTGTCTCGATCATCTGGTTCTCAAACACCATGCAGTGCGAGAAATTAAACGGAGGCGGTCGAGTCTTGTGGGCAAAAGTGCACAAACCTCTGCAGAGTGTACAAACTAATCATGATTAGCCATGTCCCCGGTTATGGACATCTTGAGTATCTGGTACTTGAATTATTGATTTGATCTCATCACTCTAAATTAATGTTGATGGGTTGATAATGATTACTTTAATTGGGATTGAGTTGGAGGAACCTTCTCAATGATGTTTCAACTACCATGATAGTTAAAATGAAAAGTTATTCCTTTGTTGTAGGGAAAAATTGGCTTTATGCAAAACATTTTAACCTTAGAGCCTCCACCAGCCATATATGCATGTGGTGATAGCATTTATCTATTCCTTGCTCTACTGTGTTATCTTGCCGGCATATTCCATGTGCTGACCCATTTCGGGCTGCAACATATCATGTTGCAGACTTTTCAGAAGAAGAGTAAGGTGCGCTAGGTCGTTTGTCATGCACTCAGCTATGCCGTCGGAGTTGATGGACTCACTTTATCTTCCAAGTCTTCCGGTATTATCGTATTAGATGGCCTTATGCCATATCTTTTGTAATAAGTTCTCTTTTGAGACATTCGATGCAATAAGTGTGTGATTGCTACTCTGTTATAAATCATTCGAGTACTGTGTGTGTCAGCATTACTGATCCAGGGATGACACTGAAGCACAGAGACTTGATCCATTCGGGTCGGGTCGCTACACATAAGATCTTCTAACACAACACTTGGTTCTTCTTGTCCCTGCAATTAGACAGAAACACTTTGAGTTAGTTGTATTGCAATCATTAAGATAATGCATTTGCTTTTGAGGAGATGCAACTCTTTATTGCCTGATTTAAGACTGGATCACCTTGATGTGATGCATCTGGAGCTGTGAGTGGCACACTGGGTGCACCATTGCCTTCATCTGGAGCTGCCACATTGCCTCTACTATTTGCACTTGGTGGTGGAAGTCCAACCTTCAACTTTTGGCATCCAGACTTGTAGTGATCCGGCTCACCAAAATATGAATAGTGCATGATTACACCATGCCTTGTGATTTCCCCCCTTTCTATGGTCAACCTCTCCGGGTGCTTGTCTCCTTGCAATGGAAGGCCTTCCTACATGCTTCTGGCGCAATGGTGGCAATATTGGGGGCCCACACATGTCCTCCCACTATCTCCTATCTTTGCAAGGGTAGATAATGTTTTCATGTGCCTTCTTGAACATTTGCTTGGAGTAGCAAGGGTCTACCAGTTCAAGAGGATCAATTCTTTCATTCCTACAACAGGCTACCACATGAGAACATGGCACCCTGATTTCTGAATTCTTCTACAAGTGCATGTTCTCTTATGCAAGTCAACTATGTAATCTACCCCTTTGTCACCTACTAGGTAAAGACCATCACCTGAGCAATCCAGATAGCATGTGTTCGCAAACTCACATGCTTTCTCAACTTGTTTCCTGATTTTAGGGCATATATTACCTGGCCACGTGTCTGATTCAATTTTCTTGTTGTAATGCCTTGTCATAAGCTGCCTACATATTCTATCAACCATGGTAAGTATTGGCAGCTCCCTAGCCTCCAAAATATACCTGCAAATTTCACTTGTGTTAGAACAACCTAAGTATGACAATAGTTTGGTAAGATTGGTAGCAAATAACCTAAGCATCAAAATATTGTGAGCTAACCTGTTAACAGCTTCACATATGTTGTTCAATAGTATATCACATTTTGGTAAATCACTCTGAAAGGCTTTCACCCAAGTGTTGGGTTCCAGCTCATGAAGCCACTTGTGGGCATCTGCATTAAGTAACTTCATTTCCTCCACCCCCTTCTCATATAACTGAACTGTGTTGCTCCTTGCTATCTTCCATAGTTGGTTCTTTAAAATATCCCCTTTGAAATGTTGCTGGTAGTTCTACCACATGTGCCTCACACAAAATCTATGTTCTGACTGAGGGAATAGTTGTTCAACTACACTAATGAAACCCTGCACATTGCATGAATCAAAGGTTTAACTATAGGGACAAACAACCAACAGAAACAAGTGCATGAAACAAGTGCATGAAACAAGTACAAGATGAAGATCAACATTAACAAGTGTTACCTTTTGCTTGTCTGACATTATAATCCAAGGTTCAGTGTTGATGATGCCAAGATCCCTTTTCAGTGTGTCAAGGAACCACACCCAGTTAGGGGTGTCCTCCACTTCAACAACAACAATTGCTTTTAGAAAGATGCAATTATTTGGATCTACACCAACAGCTGCAAGTACTTGACCTATGTACCTTGTTTTTATGTGGCAGCCATCAACGAAGATCACTGGCCTACAACCCAAAAGGAATCCTCTCTTGCAAGCATCCAGACACATATATATCTTGCTGAACCTTGCATTCTCATCAAGTCAGACATAAAATGATGAGCCAGGGTTGCTTCTCCTGACTTCATTAGCATAATTCCAAAGAAGCTTATACTGCCCTTCTTCATCACCATATACTATTTTCATTGCCATACTTCCAGCTCTCTGCAACTTCATCCTGCCTGGTGTCATATGCCATTCTATCTGAATAACCCTAGAAAAATTCATAAGCTTCATGTCTTGATCAGCCCTGAACATCTCTAGGTACTTATGTGCTAGGAATTTAGCTGTGAAAGCCCTAATCTTCCACTTCTTGTTGCATGTGTGCTCACTCACATATCTTTTCACCATGAAAGCCATAGTCCTATTATTATATGATGCCCACAAGTACCATGTGCAGTCTTCATCACACTTTGCTTTCAATCTCTTACTGTCATTCACAGGAAACTTGATTTCAACTTTATTCTGATAGGAGTACTCTTTGATGGCAATCCTCAGCAGCTCTACACTCTCAAATACCTACCTAACATGAAACTTTGGCCTATGAAGATCCTCTTCTCTGAAGGATTGGAACTTCAAATTGAGCTCTTCATCATCTGAATCAGGAGCCCACAAATCATCAGTCTATGTATTCATCAGAGTGGTATGCTTGTTTCCCTTTCTCTTGCTTACTAGGAACTACTTTCTCTTTCCCTTTTTGCTTTGCTTTATCATTTGATTTCTTTTCTTCTTTCTGCTTAGGTTCATCCCCATCTACATTATCTGCATAGAGATCATCATCACCATCTCCTATCTCATTGTCACTATCCACAAGCAGACCAGGCTCATAATCTTCATCATCTGTATTACTTGCTACTTCCTCTTCTTCCATTGCATAGTTCAACTGGTTCTGCCTGACACTCCTTCTCATTCTTATGTTTCCAACAGCATCACCTTCTAGCACACCATCTGCTTGTTCTTCATGTCTAAGATTACCAACATCTGTCTGAACTGAAGCCCTCTTAACAAACTCAAACTAGTTGACATCATCCTCTGCATCACAATTAGGAAAGACAACTTGAATAGGAATAGGTGCTTCCTCTCCTTCTCCATGCTCTTATTTTGCCCTAGCTTCTGCGTGCTCTGCTTCTACCTTAGCTTCTACATGCTCTGCTTCTGCCTCAG
This sequence comes from Secale cereale, assembly GCA_902687465.1. NCBI lineage: Eukaryota > Viridiplantae > Streptophyta > Magnoliopsida > Poales > Poaceae > Secale > Secale cereale. The sequence continues at coordinate 317,218,114 of LR738713.1, forward strand.
CTTCTACATGCTCTGCTTCTGCTTCAGCTTGTGCATGCTCTGCTTCTGCCTCAGCTTGTACATTATCTGAATTGCTATGCACTCTCCTTGTTGGGCTGAAAACTGGAGGCAGGGTAGCTCTTGGATTATGGACAACATCATCCTCACTAAGGTTAGCACAAAAGCTATCATCATGATCTAAATATAGGCTGAAAAAGTGGTGACCAATATCAACAAACCTGAGCATTCTGCCAGTTTGTTCATCATCAGTAATTGCCGTGAGACTATTACTGCCAAGTGTAAGGATGGGGACACAGTAGTAAACCTTTAGCCTCCCTGCCATCTCATAACCTATTTCTTCCACAAAATTTTCGATCATAATAGGTGACCATGTGACCCTTTCCACTTGATCATACCAAATGGCACGACCATTTACATAAGAACGGTACCTGCCTTGGCCAACAAAGAAACCACCATGGGTTATCCCCTCGAAAAATTGTCGCTTCTACGACCTGAGACAACAACATCAGTACTACATGCATCACAATCGATGGGAAATTAAAATTGGTTAACTATCAAAAACCCTAACCCCCAATTTCTGAGTGTAAAACCTAGAACAATCAGTCCAACCTTGCAACTAGAACACATCTTAGATGGGAATGCGACCCTAAAAGGAGGTGTTTTGACGATAAAAACGCGCAAATGGTTGGATTCCATGGGGGCGGATACTTACTGTACAAGGGGGGTGCCGCCCCTTCTGCGGGACGAACCGGGGCCATCCCCGACGCCTCCCACGAGAAGAAGACGCGGCAGCGTCGCCTATGCAACCGCGGAGGAGGAGCTCCGCGCCTCAACGTGGCTGCACCGTCGACGATCGCCGGGGGCAGCGTCGCCTATGCAGTCGCTCCCCTGTTTCCAATCGAAGACGAACATGCGACGTGAGTGGAGGAGGGGTGATTGACTGGATTCCGTGATGCCCAGGGGGCTAAATTCAAAATAACGACAGCGACGCCTCCGTGGTTCGCCACCTGGCCTGGATGACCGGTCAACACGTGTTCAAACGTGCTGTATCCCACGTGTACATGCTAAAGTGACCGTATTTTCACATCACATCATATTCAGTGACCGCATTGAGCGTATTCCTAAGTTAATGACCGTATCGTGCTTTCAGCGCAACTATAGTGACCGTGAGTGTATTTATCTCTGAAGGTATGTCCCTGGCGGATCTGTGCTTGATAGATTTGCTCGGACTTGGTCATAGTTTCAATCCTTCTGATTTACGCTATTCTTCAACGTCGCAGTTGCTGTTCTCGTACGCTGGTTCCATAAAGCATTAGCACGACAACTTCTTGACTATCTGCTAAAATAAGTATTGCCCGGCTCTAGGAAGGAATGGGCGATGACGGAGGCACGTCTTGAGCTTGCTTTAATACTTGTAGTCGTTGATAGATGGTCTATGGATTTGAATATATTTTTATTATTATTTGTGTTCATTGTATTGACATGATTGAAAATGAATAGTTTTTCTTAAAAAAATCCAATTTAAACGCTTTCTTTGCACAAAAGTGAGCTGCAAAAATAGGGATGTTTAGAGTGACGTGTCTGAAACCTGTACATCGCGCGTCATAGCCGCTTAGGGTGTGTTTGGTAGCATGTATGGACCTAGCTTAGTGGTTCTCCTCTCATACATGCTGAGTGTAGACATGTTGAGTCCATGCAGTTGCTGTTGTTTGGCAGCGATGTATGCACTCAGACATGCTGAGCTGGGACTTTGTGGGTGTGTTTGGTAGCATGTATGGACCTAGCTTAGTGGTTCTCCTCTCATACATGCTGAGTGTAGACATGTTGAGTCCATGCAGTTGCTGTTGTTTGGCAGCGATGTATGCACTCAGACATGCTGAGCTGGGACTTTGTTTGGCAGCCTGCATGTGTTTATACATGCTGAACTATTTTGAATTTTGGATATATTTTTTGAGTGATGAACAAAATTGAAAAATATGAACACATTTAAGCATTTTCTGAAAATTTAAATAAAATTTGAAATTCTATTTCTTTTTAAATAGATTTTTTTTTAAATTGAACATATTTGAAATTCTAAACTTATAAAAAAATCTACTTTTTTAATATTGTAAATATTTCATTAAAAATAGCAAAAAATTCAAATTCTGAATTTTTTTAAAAAATTAAGCAAATTTGATTTTTTTTAAAAAATTTGAAAATTTATTGGAAATTCAAACAAATTTCGAAATTCTGATTTAAAAAAGTTAAACATTTTTTAAATTCTAAACTTTTTGAAAAAACTGAACAAATTTTGAAATTCAGCACTTTTTCCGAAACTTTAAAAAATGAATATATTTTTTGAAAATTTGAACAAAATTTGAAATTATGAACTTTTTTGAAAAATATAAACATATCTGGACATGGGGACAAGAGCCAAGGTGAGCATAGCTGCCTCCATGCACCCTGTATGGGGTGCATGAGGTGAGCATAGCTAAGGGCCCTTTTATGCATCAGATGAGCATAGCCCACATGAGCCCATGCACCCTACCAAACAAGGAAAAGTGGGTCGGATCGGGAACTTTTGCCCTCATGCACCCTCCATGCACTCTACCAAACACACCCTTAGAGGCTAGGGCGCCCGCCTGGTTTGTAGTCATCCTCTCAGGCGACGTGCATATGACCTGGCATGGCACAGGCTACGTGTCGCAACGCTAACACCACAGTCAACGCAGATGAGCCCCATAACCTATGCCTATCCATAGCTCGTACGGGCTCAAACATGTTGTGTGGCCGCTTGACGTCAACCGCGCATCGGTGCATGCGAACTAATACTTCCTTGAGAAATAGCTAAAATTTGGTACTGTTAGACCAATTAGCAAAGTGACCCGCTCGATGCGCGGGCTAGCATTTTTAAAATTTAGTAATCTGATTATATATTGGGCTTGTCTAAATTTACGCATGTCATACAACTGTATTTTTTACGATTAACTGTGTCATTCAAATTATATTTGTAAAAAATTTCGACCATTTTTATCATGTTGCATTGTTGGATTTTTGTTTACTTTTATGTTTGAAGTCAAATATTATTTTGACTATTAACTTAAAATAGTCTACATTTTTTCGTACATGAAATAATAAGAATATCAATTTTTAAAAGTTTTATTGTGCTCATAGGCAATATGTTAGTAGAATTTGTTCATGTGAGGTTCGTTGAGAATATAGGACTTCAAATAATTTCTCATAAATCAAACTGACTCTGCATATTTAAATTAACTGGAGACTTACAATCTAGTTAGAGTAAGAAATACAAATCACAATTAAATGAATGAAAGTTTAAATTAATCTTATCATTCGTCCAATGCGCTAACTACAAATATAATAAGCAAGTGTGTTTCATGATTAGCCTGAACTAATGAATAGCTTTAAATGTAGAAATAGATACATGTATTCTTATATATCACTCAACACCTACACGTACTTATAGTTAGTGTGATTTTAACACTAGTAGATAAAGGGACATCTGACCCGGTTCGTGGGCCTTTAGCCCCGGTTTTTGAACCGGGACTAAAGTGTCAGTACTAATGCCCTGGACCATTAGTCCCGGTTCAATCCAGAAACGGGGCAGATGGGTCTCCACGTGGCCTGTGCACGGAGTCCAGGCAGGAGGGCTTTTTGTCCCGGTTGGTGGCACCAACCGGGACCAAAAGGCATCCACGCGTCAGCATTTCTGTGGCTGTGGTTTTTGTTTTTTTTTTGAAAGGAGAGGGGGTTGGAGGTTTTGGGGGGTTAATTTAGGTGTTTCATATTGTGTTAGCTAGCTAATTAATAGAGAGAAGTGTCCTCTCTTATGTCCGTGCTTGGTCGACGCTACGTACTACTTATACGTATAGAGAGGACTAGACACGCTAGCTAGCTAGCTAGTAAGCAAACGAAGGAAACAGAACATCGTAATCAACATATATATGCATACAGAGAGAAGTAATATCGACCACCTCTCCTTCTCCGAAAGATTGGTCGAACAACAAGTTCTCGTATATCTATCCGACACTACCGGGTACATATATACAATAATTATCTCTTACAAATATAATCATCTATACGATGGACGCATGGTCCACATAGTATTCTCCGTCTGGCGCGATCACGTGTTCAAGGAAGAATGCCGCCAATTCCTCTTGAATTGCTCGCAGACGATCTGGTGCTAGGAGTTCATCCCGCATCCGAAACATCTAATTTAAAGAAGGGGGTCAGTACATGAAATGATGCTATAAAATTGTGAATATTATTAATTAATTGCTTACGCACTTCAAATGATGGTAATGAAATAAAATTGTGAATATTATTAATTGCTTACGCACTTCAAATTGTGCTTCAGAGTAGCCCCGCTCACAGGTCGTGTGGTGGATGGACTCGCAAATGTAGTATCCACAGAAATCATTCCCGGGTTCCTGCCACAACCACTTTACAAGAAATAGAGGTCAATCAAACTGATAAGCAAGAATGCCAAATGGTATTGATGAAACTAGCGCTTGAATCAAGATATAGGAGATGCACGGAACATGCTACTATATAGTACTTACTTTCGGGTGTCTAAATTCTAGCTTCTTCGGCAGTCCCGGAGCTTTTTTGGTGAATTTTCTCCAAATCCTGCCAGACAAAGAAAACAATTACTTGATATCAGAAATGAACAAAGTTGCTGATGATATGCATGGTGGATAATATTGATCGATTTAACTTACCTGTCGAGCATTTGAGTCATGTCCGCATACTCCTCGGGATCTTTACGTTTAGAGTCCAAGACAGTTACTACTCCCTTCTCAAGCTTAATCTCTAAGAGAATATAGTGGAAGCTGCGCATGCATGCATGAACTCATCAATTACATTACTATAACCTTGACTGATATATAAGGGAAACCAAATATGCACAAGACAGTAACACTCACTTGAAGTTGTAAGGAAAGAGTATTATATCTTTGTTTTCATTTACCACCAACGATCGTAGCAAGTTGGTCTCGGTATCTGAGGCACACCATTTAACCTCGGTTACATCTATGAGGTATGTGTTAATGAACCCAATATCACCGACTTGTCATTTTTTCAATTCGACGATCTTCAATCTGCATAATATAGTGAGGATAATTATAAATACATGCAATGAAAGAGCTGAGCTATATAGAGAGACTTAATGACAGAAGTAGTACTACTTACGGACAGTAGCAGGTGACCGTTGCTTTATCGAGGGCCAATTGATTGAAAAACTGATAGAACTCCTCAAATGGAATAGGCAACAGTTCAATTCCAACGAGGTCATGCTCCGGTTTACCTCTCACATACAAGCTATCCCTCCCCCCAGACTCTCTGCAGATTTTCAAGTACCAATCATGCAATCTTCGCATATCCGTTGATAGAGATCTTTCATTTTTGACGAGAGGCTTCCCGTACTCGTATCTTTGTACCTGCATCTCCAAGAAATCATATTGTACATCGTCGGACAGGTAATCTCCAAGATTGCTATAACCGGGCACCATCCTCGGATCATTAGCGACCATGTCGCTAGACACCTTGAGCGGGGGGCACGATTGGTCCGCTTGTTCGCCGAGCTGGGCAATTTGTTTCCCAGCTCGTCCTTCTGCTAACCTTTGATCACTTTTAGTACTTCCCGACCGCTTCTCTTCTTGAAATGACTTTTCAATAATGCGGTCATAGTTGTCCTTAGGCTTACTTTTCGCTGGTTTCTTCAGGGCAGCAAGAGTGCGCTTTGCTTTCACTGGATCTATCTTCTCCTCCGGAGGTGGATGTCTCTGTGCTTTCAACCCTTCAAGCCAGTCCTTCACTTTGCCTTGAGCGATATTCGTGTTTTCCTCGTCGGACCTCTCGTATGGTAACTTCTCTAGAGGCGTGAGAGAAGGACCGAATCTGCATTGCCTCCCGCCTCTGGCTGTACTGCTAGACGTCGGCGGACCAGACGAAGCGGCTGTCTTCTTTCCTTGCTTACGCGTCGGAGCAGGAGCAGCCGGAGCGGCGGCAGGTCTCTTCCGCCCTTGCTGACTAGGCGGAGAAGGAGGAGCAGGCTGGCTGCTCGGGCGCGTCGGCGCAGGCGAAGAAGGAGGAGGCTGGCTGCTCGGGCGCACTGGCGCAGGCGGAGAAGGAGGCAGAGTGCCGCCACGTGCCGGAGAAGGAGCCGGAGAGCCCTGATCGTCACTCGCCGGAGGAGGAGGCGGTGGAGGAGGCGGTGGAGGAGGCGGAGTGCCCTGACTCGCCCTAGGAGGAGGAGGAGGCGGAGGCGTCCAGTTGAGAATGTTGATGAGGTCCTTCCGCCATAGGCATGGAGTCTTCAGTGAAGAACCCAGCCGAGTCTCCCCTTCACCGGTAGGGTGGTCAACTGGAGCTCCTCAAATCCCTCCGTAATTTCATCCACCATCACCCTAGCATATCCTTCTGGAATCGGCCGACAGTGAAAAGTTGGGCCGGGTTCAGTAGGATAAACAGAGCCAGCAGCCGCCTTGACCTTCATATTTATCCACTGCGTCATAAGGTGGCAATTTTGTACCTCTGTGATAGCATCCACGGGATAGCTGTCAGTAGCCGTCAAGACATGCTCCGGCTGAAGCAACTTGGTGGAAGCCACGCTGCTTCTCCACTGAGATGGCGGGGTAGCTTCGGGGGAAGCTTCGGCAATTCTTTTGTCCCGATTTGCTTCTCGTTCCTCTATCGCTTGTATTCTGGCGCGCATCGCCTGCAGTTCGGTGTGCTGCATTTTCTTCCTCCTCTCGTGGCATTTGTAGTCGCCTGCGTCCGGAAACCCAGCACTCCACGGAAGGGAGCCTGGCGTGCCTCGTGTCCGTCCAGGGTGCTCAGGATTCCCGAGGGCCATTGTCAGCTCGTCGTTCTCTCTGTCGGGGAAGAACGTCCCTTGCTGCGCTGCTTTGATATAGTGCCGAAGCTTCCTGAGTGGTATTTCCAATTGCTTGTCCGTCCAAATGCACCTCCCTGATACAGGGTCCAAGGTTACGCCAGCCCCGAAGAACCAAGTCCGGCAACGGTCTGGCCACTGCATTGTCTCTGGTTCGATCCCTGTCTGAAGCAGATCATTCTCAGCCTTGGCCCACTTAGGCCGGGCTCTGAGGTAGCCACCTGACCCCGTGCGATGGTGATGCTTCTTCTTCGCAGCATTTATCTGGTTTGTCGCCGACATCTTCTTACTCTTTTCCGATGTCTTATAGGCCACAAATGCAGGCCAGTCATCTTTGATCTTCTCATATATGCCCACGAATTCTGGAGTCTCTTTTTCGCGGACAAACTTATTCAGTTTTTTCTTCCATGCCCTGAATTGGTCTGCCATCTTCGTAAGAGCAACAAACTTGATTAATTCCTCTTTAACTGGATTCGCCGGATCATCCTCTGGCGGTAGGATGAAATTTGACTTCAGCTCAGTCCAAAGATCTTCTTTCTGCATATCAGTGACATAAGACACCTGAGCGTCTTTTGCAGCCGACTTTAACCATTGATGCATGCTGATCGGGATCTTGTCCCTAACCAGAACCCCGCACTGATTAACAAATGCGTTCTTTGTCCGAATGGGTTCAATCGGTTCGCCAGAGCGCGAGATTTCTGAGATCTCAAAATTTTCATCCGGCCTCAACTTTTTCTTCGCGCCTCGTTTCTTTACCGAAGATTTGCTCGATCTAGAGGGCTAGAAAAAGGAACAAAGATGAGAGTTAATGAATGCATCAATTAACTAGTCAGCACAAGCTTAACTAATATATATACCTCCTGGCCGGACTCGGTTCGGTCACCGGAGCCAGCATCATGGTCTCCTTCTTGCACCGGCATTGGGTCACCGGAGCCGTCCTCACTGTCTACTTCTTCCATGTGCATTGGGTCACCGGAGCCATCAATATCATAGCCTAGATCTTCCAGCAGCTCTCTTTCCACCAGCTCATTGGTGTCGTTGAGAAACGACAAGACGGCATCTTGTCCGTCTGCGATTATGTCCATCAACATCGCTTCTTGTGCTTCGTCTCGGGTGTTGTCGTCCATAGTTTCTACAAATATTCACAACATGCCAATTATTATTCAAACATGACAGATGGATATATTAATGGCAAACGTAGAACTAGCTTCGACCCTCGACCCCTGGACAACCTTCGACTGCTCGGCGATCCACAACCCTAGACCCCCTCATGTCACATTTTGTCTAGTGTCAAAGGATTCAACAAAACCAATACTTCATCATTAGGCGAAAGTAACAGTCGCATGATGGTACGAAGCTCTCCAAAGTTATTTTGGAACGGAGTCCCAGATAGGATAATTCGTAACAAAAGACGGATTATCCTATCAGGAACTCCGTTCCAAAAAAACTTTGCAGAACTTCGTACCAACATGCCCCGGTTACTTCTGGCAAATGATGAAGTCATGGATTTCTTCAATACTTTGACACTAGCTAGGCAACCTCTCGACCCCTCGACCCTCGACTGCTCGGCGATCCACAACCCTAGACCCCCTCATGTCACATTTTGTCTAGTGTCAAAGGATTCAACAAAACCAATACTTCATCATTAGGCAAAAGTAACAGTCGCATGATGGTACGAAGCTCTCCAAAGTTATTTTGGAACGGAGTCCCAGATAGGATAATTCGTAACAAAAGACGGATTATCCTATCAGGAACTCCGTTCCAGAACAACTTTGCAGAACTTCGTACCAACATGCCCC
>LR738713.1:317233781-317343761 GCA_902687465.1 Secale cereale
GGAAACAATCATAATAAGCAACACAATCAAAGCAAAAGTAAAAGTGCTCTAAAAATAGGAGTTGGACTTTTCTAGGATACCTCTGGTCATATGAAAAATAACCAAGGTGGTTTCATAGGTGTTGGATCAATAGGTAGTTTGGAACATTTCAATGTGATGGAACCAATGGGTTTATGGATTTGGAAGAAGTATACAGAAATATTTCCTTGAATGATGAGCCAAGGCACCCATCAACAAGTCATGATTTTAGAAGCATCTAGGAGTTGGTTTCACTGGATTTGGAATTTAAATGAATTTCCTAGGATTTTGCAAAGCTGATAAATATCAAGAAATGGCTCAATATTTGGTGGGGTACAAAAACTATTATTAAAAATGCTCCAAAACTAAGTTTGGACATGACAAGCATCTAGGAATTTGAATCACTGCATTTGGATCAAGATTGAGCTCTCTGTGATTTTCTAAAGTTCATCACAGAAAATGGAATATGGGCATTTGATAAATATTTGTGAAAGAAATGTATCTGGAACACTATGCATGTTGCACCATGTGATAGATCATGATTTATGGAGCCATAGGAAATTTGAATCATCAAGTTTGGAGTTCAAATGAATTATCTAGGCATTTTTGAAGTTGACAGAATAAAGAAAAGGAAAAAGGAATAAGGGTTTACCCCTATACTGTGTGTAGGGCGAGGGATAGCTTGTGGTAAGAATTTGGGGTAAAGGGAAATAGTAAAAGGGGTCCAAACACTTGTTTTGGCAATTGGACAGAAGGTGTTTGATCAGGTTTTGTGAGAGCAAATGACCTCCACTTGGCATGGGACTTAACAGGATCAAATGTCACATATAATTAGGCCCCTACACCAAATTTGAGCTCATTTGGGCAAAGTGGCCAATGTAACTTTGGTGAACCCTAGAAATCAACAGAAATGGTTTCACCATGTTTGAGTTAAGCAAATCATCTCCCCTTGATGCAGCACTTGGTGTAGCATCATCATTTGGGGTATTGATCATGCCCACAAAGTTTGAAGCTCCAGATAAAAAGTTGGCAATGTAAAGTTTTTCAAATTTGTATTTGAACAGAAAGGGTTTTGGGGTGATCTGATCAAGTTGCTCTATTCCAAATCTTGTGCCATTTGGTCTAGATGCCTTATTAGGCCATTCTAGCATGTGCACCAAATTTGAGAGTATTTGGACAAGTTTGGCAATGTAGAGTTGCTCAAACTTCAAATATGGACAGAAGGGTTTTGAGGGGATTAGAGGATGTTTCCATGATCTTCAAGGCATGAGGCTTTGCAAGATCATCAAATATGTCATATTTGACATGATAGAATTTCCGTGGAATTTTTGGAGAATGTTTACTTTGTAAATATTTCAAAAGCTTGAAATATCCAGAAAGGGTTTTGGAAGGATTAGTCCAATATTTTGAACATGACCATGTGCTGAAACTCTTATATATGGACAATGTATGTCCTATGAGTCTCCTTGAATTTTGGCAAATATTTTTGAAATGACTAAATAATTTTTCCCTATTAAAGACCATTTCTGGCCTTAAGAAAAAGCTTTTAAATAAAATATAAAAATAACTTTTAAAATTATACTTTTGTGGTTTCTGGGAGTCCTATACCTAATAGGATTCAAATAAACTTTTTGAAAGATTTTTCATACCCTAAATAAGGTACTTGCAGTGCAAATCTCAATTCAGGGGTTTTTGGAAAACTAATTTTAGAAAATACCATTTGGCCAAAATATTTTTATAAGAAAATTCTTTACTGGTCTATACACATGGCATGATCATTGGGAAAAAGTTTTGGGTCAAGGAGATGAAGTATAAGAGTTGGAGGATTTATTTGATTTTTAGAGCACTAGCAAACAGCGGACAAAAGTCAAATCAATCAAAGTTAAAAACACTCAAAAGTTTTTGCAAATCCACATTTTTAACATGAAAATTAGCTTAAGCAATGTGACATGAAAATCAGGGTGTGACAGACCTACCCCCCTTACAAGAATCTCGTCCCCGAGATTCCCAGACTAGGCGTGGAAAGAAAGGCGGAGTCTTGGATACGGGGTAGTCTTCACTTCTTCTTGTTGGTTCCGCTTCCGAGTGGTGCTCCTTGGAATCCTGAAGTGCTTGATGGTATGGCTTCGCGTCCATCGTTCTGCTTCATCCAGAATGCGGATGGGCTTCTCGCGGTAGGTCAAATCAGGCTGCAGATCAATGGCTTGGTGATCAACATCCTTGTAGAGATTTGGCTGGTCTGGAACTTGGAGACATATCCGGAGTTGTGACACATGGAATACATTGTGCACACCGGATAGCTCGGGCTGGCTCGAATCCGAGCGGAGGCCGGCGGCGGAACTCCGGCCAGATAGGTGGCTGCGAGGCCCGGGGAGAGCGACGAGTCGGCCTGTGAGGCGTGTGGGAGAAGGAGAATGCTAAAGGAGGTGCAAGGGGGGCTCGAGGTGCCCTATAAGTAGGGGGGCGCCGGTCCACCGAGGCGCCGTGCGCCGGCGAGCCTGTTGCTGTTGCCATGGGCCACGCGAGCCTGCCGCTGTGTGTCCGGGGCACTCCTGGAGCTGGTCCACGCCTAAAGGAAGAGAGAGGAGGAGCGGGGAGGCGCCAGAGAGGCCGCGCCTGCGAGGTTGCTCACTGGAGCCCGTGCTCGGCCGGTGCGCGTGCGAGCAGAGGTGAGAGAGGGGGAGAGAGGAGGGGGCCGACCGCCTGGCGTGTTGCGGACGTCGAGGCCGCCTCGGGGGACACGAGGGGGAGGCCCAAGGCTGTCGGAGCTGGTGATTGGGGGGCGGCTGCAGTGCTCCAGAGCACTGTAGCGCGCTCCATAGCGTGCTTTTGGCCGGCATGGCCGTGCCTTTGCTCCTTGGCCGTGTCCTCCTGTGTCCAGCAGTGCTAGGGGATAATAAACAAAGGCGTGAAGGTCTTGGATGCTCTGGGGAGCCTCTGGAATGAGGAGAGAGGTGAAGGAGAGGGTGAAAGCTGCTGCCAGAATAGTGAATTTGGGGTTTTACCCCCCTCCAATAATTGAGCTGAGGCCATAGAGAGTTACTGGGGGTAGAGGATGATCAAGGGAAGCTGGGGTATTGGTGGTGGTCTCAGTTGAGTATTCGCAGAGGCCTTCCTGACTTAGAGCGAAGGCCCGTGGTCAGAATCTGACCAGGTTGTGGCTCGGTGGGGCTTAAGGGTTTCAAGGATTCTAGTGAGTGAGTGAACTTATATCTTCTTATCCTTAAGCACAGTTTCTGAGATGCCAATAGCTCTATCTAGTACTCTGAACGGAAAAGCGGCCTCTCGCATAGACCAACTTCAATCACCACTCATGCCATACATAACCTCATGACTCTCAAGAGACGGTCTAACAAAACTATACTTGTCTATGATCCTCAAATCTATATGTATGCCTACCTCTAAAATCCAAAGGTAGATCATACATGCTGCTGAGCTTAAATTAAACTTCACAATCCAAGCACTCAACCTAGCCTTGCAAGGCTCAAGGTGATGCATCTCTATTCTAAGGAAACACGTCATATGCCACTCCAAGATTTGTTTCCTTCCTATAGATCACCTCCAATAGCCCGGTAATTCCCATCAATCACCACATAATCCAACAATCCTACAAATCCGATGTCTACAGTGTTCCACAAGATCTCAAGTCTCTATAATACCCAAATACTTAGAGGGACTATGCATCACGATAGTATGTCCACCAAATTTTCATCATCCGGGTCAAGTAAACTCTAAGGTCATGATTATATAGATCCCTAAATCAACTCCGACAAATAATCCAATCTCCTAGGTTATTGTTCACCGAGAAGCATGATATCGTAATCAGGATCATAGGCCTAAATCCAATTTACTCCGAACCATGCAGACATATCCCTCATTATACCAACCAGAATCACCTACATAAATCCAAATCTCATGTCCAACGGGTACTTCTACCGGCTTTCCCAAAGTCATGATCCCATCAACATGAAAACCTCACAATCCATCAAGGTCTCAGATAATTCCTCGAAGTCACTGATATAAAGCCACCAAATCATCCGTCCAATATCCTCGAACTGGTCTATCTATGGCATCGTCAGACCTCGTGCTATATTAGGACGAAAATGTGCTCACTCATCGTGTCCACTAGCTCCTTTACGAACCCAGTGTTGTGCAAGGTTATAAAGGCTTAACTGGTTCTCTTGCTTTACCATGGGTTAGGCACATGGTTAAGGATTCGTGCTGGAGTGTCTCGTGAAGTCTCAAAGGGTCTAGGAAGAGGGTTACTAGTCTGGAGGGTTAAACATAACTCCACGGAGTTGCAATAGATCATGGAGGTTGTAGCAGAAGTCTTCGGTGCCAGTTGGCTGTCGAGGTAGAATCCTTGGTGCATCTTGTCTTGCGGGTCTTCAATTGGGGAGAGAGAGAATAGAGGGAAGATGCAGCGTAGAGGAGGGAAATGCCTAAAGGGGGTTCTATAGTGCAGGTGCAACAAACAGGTGCAAAAAGGCAGAGACAAAAGAAACAAGGCAAGGAAGGTGATATAGCGATGCACTTGTTGCCTGGGGCAAAAGTGCGACTGATATCAAAACACAAGCAAATAAAAGCAAACAACACACAATCATGGTTCTATTCGAACCATCATATGGACTCGACTGCGCATAGGGGGTACACGACTCATCCTACCCTAGGGGTTCTTGGACTCAGTGCCGTGACTTGTGCCTCGTGCAGTCTTCTGAGCTTCCTCGGGTGTTGCTATGTCCCTTGAAGTCGCTTGATGAATGATCCGGGTTGAGCCTGAAGAATCTTCAACAACTTCTCGCCTGATGTGGTGGTGTGGTGAAGGTGCCTCCTTGTAGCTGGCGTTGACTTGTCTTCTCTTGTCTCTTTAATCATGACGATCCCTTGTGCCTTCTAGGGCGTCGAGGGTACCAGGTAGGCAATCCATATGTAATGATAATAACAAGGCATAGTAGAGGTCCAACATGTCGGTTTCGTTGATGAAAACATCGACACCAAGAGCGGGGGACGAAGAGAACCATTTTCCTGCTCACTATAGTGAGGAGGACCAAAGGGCGAGGTTCTCATCCACCGGTGGTTGCCGATACAATAACGGTAGTGACAGGATTACTCTATTAGCGATGCATATCATGATTTTGCATAACCTATACCCTGGTCATCATAGGCCAATGTTGCATCGTCTTGGGGCACTGTCAAGGGTGTCACCATCTTCTGGGTCTTCATGTCCTCGTCCATCGAGGATGTAATTTCTGTTGGTACCGTCTTGTCGTGGTGTCGTCAATCTTGCGTTCAGAAGAGGTGGGTAAGTGTATGGCAAGGTGCACTCCACGAGGATTACAGAAAATCCAGTGGTCAGGGGCATAAGGGTTCTAGCGACCAAGGTTTTGAAGGGGAAGAGATCAAGTATAGCCTAGTTTTCCGAAAAACTGAGAAGGGAAGAGGAGTATAGATAGTTTTGAAAACTACTAATAGTTTTGGAAATAGTTTTACCCAAACTAACGACCATGCAAACTAAGGCTTCCTACAGTCAGGATGGCTCTGATACCAGCTCTGTGGGGACCCCGACTCATAAGTCGTGATCACCGAATGCACGTGTACAGTGAGCCCAGAGATCAATGCTCACTGAACACATAGAAGCTGAATAACAAGAGACTTACATCCATACATACCGTATTACACAAATAGGACGATAATGGTCAAGTCTTGAGTATATCGTTGCAGCGGAAAATCTTCAAAGACAACTGGGACCCATGCCATCTGCCTTAACCCTACAGGCATTCTGACTGGGAAGCGTCCTAGCTCGCATGCTCGTCACCAAGAAGTCTTCATCACAACCTGTTCTCTCATGCCTGGCCAATAAAATAACCAGTGGCAAGCCAATGAGTACATTGAATGTACTCGCAAGCAACCCAAGTGTGATGACAGAATAACTATGCAAGGCTCTACTTCTAGATTGGCAGTTTTGCGGAAAGCTAGTTTTTCATATGCAAGTATGATCAACATATAACATGGATATGCATGTGTCTGTAACAGGTATCAGGAGGTCACAGACATCAATATCGAGAAAGAGTTGTAATCAACTCATGCTCAAGCTCATTGTGTCTTCCTCAGGAATCACATCAACAATATCTCAGAATCGTGTTGTTTCCCAGAAACTTATGGACGTAGTCTAAGTAGCACCACCCAACTGTCCTTGACCGCGGACACGGCTATTCGAATAGTTTGACACTCTGCAGAGGTTGCACACTTTACCCACAAGATCCGGGGAACTTCCGTGTCATCCACGACCCGCGGTACCTCAAGTACCCGGGGTAAGCACCCGATCACTATCTTTCCCTAGACGACACTAACATAGAGTCCACTCGATTGGTAGTAATCCCCGTGCCCACATTTCACATCTTAATAATTGTGGAGACTCGCTCCATATTCATCACATACCACTGACACGGGGTACCAAGGGTGTGTTCGGTGCCTTGTGAAAACAGTCATGGCCGCCTATCCAAGCACGACCCCGTCCCGAGAGTGACCTCATGTCACCCCGTCACTAGTAATGCGGGCACCATGCTAGTATCGACCTAGGTAATCAATAATGCCCTTTCCCATATAAGGGTAGAGTGGTTGCGCATGTTTGGTTGGGACAGTAGTCACACATAAATCTAATCCATCTCTGTAAACAACACTTTCGTCAAGCCTCGGCACACTACTTCTTCACCAAGTAGTGCCCTAGCTCCTCATCAGCTCCCAGGGGCATTAGTGGCACCCACTGGGTCATTTGCAAGTGTGTCAGACCACACTTGTTTCACTCAATGCATAACCCCGACCCATTTTGCGTAGCCAACTACTATAGCGTACATCTATCTATTCCCACCCACATAACCCTCATAGGAAGGTAGGGTCATGTTTGATGCAAGTTTCAACAGTAAAGTAACAGGGGTAGCAACCAAAGTGGTTTCCACCTCAACATGATTCCGATGCATTGAATAATAAGGTGCTATGAGACATGCATAAAAAGGTTTCTCGAACATGGTCAAAGGGCTGCTTGCCTTATTCTTCCGAGTCTTCAAACCTTCTGGTCCATCTCCGAGTATCCGTTTATTTCGTCAACTAACGATGGAAACAATCATAATAAGCAACACAATCAAAGCAAAAATAAAAGTTCTCTAAAAATAGGAGTTGGACTTTTCTAGGATACCTCTGGTCATATGAAAAATAACCAAGGTGGTTTCATAGGTGTTGGATCAATAGGTAGTTTGGAACATTTCAATGTGATGGAACCAAGGGGTTTATGGATTTGGAAGAAGTATACAGAAATATTTCCTTGAATGATGAGCCAAGGCACCCATCAACAAGTCATGATTTTAGAAGCATCTAGTAGTTGGTTTCACTGGATTTGGAATTTAAATGAATTTCCTAGGATTTTGCAAAGCTGATAAATATGAAGAAATGCCTCAATATTTGGTGGGGTACAGAAACTATTATTAAAAATGTTCCAAAACTAAGTTTGGACATGACAAGCATCTAGGAATTTGAATCACTGCATTTGGATCAAGATTGAGCTCTCTATGATTTTCTAAAGTTCATCACACAAAATGGAATATGGGCATTTGATAAATATTTGTGAAAGAAATGTATCTGGAACACTGTGCATGTTGCACCATGTGATAGGTCATGATTTATGGAGCCATAGGAAATTTGAATCATCAAGTTTGGAGTTCAAATGAATTATCTAGGCATTTTTGAAGTTGACAGAATAAAGAAAAGGAAAAAGGAATAAGGGTTTACCCCTATACTGCGTGCAGGGCAAGGGATAGCTTGTGGTAAGAATTTGGGGTAAAGGGAAATAGTAAAAGGGGTCCAAACACTTGTTTTGGCAATTGGACAGAAGGTGTTTGATCAGGTTTTGGGAGAGCAAATGACCTCCACTTGGCATGGGACTTAACAGGATCAAATGTCACATATAATTAGGCCCCTACACCAAATTTGAGCTCATTTGGGCAAAGTGGCCAATGTAACTTTGGTGAACCCTAGAAATCAACAGAAATGGTTTCACCATGTTTGAGTTAAGCAAATCATCTCCCCTTGATGCACCACTTGGTGTAGCATCATCATTTGGGGTATTGATCATGCCCACAAAGTTTGAAGCTCCAGATAAAAAGTTGGCAATGTAAAGTTGTTCAAATTTGTATTTGAACAGAAAGGGTTTTGGGGTGATCTGATCAAGTTGCTCTATTCCAAATCTTGTGCCATTTGGTCTAGATGCCTTATTAGGCCATTCTAGCATGTGCACCAAATTTGAGAGCATTTGGACAAGTTTGGCAATGTAGAGTTGCTCAAACTTCAAATATGGACAGAATGGTTTTGAGGGGATTAGAGGATGTCTCCTTGATCTTAAAGGCTTGAGGCTTTGCAAGATCATCAAATATGTCATATTTGACATGATAGAATTTCCCTGGAATTTTTGGAGAATATTTCCTTTGTAAATATTTCAAAAGCTTGAAATATCCAGAAAGGGTTTTGGAAGGATTAGTCCAATATTTTGAACATGACCATGTGCTGAAACTCTTATATATGGACCATATATGTCCTATGAGTCTCCCTGAATTTTGGAAAATAATTTTGAAATGATTAAATAATTTTTCCCTATTAAAGACCATTTCTGGCATTAAGAAAAAGCTTTTAAATAAAATATAAAAATAACTTTTAAAATTATACTTTTGTGGTTTCTGGGAGTCCTATACCTAATAGGATTCAAATAAACTTTTTGAAAGATTTTTCACACGCTAAATAAGGTACTTGCAGTGCAAATCTCAATTCAGGGGTTTTTGGAAAACTAATTTTAGAAAATACCATTTGGCCAAAATATTTTTATAAGAAAATTCTTTACTGGTCTATACACATGGCATGATCATTGGGAAAAGGTTTTGGGTCAAGGAGATGAAGTATAAGAGTTGGATGATTTATTTGATTTTTAGAGCACTAGCAAACAGCAGACAAAAGTCAAATCAATCAAAGTTAAAAACACTCAAAAGTTTTTGCAAATCCAGATTTTTAACATGAAAATTAGCTTAAGCAATGTGACATGAAAATCAGGGTGTGACACAATCGTTGATGGTCACGAACAGCAATGCCTTTAGGTCAAATTCCTCCTGTCTGTGCTCATCCCACGTACGTACACCGTTTCCATTCCACAGCTGTAAAAATTCTTCAACTAATGGCCTTAAGTACACATCAATGTTGTTGCCGGGTTGCTTAGGGCCTTGGATGAGAACTGGCATCATAATGAACTTCCGCTCCATGCACATCCAAGGAGGAAGGTCATACATACATAGAGTCACGGGCCAGGTGCTGTCATTGCTGCTCTACTCCCCGAAAGGATTAATGCCATCCGCGCTTAAAGCAAACCATACATTCCTTGGGTCCTTTGCAAACTCCTTCCAGTACTTTCTCTCGATTTTTCTCCACTGCGACCCGTCAGCGGGTGCTCTCAACTTCCCGTCTTTCTTACAGTCCTCACTGTGCCATCGCATCAACTTGGCATGCTCTCTGTTTCTAAACAAACATTTCAACCATGGTATTATAGGAGCATACCACATCACCTTCGCAGGAACCCTCTTACTGGCGGGCTCGCCATCAACATCACCAGGGTCATCTCGTCTCATCTTATACCGCAATGCACCACATACCGGGCATGCGTTTAGATCCTTGTATGCACCGCGGTAGAGGATGCAGTCATTAGGGCATGCATGTATCTTCTGCACCTCCAATCCTAGAGGGCATACGACCTTCTGTGCTGCGTATGTACTGTCGGGCAATTCTTTATCCTTCGGAAGCTTCTTCTTCAATATTTTCAGTAGCTTCTCAAATCCTTTGTCAGCCATAGCATTCTCTGCCTTCCACTGCAGCAATTCCAGTACGGTACCGAGCTTTGTGTTGCCATCTTCGCAATTGGGGTACAACCCTTTTTTGTGATCCTCTAACATGCGATCGAACTTCAGCTTCTCCTTTTGACTTTCGCATTGTGTCCTTGCATCGACAATGACCCGACGGAGATCATCATTTGGTTCCTCTTGATCTTCAGCAGCTTCACCCGTTGCAGCTTCATTGGGCACATCGTCTGGTTCCTCTTGATCTTCACCAGCTCCCCCATTGCAGCATCACCGTATTCAGGGGGCACATAGTTGTCATCGTACTCTTCTTCTTCGCCGTCTTCCATCATAACCCCTATTTCTCCGTGTCTCGTCCAAACATTATAGTGTGGCATGAAACCCTTGTAAAGCAGGTGGGAGTGAAGGATTTTCCGGTTAGAGTAAGACATCGTATTCCCACATTTAGTGCATGGACAACACATAAAACCATTCTGCTTGTTTGCCTCAGCCGCATTTAGAAACTCATGCACGCCCTTAATGTACTCGGAGGTGTGTCTGTCACCGTACATCCATTGCCGGTTCATCTGCGTGCATTATATATAATTAAGTGTGTCAAAAACCATTACAAAACATAATAAATAGATAATTAAGTGACCAAATTAATAGAAGTTCATCATCACATTAAAACCAAAGTACATACATATATAGTTCTCATCTAACAACATATAGCTCTCCATACACATCGAAACTATGTAAAACATTTCAATGCGAAAACAAATGCGATCATAATCGCAACCAAGGTAACAATTGATCCAACGACATAATGATACCAAGCCTCGGTATGAATGGCATATTTTCTAATCTTTCTAATCTTCAACCGCATTGCATCCATCTTGATCTTGTGATCATCGGCGACATCCGCAACATGCAACTCCAATATCATCTTCTCGTCCTCATTTTTTTTATTTTTCCCTTCAAGAATTTGTTTTCTTCTTCAACTAAATTTAACCTCTCGACAATAGGGTCCATCTTGATCTTGTGATCATCGACGACTTCCGCAACATGCAACTCCAATTCCATCTTCTCCTCCTCCATTTTTTCCAATTTTTTCTTTAAGGAAATGTTTTCCTCTTCAACTAAATTTAACCTCTCCACAAGAGGGTCGGTTGGAATTTCCGGTTCAACTACCTCCTAGACATAATAAAACATCTATGCATGTCAGGTTGGTCGGCATAACTATCATAAACACTAAAACTAATAGTTATAAATTAAAGATAATATACCACATCTGAATCGTAGACAGGACGAGGGCCCACGTGGGCGGATATCAAAACCATTGCAATATATAATAACCAGCAATAATAAACATAAGAAAATTAGACAAATATCTATCTAAAGCAATAATAATAAGCAATAATAAAAGTAAGAAAAGCATGGACATAACAAGAGGCTCACCACGATGGTGCCGGTGACGAGATCGGCGGGGGCGATCGACGACGGCGAAGACGGGGACGGGACGTGACGGACCGCTAAACCCAGACAAATCTCGGAGAAAATAGAGCTTCGAGAGGAGAAAAACTTAACTACTGTGGCTCGGGCATTCCATCGAACACGTTGTGTGCATAGGAGGTGAGCTAGAGCACCACTAACCCCTCTCCTCCTCGGCCAGAAAAAAAACAGGGCAGTGTGCTCTGCTCTTGCGCGAGGGTATATATAGGCACCTCATTGGTCCCGGTTGGTGCTACGAACCGGGGCTAAAGGGGTGCCTTTGGTCCCGGTTCATATCACCAACCGGGACCAATGGTGGTGGGCCAGGAGCAAGACCCATTGGTCCCGGTTTGTCGCTCTAACCGGGACCAAAAGGTCCAGACGAACCGGGACCAATGGCCCACGTGGCCCGGCCGCCCCCCTGGGCTCACGAACCGGGTCCAGTGCCCCCATTGGACCCGGTTCTTGATTGAACCGGGGCTAATGGGCTGGACAGGCCTGGACCAAAGCCCTGTTTTCTACTAGTGTAAAGGTGCACCTACACTATAAAGTGGTAGTTTGTTTACCATATATATAAAACATTACTGTGTGGTGATACCCTTTTATTTGACTTTTGCATAACTTAGTCTATTTTGCACCTTTGTTGTTCCTGTAAACTATGCACTCTATATAATTTTTGTAAACTACCTGCCAAGAATTGTAGTTCACACAAGCGGACCTCTTCAACTCTTGCTTCAGAATATTCCATCACAAGCTTGTCATTTGGTGCAAGAGTTTAGCTCACGTCAGGTTTTGAACAACGTGTAGGGCTATGTTGGGATATCCACCATGTCTAGCATGGTAAATGTGCACATTTTCCCCAGAAGTCTCTCTGCTACCTTATTATTTGTCGCCATTTTAACAAAATTAGAAGTAACAATCGCTACTGTTTATTTGTCCAAATTACCTTACTCTACCATGTATGCTAATATTTCACTCGCTATCAAAGGAATCTAAACATATAAACATGACCTTGGAACTATATTTGAATATCCAGAAAATCTGAGTAATATACATTGCTTACTCTGGAATAAGGACTTCAACCTCACGCACATTTTAAATTCTTTCCATGACATTGCTCTCTTATATTTTTTTTGGTAAGTATGTCTGCACAATATATTTATAAATTTGATTTATTGTTTTGAATAGGGATGATGAGCATATTTTTATGTCATTTTTTTACACTTCTCTATAAGTATCACTCTCAGAAAATACAAAGAATTAGCCTCAAAATGTGATTTTTTTTCATGAACTTCCTTGCCTATTATATAGAAAATGGAAAGTGATTTCCAATTGGTTTTCAATAGACAACTATGATATACACACTTAAAGGTAATGAAAATATGTAGATGGCGTCCCTATATTTTTTTGGCTAAGACTCCCTTTATGTATTTCTTTGTGTACTCTCACTAATGCTATACTTTTTACGGTGTTTCTTTGGCAATGAATGACAGCTCTACTACCGTACCATAAAATATGTTTATCACATTGGATTCATGGATGGTATTTTGGTATGTAGAACAAACATTAGGTAAACTTTTAATATGGGAAACTAATAAAGTGATAATAAATTTAATAAATTAGCTTCTTATCAGGTAAAATTGTATGTTAAATGTGTTGATATCTTAAAACTACCCTTATTATCGATGTCTCCTTTCTTGTAATAAATGTATTTAGCAGTGCAGTAGTAATTTTGGTTCAAATAGTTCATATAAAACCACTATAATTGTTAGGCTGTAGTATAGTCGTGAAATGCTTATGTATAAAGTCAACCAAAATCATGAAACAAAATTAGTACTTGTTTTTTATGTACATTGAATCACCAGAAATGTCTTCTTTCAGATGGATTATATAAGTTATTTTATTCGCTTACTATTTATGTGCACACGTACATTTGTAAATATTTTATTTTCATATAATCACACACAGTAAGGTACTCTCGTATGGCTCCGCTGTTCGGCTCCGCCATGCACATGTGCAAATTACCCCATTGTGAAACCTTGAATATGACAACCCTGATTGATGAATGACAAGTTCTATTTTCACAAAAAAATAATCACACAGTAAGGTAATACCGTATTGTTTTCTCTTTGAAAGAAAAGGATAAAAACATACATGATCACACTCTCAGATAGATGATATTTTTAGGTGGCCCACCTCCATCCGCTAGTAGTTGGTGAATCGCCAAAATTATCTTCTTTCAGATGGACTATATTGAAGTTGTTTAATTATCTTACAATTCGTGGGCACATGTACATTTGTAAATACTTATTTTCATATAATACCATAGTAGTGTACTCGTATTGTTTTCTCTTCGAAATATAAATATAAAAATATAATTCACGATGCTCTCAGATAAATGATCTTGTTAGGTGGCCCGCCTCTGTCTATGAGTATTGCTAAGCATCTGTGCATATTACCCATGAATATACATACACAATTTCAAGAACACTGGACGTAAGTTTTTCTTTCCATGGAATACATGCGAAAATGCCATTTGGTGGCCGCGCACAATGGAGGCCGAAATCTGCGGCGTATTGATGAGCGCCACGCAAGCAGGCTTCTGCCGTATTTCAGCGTTGTGCCCTTTTTGGTCTCGTGTATTTCCAGTAACTAAACAGCGGCAGCTCATGTAGACGAGATGGCACAGCAGAGCCCGCACAGTTCAAAGGGAAGGAGTCACAGGGAAGTGAATAGGATTGACTCCATCGTCATGTTAAGTGGAAAGCCGTTTTAGTCGGTCGTTAGGAGATCATGCCAGACAGCGTTTAGACGTTCACTCAATTTTTTTATTCGCCCACACCGCGTCTAGATTCATAGGGAAACAGAAAAAATTGGTGTGCAACTGAGATGCGAAGGATAGATGATGTTTTTGTCTGTGCGACACCTGCTCACAGCAACACCACAATTTCAGGGCATTACGGGACTCAGAAGACAGTGACGACAATATTATTCAGAAACAAGGTCTGGCAGATTTCCAAACTGAAAAGGTTAAACTAAACGTCACCTGCTCACACCAACACCACAATTTCAAGGACTCGACGACATCGACAGAACACAGAAATCAAATCACACGCAAAGCAGCATTATAGTGCAAACTCGATAAACAGCGGATTTGTTCAGTTAGCAATCTAAACTTTCAAATACAAGCCATTCTAAAATCAGGCTCCAAAGTCTAGGCGGGTTGGTACAAGTGTTCCTCCTGAGACCTCGTAAGCTGCATCTGGAGCATGAAGGCAACATCCTCGGTGCCTTTGTAAGATCTCCTCGTTGTGGACAAGTGGTACTCTTGTGACCTTGACCTCTGCAGATAGAACATAACCTAGACCTTTTATTTGGTTGCTCATATGGTGCTTTGCCGTGACTTGTGCTACGGCGTCCAGCTGCCCTTTTCTTTGTCGGTGCTGCAAAACAATTAGAACATTGCGAGGCACTCTGTGTTGGATTTTGGCCGCCATGAGGCACTTTGTGTTGGATTCTTCCCATTGTCCACATCAGAGTTTTCACCCGACCCCCCTCGTCAACCTGTACACTGTATGTGAACTCAGGATCTTCAGCCCTCACCCCGTTGAACACCTCTATGGTCTTCGTTGCATCATTTTTAAGCTTCTTCAGAGACCCATTAGTGAATGGCGCCTCTTTCATTGATCCAAAAAAACTGCCAACACACTGTAAACCTTGTTTATGCTTACATTTTTTTCCCGGACTATTTCACAAGGTCCCTTGTGTATCTATCTATGTGCCAATGAGATTTCCAGTGTAATTTCTCCATATAGTTGACAGAAAGTTTATGGTTGTGCTCTGCCCTGTGTTCGCAAACGTACCAGCCCTTAATCCCTTCTCATCTAATCTAAGGATCTTCAACATGGCAGTGCAACCACAAAGTGTGGAACGGCTATTTGATTGCAATGGTCTACTCTACGCAAGAATTAAAATAAAACCATTCATAATTTTTTCTTCCTCTGCAATAGCTTCTTCAGCAAATCTAATACATAAAAATTCAGTGTGGCTCGTTCCACTGCTTACCGCACACACGCACACAATTTTCTATATGCATTTTTTCCGATGAACGTTCAACCGGCTTTTAGCATACCTGATGCCAAACCCCACTATCCCACGAGTAAAATTGTAAAACTCGTAAGGTTCTTCGACCAAGTCAAAACTTGTCCCCAATACAGGATCAACAATAGTACCAGCTTTCTTCTCTGCATAAGCATGCATCAAAGCCTTGAGCGTAGGAACTCGACTTGGATTGCTTTCCCTCTCGTCTGACACTTTGCCAATCCTAATCCTGTAGTTTTTAGCCCAATTTGCACACACATTTCAGCCAGGTGTATCTAAAAGCAGACTATTTTTTTCTGCCGGCAATCTAAAAATATTAATCTAGGCACACCCCCAAAGATCAAAGCAAGGATAACTAACTAAACATTCCAGAATGAGCCTTTTAAGTTGGAGACTACGCCCTCTGCATCTCCATCTTCTCTAATCAGTGCATCGTTGACATCCTCATGAGCCATATCTTTTGAATTGGCAACGACCTGGTAGCAATGCCGTATGAGCCAGCTCCCACTTCTACCAAGATTGCGTCCTCAAGGTGCTGGGCGACACTGCGCTGCTCTCCATCAACGCCTACAGTTGTGGGATGCTTTATGGATTGAAGCAACGACGGATTGCACAACAGCCACATCTGCCCCCAAGAGATCCCTGGCATCGACCCTAGGAATCAAGCTGCAACGAATCACAGGAAAATCATATCCTCAGATTCAACGGCCCGGGGAGTGGAACCAGACAACACTAGCTAGCTCAGGTAACAAGCATTACAGGCATGACTTGTTCATAACACTAGAACAAGATCATAAAGGGAAAGATCAGGCAGGAGTTTACCCCGATTCGGCTTCCTCGAAGAAGAACTCGAGCCTATCCATGGCGATCCGTCGCACGCCCAGCCGCCGCCGCAAGGGGATGAATGGTCTGGCGAGGCAGAGAAACCTGCTCTATGTTGAAGTAAATCGCAAAGCTATCTGCAGCGATAGACATGCCCATCAAAAGAATATTAATTACCCACTAGCCCGCGCCTACCTGTGCGATGTCCAACCAGCCCAGTGGGTACATAACATGCATACAAAAGCCACCGGACGATTGGCCCGTGTATAAACACAACACTGGATGCCATGGCACTGACGTATTGCAAATTAATGGCGTGTGTATAAAAAAATGGAAACTAAACAGCACACATCACATCCCTATTACACACGGCCCAGATTTCGGCCTGCATGGTGCGCGGCCACCAAAATGACTAATAAAGGCATCATGCACGTCCGACGTAATTCTTTTTTTACAATGGCAATGCACTTGTTTTCAGATAATGCATGTACATGCCAAGGAATTCCCACCTCCCACGCTAGCCATTTTTTTAATGGCGATGATGTACCAAAAGTTAGTTCATTATAGATGGCAATGGTGGGTAATTGCTTCACGTAAATCTTACTTCTTTTCAATGGCAATTCTTTTTTCCAAAGAATACAAGCATGCCTATGGCAAGCCGTCCTCACGTCCCACGCTAGTTTTTTTAATAATAAATGATGAAACGTTTTTTCATTAGTAATGGCAATGGTGGGTAATTATTTCACCTAAATCTTATCCAATGGCTATAAATTTTAGACTATTAAATAAATGGTCGGATGATTCTGATTTTTGTGGTAATTTATAGCTTATTTCTCTTTTATCTGGTGAACCCGTCAAGTACTTTTTATATATCTTTACCTAATAATAAAGCACGGAACGAGTTTGTCGGGTTCACCGTCACAATACGCTTCTCCCCATAATTTTACGCTTTCAGTTTGAATTTTAAACATATTCAAGGTGGTACTAAATTTGTGTCGCGGCAAAGACGCTCCTCGACCTGCAATAGCAACTAGGCCGGCCCATCAGCAAGCGTCGGCCCACCAGCAAGCGCCGAACGCAAGGCGGACAGACCCTCCTAGCGCGGGCTGCTCAGAACGGATGCGCAGGACAGAGCGTCGAGCGCGCGCGGGACAAGTCGGGGGGCGACCTCAGTGGTGCTCGGATCTCGTGTGCGGCGAGGATGCTGGCAGCCGCGCTATGCTCCGGCGCTGTACTGTTTGCTTCGCTAGGCGATGGGTACTTTGACCGGTCAAGGCAAAATATCCTTCGTGTACCACTCCACGTAATGCCTTTTTTTATCCTTACTGAGCCACGTAGTCACGAGAAAATTGCACAGGCTCAGGGCACAACTAGAGTAAATCTTTGAGAATAGCTCTCCTCCCGTTCGCTATAGAAAGAAAAAAAATTATACGCGGACGTGTAATCTGATCACTTGCCACACATCCAAAATCCAATCTACGCATGTTCTACTTTTATGTGGTTGTGCCTTTTTAAAAATGCCATGTAGTTTTCAAAAATCGTTCGTGAATTTTAG
This sequence comes from Secale cereale, assembly GCA_902687465.1. NCBI lineage: Eukaryota > Viridiplantae > Streptophyta > Magnoliopsida > Poales > Poaceae > Secale > Secale cereale. Next base: position 317,251,632 of record LR738713.1, read on the forward strand.
AATGTTCATGTAGTTTTAAGAATAGTGTTCATATTCAAAATAATGCTCACACCAATTGAAATTTGTCACCTTTTTCTCAGAAAAATTATTCATGTAATTCTAAGAAGCTTCCCATGCTTACAAATATTTTGAATTACAAAATTAATGCTCTTTAAAAAATTCCATGTGATTTAAAAAGTATTTATGTATTTCAAAAAGAATGTCGATGCATTTTGAAAAAAGTATACAATTCAAAAGTGAATGGGCGTATGAGAGATGATGTATGTACTAGGTGCAGTCCATAGCTCCGGAAGGGCACGTCCAGCTCGACGAGATCAGTTTAGAACTGTTAGACATTCACTTGCGATGGTGTTGTTCAATGGCAAGTGTGTGCGGGTTTAGGGTTTAGATAGTGGCCGAGACCATCACCTTGGGAGTGGCCACATTCAGACACATTGTGATCAGGTGGACACCGCGACCATGGTTGGCAGGAAAGAGAATAAGCGACAACACGGATGTAGGCAATGCTGAAATATATAAGGTGAACTTGTTGAGGGATATTAAGTTGTGCTTATATTATACTAGAAGCATGCATTTTTTTCTTCCGTTCCAACGCACGGGCATGTTCACTGAGCTTCTTTCAATGGACTAATTTTTTACGTCGCATTCATTCGAGTAAGGCACTCAGAGTAAAACAGACCGAGGCTCCAGTTATTAAGATGGCACTCAAAGTAGCCCTTGACCTCCACCTCTCCTTTCTAACTGGCATTTGCTCAGTATGATGATGAAAACCACAAGCTCATGAATATAATAAAACTTGCAAAAGGGTGAAAGGATGAATAGGTTGATGACAATGAGGAGACGGAGCAATTGTGATAAGTGGCGAAATATAATTTTTGTTACCCCGTTGCAACGCACGGGCTTTTTTGCTAGTAATAGATAAATGATGAAACGTTTTTTCATTAGTAACGGCAATGGTGGGTAATTATTTCACCTAAATCTTATCCAATGGCTATAAATTTTAGACTATTAAATAAATGGTCGGATGATTCTGATTTTTGTGGTAATTTATAGCTTATTTCTCTTTTAGCTGGTGAACCCGTCAAGTACTTTATATATATAATAGACTCCAAAGCCAGAGATCTGTTTTACCTGGATTTTGTTTATTTGAATCGATGGTGGAAGAATTTTTGTTTGTTTTGATCGGGGATGTGCGTGCGTCCAACGACGCATTTGAAATTGTTTACATCTTTGAACTTAAATTTAAACATAAAATACATAAAACTAACTAAAATTTAATTTATATACGACATTGAGTCCAATAGTACTCTGGTTGTCCATTAAACTTGAACTAAAACTAAAGAAAAGAAAACTAGTGAGGAAATCCTAGATCAGCTGTAGCCGCCGTTGCCGTCTTATGACGTCGTCGTCGTAATCTTCTTCTTCGTCCTAGATGAGGTCGATGAATGCCGATGGCTACCACGGGTGGGAGGGCGACGCCTGCTACCCCCTGAGGGGCAAGCGGTGCTTGCGGCAGCTCATGGGGCGGTGACCACGGTTCGGCGCCTACCCAAGAAGCTGTGGCAGGCACCAGCTCTGGCGTGCATGGCACCGTCGACGTCCAGCCCCAGGACTGCCCCACCAACGCCAGGCCCAAGAGCGTGATCGGTGGCTCCAGAACGACGCCGTCCTCTGGCTCCGGGATGGCCACATCACCTGTGGCCGACAGGGCGAGCTGCACGTCTAGCCCATCCCACTAACTGCGCTTGTACTCAAGGAGCGAGTCCTTGAGCACCTTCTTCACGAGCTCCCCGGCCCGAGGGTGGACGATGAGAGGACGCTATCGGCGTCGGTAAAACGGGGGAATTACTAAGCCGGTAAAAAGGGCCTTGACAACGAAGGCAAAGAAATTTCTCCGTCTAGGGGATGCGTACGAAGACCCTAATGAACCCGCCGGGCTATGGCCTGGGTTGTCAGGAGACACTACAGGGGACAAGTTTGAACCACCTCCAGGAGCCTCTTCGCGGGGCCTTTCCGAGAGGGCATGTTGGCAAGCCACCAACCCGTGTGAGGGGTGAATCATGACTCTGAAGGCCACGCGTGGGCTTGTACCAGGCAACATTTCTACTAGCGCGAGGAAGGACAATGAGGCTGAATGACTAGTTATATGTGAATTATCTGGAAGAACCCTTCTGACTCAAGCTATCCACGGCGGCTACAATAAGATTCACCTACTACCTATGCCACTGCAATGGCGGTACATCACCACCTCCCAATAAATACCGAAGGAAGCAGGTAAGTGTCCGGGGGGTAACACACCGCCCCGGAAGAACGTCATCATCGCTCGTACAAGCATGCCATGGGCAACCACGCCCCCATGGTATAGGCTACACAATTTTACTTCAATGTATATTGAACCAACCAGGACCCGACAAGGCCTCCCTCTACGCTATAAATAGGGGAGACCCAAGCCACAGAGAGGGTCGGGCTTTTTGGCCTCAGAAACAACACATGCCGATTTTCTCATCTTGTAACAAACACATTGTAGCTCTATATCATTGCAATACAAAACAAAGCAGGAGTAGGATATTACACCAAGAAGATGGCCCGAACATGGGTAGTTTTTTGTGGTCATATGTAGTTTATCTACCACATTCATCCATGACTTATGATTGCTGGACGTGTTCAGTCCATGGCCAAACTCTCAAAGAGTTGTTGCTCACAACTCATATGTAGGTTCTTACAAACCTACATTTGGCCCGCCAAGTAGGGTACTGAGGCGTTGCGATCTAGGCCCACTTTCCTTGTTCCTCCGAGCGCTTGGATCAGCAGGCGCTTCACTGAATATGGTGCAAGGCAGGATCCCCCGTCCGGTGGCACGCGCCCAAGTGCATTGACCTGGGCAGGGTCCCTTCCCGCCGTGCCGCGGCAACGCGCTGCCCACCTGGGGGCGCGTGGTCGTAGGTGCGCTGTGGGGGGAGTCCACGCCTGAGGAACCATGGGCCACTGAGGCCCACACAAACTTCTCTTTTACACCTCCGGCAGAAGAATGGAGAGAAGCTCAGGAGCTATGTCGCTCGGTTACGCCTTCTCCATGGGAAGACCCAAGGCATTCCAGAGGTTGTTGTCGCTACGACGTTCTTTGAGAACGTCAGTAGCCTTGGGGTTCACGCGGAGCTCGTGGCGCAGGCGGTGACTATCGTGGCAGATCTCTACCGCATCCCGCGCTAGTGTGTTCGGTCCGTGGAGGCCGGCATCATCCCTGGATCCCACCATTTTTGTTGCATTGAGCTAGTTTTCCCAGGAGTGGTCGTTCCCGTGAGTGGGATTGAGCAGGCCCAGTCGGCCTCACGGGAGGAATCTGCTGCCTCGAGCACCCCTGCTCGAGGTGGCTCGGTTGCCGCGCTCGCTTCCCCGACGGGATCAACCGTGGCTGCTCCGCGCAAGGAGCCAGAGAAGACTTCGTTCGCCTTCAAGATCACCTTTGGCAGGATGCATCTCGCAATGTTGCCATCAAGCTGGACTTCTCCGTTGCTTAGGCCGGGGGCTATGCCGGGTCTCGTGGAATGTGGCGACATGCCGCTTCACCGAACGACGCGCCGCTAGAAGATTGCCAGTTGTGGGGTATCCAATTACCCATGTTAAGTCTAGATCAGAACTCGTTGTTTTGTGTCTAAAAAATAAGTACTCCATCGGCCATGTACTCAGGTTCTCCCCAGTCAAAATGAGCATCATGGAATGCCATAGCTATGTACTGATATAGCCTTGTTCCCTTTCCCCGCATTTGTACGCCCCTTGTGTAGTCACCAAGTCAGGAAAAAGGGGCACAAGCACCCCAGCGCTCGAGCGCTGAAGTTGTTTCTTTCTTGTATTCCTTCAATATGTAATCATTCCCGACCGTGAAATGGGGGCTTCTTGAGAAATTTGACCACGTGTCCCACTCCCGGGAACACTCAATCATCTCGAGAAGCAAAACATACATGCTGTGTTTCGGACCCGCTCCAACGTATTTGCGTCGCATTATTCTTGTCATCGGCGGCAGTTACTCTGGCTACGTGGGATCTTTTTTTAAGAACCGGGCTTTACCCCTTTCCATTGCATATAACATAAATATAACCAGTTCCAACCAAAAAAGTCAGGAGGAGGGAAAGAGGTATAGCGAGTTCTAGCATTACCAGGAAACCCACCACACTCGCTCGACGTCGAAACGAGTGCTATGGGGCGAAAAACTGAATAGCACAAAATAAGGTCTAGCCTATTACATATCCAGAAAAGGTTCAATCAGGGTGAAACCAAAAGCAACATTCCATCTGGAGACAAACGACTCCTCCAGGTAGGTAGCAAAAGGTATGACATCCGTCTTCTTCAAACGGGAGAGTCCCGACAACATCATGCCTCTTGAATTGGTTGCTTGACAGCATCGCACATCGTCATCAGCTTCATAGTACTCGCCCTGATCATCTCTACTCCAGAACGCAGCTCCCCGGTGGCATCTCCTTGTTGCAGACCTGTCCAGTAAATTGAAAAGAGCACAGTGAAAACACAATCTCAAAAGGAGTCTTGATTTGTTTCTTTTCAAAAGTAGCATGATTACGCGCCAACCAGATGGCCCAACAAGCGGCAGTTAGGCCCACCGTGTAGAAGATTTTCTTTCCAGGAAGAAACTTGTGACACCAAACGAAATATTGCCAATAGTTTCTTGGACATTTGTTAGTGCCTAGAACCACCCCTATAGATCGCCAAACTACTTTGGCCACTTGTCAGGCCCAAGATGCGATTCTACCCCGATCACGTGACACTTACGTGATTGGGGCACAACCGCATTTCGGGCGCTTATCAAGATGGATATCATTACATCGTACCATTACATACATACATGGGGGATACAACAATACATACAAGTCACATGAATACAACAACATCAATACAAGGCATCCGTCTATGGATGCAAACATGAAAAGCACAAAGACATCCATCTGCTATCCCAGGCTACCGACCCGGAACCTAACCCAAGACTGAAGAAAAAGAAGAAGAACTCCAACACAAAACATCGGTCTCACGTCAAGACATCGGAAACCTGTACCTGCAACTGTTGTTGTAGTATCTATGAGCCACGAGGACTCAGCAATCCCATAACCATGGGTAACAAGACTATCAAAGCTTAAAGGGTAGGAAGAGGTAAAGTGGTGAGGTTGCAGCAGCGGCTAAGCAAAAAGTATGGTGGCTAACTTACGAGTACAAGAATAAGATGAGCATCTACGCAAACGGTCGCAAACTAATAATGATCGTTAAAGATCCTGAACTACATACGAGTCAAACATAACCCCACCGTGTTCTCTTCTCAAAGTGAAAAGAGATAGTCACGGTTACTCACACAGTTGTGTGTTTTACTTCGGATCCTCTGTCAAGTTTTCTGCAACCGGACATTAACAAATTCCCATCTGCCACATAACCGCGGACACGGCTTTCGAAAGATCATAACCCTGCAGGGGTGTCCCAACTTAGCCCATCACAAGCTCTCATGATCAGCTGAAGTAACAATAATTATTACCCCTTATCTTAGGGAAATCCGATCAGGCTCGGTATCCCGGTGCACAAGACATTTCGACAATGGTAAAACAAGTCCAGCAAGTCCTCCCAGCATGCCGACACCCTGATAGTAGCCGCGCGTATCTCGTCTCAGGCCACGACCGGATGGGCGAAGCTACAGGTAAAACCAGCCCTCGGGTTTCCCCAAGGTGGCCCTGCAGGACCCCCGTTCAGGACCAACACCATCAGCACTGCCCCCTGCTATGTAGAAAAGAATCTCGAGGGAGCGTCCCCCTATGCAATTTAATTAATTAATTAAGTTGTTATTATGAGGCAAATTGAAACCAATGTTAGGCCTTGCTGGAGGAGTTTTATTCAAAGAAAAAGTGTCAAGGGGTCCCCATATACCCAACCGTGTAAGGAACGCAAAATCAAGGAACATAATGCCGGTTTATCGGCTCCTAAGGTGGCATGAGTGGAACAAAACACCGAGCAAAAGGTCAAGCCTTCCACCCATGCCCAGTATATAGGTGTGTTAATAATAATAATAGATATTGTGATATTCCAACAACAAGTTCCAACATGGAACGATCTTCATCTTCACCTGCAACTAACAACGCTATAAGAGGGGCTGAGCAAGCGGGTAACATAGCCAAACAACGGTTTGCTAGGAAGGTTTCAGAGGTTAGAGGTTTCATGGAAACAAGGAGAGGGGCTGACAATAATGATGGGTAGCGCGACAATAACGATAGCATCGAGACAACTAAGCATGGCAATGATAGTAAAGGTATCCAAGGTGATGGTCATCTTGCCTGAGATCCCACAAGGAAGAAGAACGGATCCGTGAAGAAGACGAAGAAGAAGCCTTGAAGACGAACCACATGTAGACGAACGAATCCTCACGATCGCAATGGAACAAGCACTAACGAGAAGAAGCAAGCGATACGGTAAACACACAACACAAGAACATGAGAATATGCTCAACCAAGTATGATGCAAGACAAGTCTATATAGGATGCAAGACATGGCAAGGCAGGAAGCACTCAAAAACAACACAAGTCAACAAGTTTAAATGAGGCCGGAATCAACATATAGCTAATCCGGTAAGTCCTCATATGCATATGTTGAAATTGGTCCAGATCTGAACAAACCTTAAGTTAAAGTTGTTTAACAGCAAATTAACATGCACCATGATGATCTACACAAAATTCTAGTCAAGTTTCATATAAAGTTTGTTTAATTCGGAGCTACGGTCTAGAAGATATGAGCAAAACAAGACAAGCATGGCAACGGTGCAAGATGCACTCAAACATCAAGCAAACACACTCCAAACATGTAAGCAACATGATATTATGATTCTACATGCAAAATCACACAAGTTTCATATAAGACACACTCAAGACGGAGCAACGGGCTAAAAGATACACATGAAACAAGATATAACAACAAGCTAAAGTTAACAGCCACATAGCAACTTGGGAGCAAGGTAAATATATGCTAAAGCACCCAAACATGATAACAAGAAGCATGGATCTGAAGTAGACATGATACTTAACAAGTAGGAACTTAGAACACACCCAAAAGCTTGCTGGAACACATTTAAACAAGCATGGCAAGTTGCAAGGAAATTATCCAGACTTTGCCAGAATCTGGGAAGGCAAAAACATCATCACGATGCTGCCTTTGGAGGCACAAAACAACAAGAATATCAACTCCAACAAGTATATAAAGAGCATGGACATGTAGTACACATATCCTACAGCAAACAACTCCATTGGAGCAACTCCATAGGAGGCATGGATCAATAGCAACAAGCTACACCAAATTGAACATGCTGGTAAAATCCTGACAGATATAATTTATAGCAACTTGAGAGCACGAAATAAAAAAGCTACATCATGTCATATAAGCAAGTAAGGGCATGAATGGATAGACAATAACATGGACAACAATACATGATCATTGGCCACTCCAAAACAAGCATGGATTTGACTAGGGCATCAAGCAAACATAGCATCAGGTTATAACAGATTCCAGACTTGGCAGTTTTTTCACTAAGTATAAAACAGCAATAACAACATGGCATGTTTACAATCTTGTTTAAGTCACCTCAAGGCATATCATGGAAAATTAAATGCACCACAGTAAAGACCATATAATGGTGCTTCTAAAGCATCTAGACATGTGGCAACAGGACAAACACATCACTAGCAAAGAGCAATTGAAATCAGCATCTCATAACAAGTTTCAGCATATAACAGTCAAATGCACTTTTGCAACAGAGATTAACATGGCAATATGAACTCAAACAAGCATTCTACAACAACCATCATGTAGTACACTTCATAATGAACATTTTGACATATCATATGCATCATTTGGATAAACATGCACCAAGTTATCATATCTCAAACATGGCAGCAAAATAACAAGTAGCAGCAGTTTATAACAAGTAGCACCCTTGCAACAGAGATGAGAGCATCTAGATGAAGTCAAACAAGCATGGCACAATGGAACAAAGTGTAGAGCATATCACCACGATCATTTTGACATATCATACACTCAATTTGGATCACCACACATCAAATTATAGGCATGCAAAGATGCAATAAAATTATGACAGATTTAGGCACTTAGAAGAAAAAAGGACCTCGGGGAAATGGACATTGTCCAGACTGATCGGACACATCCGGGGCTGGGGGTGAGCGGACCCACGGGTCAGTGACACATGCGATGGAGGGGTGGACATGTCCGGGTCCCAACCGGACATGTTCGGTGGCAGACGAAGGAGTTCGTCGAAGAGGCAGATCGGCCCGAGGCCATGGACGGCGGCTCGACGCCGGTGAGCTCCGGGAACGGCGGGGCGCAGCGGTCGGAGGCCGGAAACAGGCCGCGGTGGCAGGATCTGGCCATGGGGACGCGAGATCCTGGGTGCCGGCGAGCTTCCCTGGGCTCCGGCGAGCTCGGCCTTGAGCTCCGAGCCATGGCAGCGGGAAGCTGCAGAGAGAGAGGGAGGCGGCGAGATGCGGGCGAAGGGCGGCGAGGTGGAGCCAGGAGGCGGGGCGCCCGGTCGCCGGAGTTGGTCGCCGGCGACGGCGTGGTACACGACGGCAGAGTGCCCGAGGGCAGCCAGGGGCGGGTCGAGCGCTGCGGGAGGTCGGGGAGGATCCTGTGAGAGGGTGGAGGATGGGCCCGAGCGGGCTTCGCGGCGACGGACGGGCCAAGGGCGGGCCTGATCTGGGTTCTGCCGTGGAGGTGGGAGAGCGGGGCTGAGGTGGCGGCCAAGGAGTGGTGGAGGGGGCGCTGGATGGTGGCGCTGGCCAATCCCGCGATGCCAAGTGGCGGCGGTGTGCTGGCTGGCCAGTGACAAGTGGCGGCGGTGGGCTGGCCAGGCACGAAATTTGAGGAGGAGGAAGGCTAGACGTGGGTGGAGGGGTTAGGCTGCCAAAAATGGCATGGGGGATGTTTATATAGGGAATGGGCTAGGGTTAGGGGGTTTTGGGGGCTTTTGGAGCCCTTCGATCGCGATCCGACTGATCCGATCGCGAGGTGAGGTAGGATGGGCCTAGGGGAGGTTAGTGGGCAGTGAAGAGGGGGTTGTGGGGAGAGAAGAGAAGAGGCCCGCGAGGATTTTCGAAGACCGAAAACATCCGTCATTTAAACCGGTGACTAGTGCCGCTATATATATCCGTTGGGCTATCAAACGAACTCCGAATGCGGTGAAATTTGGCAGGCGGCCTGAGTACACTATAATAAGACCACATGAAAAGTTTCACCCCATTCCGAGAACGTTTTCCGCCCACTCATAAAATAAATATTCGGAGGTGCCGCGGGCGCGTGTGAGTGTGTCTGGGCTCAGAACGGACAACGGAGAGGACGAGGGGACTCGGGCGGATGCAAGTTTTGAAAACATGATGATGCAACACACATGATGACATGGCAAGATGCAACACGCAAGCAGATGGCAAGGCAACGACAACAAATAACTGGCTGACACCTGGCGCACCGGTCTCGGGGTGTCACACCACTGGGCAAGTAAAGAAAAGGTGCTGCGATGTTTCCAGTTCCTTGCAAAAAGAACAGCAGGGGTTTCCTGGCCATTTTCTTCTCTTCATCACTTGCCTAATAAGCACCGCGTCCTGTGACAATTGGCACAAGAATATTTTTATTTTAAGAGGGATTTTGGCCATCCAAATGTACCTGTAGTGGCAACCACTAAGAGGTTTTTCCAGCATCTTGTACACTGATTTAGTCATGAACTAGCCATTTTGGTTTAGACCCCAAAATATTCGGTTGCTCTTCTCGTTCAGAGGAATGCTCTCAATCTCAGCACGCATGGCTTCCCACTGTTTGCATAGCTCAGGGGTAAGCCTACGCCTAAAAATCGAGACATTGTTCAACTCATCTTTGCTACCCAGGACACTTTTCGGGTGGTTGTATATATATATATATATATATATATATATATATATATATATATATATATATATATATATATATATATATATATATATATATATATATATATATATATATATATATATATATATATATATATGACCTTCAATAAGGCTTTCCAACATGGCGAGTCAGAAAATCTAGGAACTACTTCCGCAACAGATTTGTTGCGAAGGTACCTAGCACGGATGATATCCTACCACAGGCCTTTTGAGTCTCTAGCTTCCACCACCATTTAACCATCAGGCTGATGTTTTGTCTCCGGAGGTCTTTTATACCTAGAACCCCTTTGTCTTTAGATCTACATATTCTACTCCACTTAACAAGGTAATATCTCTTTTTCTTGTTGCACCCTTGCCAGAAGAATCGACGTCTATGTTTATCTAGTTTTTTTATGAAGGATTTGTTAATGAGCCACATAGACATATGGTAGAGAGAAATCTGAGTAACTACCGAGTCAAGTAAAGTATGTCTACCCCCATGGAAGCAACATTTCCAATCGAGGCTTCGAACCTTTTCAAGTATTTACTAACTATGAACTCCCAGTCAGAGGTTTTCGAGTTAGCATAACTGACAGACATACCCAGATATTTGAGCGGGAAGCTGCCAACCTCATAGTTGAAGATTTCTGCATATTTGTTGTCAACCGATTCATCTCCGCCTACATTAAGCATTTCGCTTTTCTAGAAGTTTATTTTAAGGCCAGACATCAATTCAAACATATACGACAGCAACTTTAGGTTAACTGCCTTGTCTACGTTGTCCTCTATGCAAATGATAGTATCATCTGCGTATTGTAATATCGCCACTCCATCAGGGATAAGGTCAGAGGCTAGACCCACAATCAGTTTATTTTTCTGAGCATTCTTTATCATCTTGGTGAGACACTCAACAACCAAATTGAACAGAAATGGGGAGTGGGGATCTCCTTTATGAACCCCTTTTTTGCTCTGAAAATAGGGGCCAACATTGTTGTTAAGCTTTATACTGACTGTACCATTGTAGAGGATTTGTTTAATCCACCCGCCTACGTGGGATCTTACTGATTACGTTATAGGTTTTCGGAATAACAACGTACACACGCACTTAGTTAAAAGACATACATGATTCCAGTGATCGTCCTTTAACTTCTTACAAACTAAGACAAGCATGCTTAACATAATCTACCATACTACTATGCAGCTCCACTACAGATTTTGCTTCCAGGGCCAGCAGAAGCTCCACGCGTTGCGAAGACCGCATCCCAACTGAAGATGCAAGGTTTACTCCAAGCAAGATCAGAGGCCGCTGTAGTCCCCACTCTTCTCCTTCCGCACCACCGCGAACGTGTGGCTCGCAATGGCTCTCAGTAACCGCACCTGCTCCTTGGGTGTGAAGGAAATATGCCCTAGAGGCAATAGTAAAGTTGTTATTTTATATTTCCTCATATCATGACAAATGTTTATTATTCATGCTAGAATTGTATTAACCGGAAACTTTATTCATGTGTGGATACATAGACAAAACTCTGTGTCCTTAGTAAGCCTCTACTAGGCTAGCTCGTTAATCAAAGATGCTTAAGTTTCCTAACCATAGACATGTGTTGCAATTTGATGAATGGGATCACATAATTAGGAGAATGATGTGATGGACATGACCCACCCGCTAGCTTAGCATAATGATCGTTCAGTTTACTGCTATTGCTTTCTTCATGTCAAATACATATTACTCCGACTATGAGATCATGCAACTCCCAGATACCGGAGGAATGCCTTGTGTGCTATCAAACATCACAACGTAACTGGGTGATTACAAAAATGCTCTACAGGTACCTCCGAAGGTGTCTTGTTGGGTTGGCATGAATCGACATTAGGATTTGTCACTCCAAGTATCGGAGAGGTATCTCTGCGCACTCTCGGTAATACACATCATAATAAGCCTTGCAAGAAAATGACTAATGAGTTAGTCCCAAAATGATGTATTCGGAACAAGTAAAGAGACTTGCCGGTAACGAGATTGAACTAGGTATAAAGATACCGACGATTGAATCTCGGGCAAGTGTACCGATGACAAATGGAATAATGTATGTTGTCATTATGGCTCGACCGATAAAGATCTTCGTAGAATATGTGGGAATCAATATGAGAATCCAGGTTCCGCTATTGGTTATTGACTGGAGAGGTGTCTCGGTCATGTCTACATAGTTCTCGAACCCGTAGGGTCCGCACACTTAACGTTCGATGACAATTTGTATTATATGAGTTATGTGATTTGGTGACTGAATGTTGTTCGGAGTCCAGGATGAGATCATGGACAAGGCGAGGGGCCTTGAAATGGTCGAGAGGTAAAGATTGATATATTGGATGATAGTATTCGAATACCGAAAGTGTTCCGGAATGTATCGGGTACATATCGGAGTACGGGAGGGTTACCTGAACCCCTCGGGGGAAGTTATGGGCCATATGGGCCATAGGATGGAGGCACACCAGCCCACATAGGGGTGGCGCACCCCCCACAAGGGAGGAGTCCGAATTGTACTAGGGGAGGGGGCGGCGCCCCCCTTTCCTTCTTCTTCTCTCTCCTTCCCCTTTCCCCCCTTCGTTAATGGAAAGGGGGGCCGAATCCTACTAGGAGCCCAAGTTGGACTCCTCCTACTTGGGCGCGCCTAGGGATGGCCTCCTCCCCCTCCCTCCTTTATATACGTGGGGATGGGGTGCCTAGAACATGAACATCAATTGTTCCAAGCCGTGTGCATCACCCCTCCACAGTTTACGCCTCCAGGTCATATTCACGTAGTGCTTAGGCGAAGCCCTGCGCGGATCACTTCACCATCATCATCACCACGCCTTCGTGTTGACATAACTCTCCCTTGACACTTTACTGGATCAAGAGATTGAGGGACGTCATCGGGTTGAACGTGTGTAGAACTCGGAGGTGCCGTACGTTCGGTGCTTGATCGGTCAGAACGAGAAGAAGTTCGTCTGCATCAGCCGCGTTAACAAACGCTTCCGCTTTTGTTCTACGAGGGTACATGGACACACTCTCCTCCTCTCTTTGCTAAGCATCTCCTAGATAGATCTTGCGTGAGCATAGGAATATTTTTGAAATTGCATGCTACGTTTCCCAATAGTGGCATCATGAGCCAGGTCTATGCGTAGATGATGTGCACGAGTAGAACACAAAGAGTTGTGGGCGGTGATAGTCATACTACTTAACCCCAACGTCTTATTTTGATTCAGCGGTATTGTTGGATGCAGTGGGCTAAACCAACCTTACATGACCACGTTTATGATACCGGTTCCACTGACAGACATGCAACTAGTTTTGCATAAAGGTGGCTGGCGGGTGTCTGTTTCTTCTACTTTAGTTGAATCGAATTTGACTGTGGCCAGTCCTTGTTGAAGGTTAAAACAGCAAACTTGGTGAAACACCGTTTTGGTTTTGATGCATAGGTAATAACATTTCTTGCTAGAAGCCCATAGCAGCCACATAAAACTCGCAACAACAAAGTAGAGGATGTCTAACTTGTGTTTCCAGGGCATGTTGTGATATGATATGCTCAAGATGTGATGAGTTATACATTATTGTATGAGATGGTCATGTTTTGTAAGATATCTGGCAACTGGCAGGACCCTTATGGTTATCTCTTTATTGTATGAAATGCATACGCCATGTAATTGCTTTATTTTATCACTATGAGTTAGAGATAGTCGTAGAAGCAATAGTTGGCGAGACGACAACGACGCTACGATGGGGATCAAGGTGTCAAGCCGCTGACGATGGAGATCATGACGGTGCTTTGGAGATGGAGATCAAAGGCACAATATGATGATGGCCATATCATGTCACATATTTTGATTGCATGTGATATTTATCTTTTTATGCATCTTATTTTGCTTAGTACGGCGATAACATTATAAGATGATCCCTTACTAAAATTTCAAGGTACAAGTGTTCTCCCTGAGTATGCACCATTGCGACAGTTCGTCGTGATGAGACACCACGTGATGATCAGGTGTCATAAGCTCTACGTTCACATACAACGGGTGCAAGATAGTTTTGCACATGCGGAATACTCGGGTTAAACTTGACGAGCCTAGGGTGTACATACATGGCCTCGGAACACTGGAGACCGTAAGGTCGAATGTGAATCATATAGTATATATGATTAACATAGAGATGTTCACCATTGAAAACTACTCCATCTCACGTGATGATCGGACATGGTTTAGTTGATTTGAATCACATATCATTTAGATGACTTGAGGGATGTCTATCTAATTGGGAGTTCTTTAGTAATTTGATTAATTGAACTTTAATTTATCATGAACTTAGTCCTGATAGTATTTGCATATCTATGTTGTAGATGAATAGCTCGCGATGTTGTTCCCCTGTTTTTGATATGTTGCTAGAGAAAACTAAGTTGAAAGATGTTAGTAGCAATGATGCGGACTGGGTCCATGATCTGAGGATTATCCTCATTGCAACACAGAAGAATTATGTCCTTGATGCACCGCTAGGTGACATACCTATTGCAGGAGCAGATGCAGACGTTGTGAACGTTCAGCAAAGCTCGATATGATGACTACTTAATAGTTTAGTGCACCATGCTTTACGGCTTAGAACCTGGACTTCAAAAACTTTGTGAAAGCCACAGAGCATATGAGATGTTTCAAGAGTTGAAATTGGTATTTCAGACTCATGCACATGTCGAGAGGTATGAGACCTCTGACAATTACTTTGCCTACAAGATGGAGGAGAATAGCTCAGCTAGTAAGCATGTGCTCAGAATGTCTGGGGTACTACAATCATTTGAATCAAGTGGGAATTAATCTTCCAGATAAGATGGTGATTGATAGAGTTCTCTAGTCACTATCACCAAGCTACTAGAACTTCTTGATGAACTATAATATGCAATGGATGATGAAAGCAATTCCGAAGCTCTTCACGATGCTGAAATCGGCGAAGGTAGAAATCAAGAAAGAACATCAAGTGTTGATGGTTAACAAGACCACTAGTTTCAAGAAAAAGGGCGGAGGAAAGAAACTGAACTTCAAGAAGACTGTCAAGCAAGTTGTCACTCCCATGAAGAAGCCCAAAGCTAGACCTAAGCCTGAAACTAAGTCCTTCTACTGCAAAGGAGATGGTCACTGGAAGCGGAACTGCCCCAAATATTTGGCGGATAAGAAGGATGGCAAAGTGAACAAAGGTATATTTGATATACATGTTATTGATGTGTACCTTACTAGTGCTTGTAGTAGCCCCTAGGTATTTGATACTTGTTCGGTTGCTAAGATTAGTAACTCGAAACAGGAGTTGCAGAATAAACAGAGACTAGTTGAGGGTGAGGTAACGATGTGTGTTGGAAGTAGTTCCAAGATTGATATGATCATCATCGCACATTCCCTATACTTTCGGGATTACTGTTAAACCTAAATAAATGTTATATTGTGTTTGCGTTGAGCATGAACAAGATTGGATCATGTTTAATTCAATACAGTTATTCATTTAAGACAGAGAATAATTGTTATTATGTTTACATGAATAAAACCTTCTATGGTCATACACCCAAGGTGAATGGTTTATTGAATCTCGATCGTAGTAATACACATATTCATAATATTGAAGCCAAAAGATGCAGAGTTGATAATGATAGCGCAACATACTTGTGGCGCTGCCGTTTAGGTCATATTGGTGTAAAGCGCATGAAGAAACTCCATGTTGATGGACTTTTGGAATCACTTGATTATGAATCATTTGATACTTGCGAACCATGCCTCATGGGCAAGATGACTAAAACTCTGTTCTCCGGAACAATGGAGTGAGCTAATGACTTATTGGAAATAATACATACCAATGTATGCGGTCGGATAAGTATTGAGGCTTGTGGCGGATATCGTTATTTTCTAACCTTCACAGATGATTTGAGCATATATGGGTATATCTACTTGATGAAACACAGGTCTGAAACATTTGAAAAGTTCGAAGAATTTCAGAGTGAAGTAGAGAATCATTGTAACAAGAAATAAAGTTTCTACGATCTGATCGCGGAGGCGAATATTTGTGTTACGAGTTTGGTCTTCATTTGAAACAATGTGGAATAGTTTCACAGCTCAAGCCACTTGGAACACCACATCGTAATGGTGTGTCCGCACATCGTAACCGTACTTTATTGGATATGGTGCGATCTATGATGTCTCTTAGCAATTTTCCTTTATAATTTTGGGGTTATGCATTAGAGAGAGTTGCATTCACGTTGAATAGGGCGCCGTCTAAATCCGTTGAGACGACACCGTATGAACTGTGGTTTGGCAAGAAACCTAAGCTGTCGTTTCTAAAAGTTTGGGGTTGCGACGCTTATGTGATAAAGCTTCAGCCTGATAAGCTTGAACTCAAATCGGAGAAGTACGTCTTCATAGGATACCCATAAGAAACTATAGGGTACACCTTCTACCCTAGATCCGAAGGCAAGATCTTTGTTGCTAAGGACATAACATTTCTAGAAAAGGAGTTTCTCTCGAAAGAAGTGAGTAGGAGGAAATTAGAACTTGATGAGGTAATTGTACCTTCTCTTGAATTGGAAAGTAGTACAGAAAACTGTTTCTGCGATGCCTACACCAACTAGAGAGGAAGTTAATGATAATGATCATGATACTTCAGATCAAGTTGCTACCGAACGTCGAAGGTCGACCAGAACACGTACCGCACCTGAGTGGGACGGTAACCCTATCCTGGAAGTCATGTAGTTACACAACGGCGAACCTTGGAACTATGAAGAAGCTATCATGAGCCCAGATTCCTATAAATGGCTTGAGGCCATGAAATCTGAGATATGATCCATGTATGAGAACAAAGTGTGGACTTTGGTGGACTTGCTCGATGATCGGCAAGCCATTGAGAATAAATGGATCTTCTAGAGGAAGACATACATTGATGGTGTTGTCACTGTCTACAAAGCTCGACTTGTTGCGAAAGTTTTCCGATAAGTTCAAGGTGTTGACTATGATGAGATTTTCTCACTCGTAGCGATGCTTATGTCTGTCCGAATCATGTTAGCAATTGCCACATTTTATGAAATATGGCAAATGGATGTCAAAAATGCATTCCTTAATGGATTTATTTAAGAAGAGTAGTATATGATGCATCCAAAAGGTTTTGTCGATCCTAAAGGTGCTAACAAATTGTGCAATCTCCAACTATCCATCTATGGACTGGTGCGAGCATCTCGGAGTTGGAATATACGCTTTGATGAGGTGATCAAGGGATATGGTTTTATACAGACTTACAGTGAAGCCTGTATTTACAAGAAAGTGAGTGGGAGCTCTGTAGCATTTTTGACATTATATTTGGATGACATATTGTTGATCAAAAATGATGTATAATTTTTGGGTAGCATAAAAGGATACTTCAATAAGAATTTTTCAATGAAATACCTCCATGAAGATGCTTACATATTGGGCATCATGATCTATAGAGATAGATCAAGACGCTTGATAAGACTTTCGATAAGTACATACCTTGATTTTGAAGTAGTTCGAAATGGATCAGTCAAGGAAGGAGTTCTTGACTGAGTTGTAAGGTATGAAGTTGAGTAAGACTCAAAACCCGACCACAGCAGAAAAATATAGAGAGAATGAAAGTCATTCCATATGCCTCAGCCATAGGTTCTATAAAGTATGCCATGCTGTGTATCAAACCTATTGTGTACGTTGTCATGAGTTTGGCAAGGAGGTACAATAGTGATCCAAGAGTAGATGACTGGACAGCGATCAAAATTATTCTTAGTTGCCTTAGAAAGGACTAAGGAAATATTTCTCGGTTATGGAGGTCGTAAAGAGTTACGTCGATGCAATCTTTGACACTGATCTAGATGACTCTAAGTCTCAATCTAGATACGTATTGAAAGTGGGAGAAATTAGTAGAGCATTGTAGACAAAGAAATTTACGAAATACATACGGATCTGAATGTGACAGACCCGTCGAGTAAACTTCTCTCACAAAGAAAAACATGATCACACCTTAGTACTCTTTGGGTGTTAATCACATGGCGATGTGAACTAGATTATTGACTCTAGTAAACGCTTTGGGTGTTGGTCACATGGCGATGTGAACTATGGGTGTTAATCACATGACGATGTGAACTATCGGTGTTAAATCACATGGCGATGTGAACTAGATTATTGACTCTAGTGCAAGTGGGAGACTGAAGGAAATATGCCGTAGAGGCAATAATAAAGTTGTTATTTTATATTTCCTTATATCATGATAAATGTTTATTATTCATGCTAGAATTGTATTAACCATAAACTTGATACATGTGTGGATACATAGACAAAACACCGTGTCCCTGGTAGGCCTCTACTAGACTAGCTCGTTAATCAAAGATGGTTAAGTTTACTAACCATAGACATGTGTTGACATTTGATGAACGAGATCACATCATTAGGAGAATGATGTGATGGACATGACCCACCCGCTAGCTTAGCAAAATGATCGTTCAGTTTTACTACTATTGTTTTCTTCATGTCAAATACATATTCCTCCGACTATGAGATCATGCAACTCCCGGATACCAGAGGAATGCGTCGTGTGCTATCAAACGTCACAAGTAACTGGGTGATTATAAAGATGCTCTACAGGTATCTCCAAAGGTGTCTTGTTGGGTTGGCATGAATCGAGATTAGGATTTGTCACTCCAAGTATCGGAGAGGTATCTCTGGGCCCTCTTGGTAATACACATCATAATAAGCATTGCAAGCAAATGACTAATGAGTTAGTCATGGAATGATGTATTACGGAACGACTAAAGAGACTTGTCGGTAACGAGATTGAACTAGGTATAAATATATCAACATCAAATCTCGGGCAAGTAACATACCAATGACAAAGGGAATAATGTATCTCGGGCAAGTAACATACCAATGACAAAGGGAATAATGTATGTTGTCATTACGGTACGACCGATAAAAATCTTTGTAGAATATGTGGGAACCAATATGAGCATCCAGGTTCCGCTGTTGGTTATTGACCGGAGAGGTGTCTCAGTCATGTCTACATAGTTCTCGAACCCGTAGGGTCCGCGCGCTTAACGTTCGATGATGATTTGTATTATATGAGTTATGTGCTTTGGTGACCGAATGTTGTTTGGAGTCCCGAATGAGATCACGGACATGACGGGGAGTCTTGAAATGGTCGAGAGGTAAATATTGATATATTGGATGATAGTATTCGGACACGAGAAGTGTTCCGGAATGTATCGGGTACATATCGGAGTATCGGAGGATTACAAGAACCCCCCCGAGGGAAGTTATGGGCCATATGGGCCATAGGAGGGAGGCACACCATCCCACATAGCGGTGGCGTGCCCCCACAAGGAGGAGTCCTAATTGTACTAGGGGAGGGGACGGCGCCCCCCTTTCCTTCTCCCTCTCTCTCCTCCCCCTTTCCCCCTCCGTTAAGAGGAAAGGGGGGCCGAATCCTACTAGGAGCCCAAGTAGGACTCCTCCTACTTGGGCGCACCTAGGGCCAGCCTCCTCCCCCTCCCTAATTTATACATGAGGAGGGCGCGCGTAGAACACGGACATCAATTGTTCCATGCCATGTGTGGCGCCCCCTCCACAGTTTACGCCTCCAGGTCATATTCACGTAGTGCTTAGGCAAAGCCCTGCGTGGATCACCTTACCATCACCGTCACCATGCCTTCATGCTGACAGAACTCTCCCTCAACACTTTGTTGGAGCAAGAGACCGAGGGACGTCATCGAGCTGAACATGTGCAGAACTTGGAGGTGCCGTATGTTCGGTGCTTGATCGGTCGGAACGAGAAGAAGTTCCACTACATCAACCGTGTTAACAAATGCTTCCGCTTTCAGTCTATGAGGGTACGTGGACACACTCTCCCCCTCTCGTTGCTATGCATCTTGTAGATAGATCTTGCGTGAGCGTAGGATTTTTTTTAAATTGCATGATACATTTCCCAACAGGGTGCCGGTCTTCCATGATGGCGTCCACGACGAAGAAGGGGTCTCAATGATGAAGCGGGGAAAGGATTGTGGCACCCCGTCTCAGAGGAACCGAAACACCACACATCCAGCCCAAATATCAAGTCTTCTTGAAAGTGCAAGTTATCGACTAGAGGGGGGGGGGTGAATAGGCGATTTTTACGAAAGTCTTCAAAACACATGGGCTTTGAAGACAACCGATAGAAATGAACCTATATGATATG
Organism: Secale cereale; assembly: GCA_902687465.1. Lineage (NCBI taxonomy): Eukaryota > Viridiplantae > Streptophyta > Magnoliopsida > Poales > Poaceae > Secale > Secale cereale. The sequence goes on from LR738713.1 coordinate 317,271,801, forward strand.
TAGCGGAAGACCAAAATAAGATGGATCGAGATGGAAGATATAACTGAAGCTAACCAGAGAGAAGTCTTCACACAGTGAAGTCAAATAGATTAGACAGATGAGTAATGGATTCACGAAGACAAGCTAAAATGTAAAAGAAGATAGGGATAGAACCAATTGCTTGATGGAGACAATGATTTGGTAGACTAGTTCCAGTTGCTGCCTCAACTGTACATCTGGTTAGGGCGGCTAGGCATTCAAACCTGAGGACACACAGTCCTCACCATATTCCCCTTGAGCTATGGACACACAGTCCTCGCCCAATCACTCGGGTAAGTCTTCAAGGTAGACTTCTGAACCTTCACATACTTCGTTCACTAGCGGTCCATAGTCACTCTAGGATGCTCTGAACGTGACGCCTAACCGGCTGGAGGAAGCACAATCCTCAAGTGTAACAAGTCTTCAGGTCACACAGACAGAAAGACTTTAGTGATGCTTAACCCTCTTTGGCTTTGGGTGTTTTGGGTTTTGTCCTCAAAAGGATCTTTTCTCTCAAAGGCTTCGGAAGTGGGTTGCTCTCAAATGACAAAAGCCATGCACTAACTCTGAGCAGCCACCAATTTATGGTGTAGGGGGTGGAGGGTGGGCTAATTATAGCCATGAGGCAACCCGACATGATATGTCCAAAACGACCCTTGGTCACTAAGGAACTGACACGTGTCCAACGGTCCGATTGTGAACACACGTGGCAACTTTACTTGAGTTCCAAGTAAAGCTAACTTATCCAGCTCTGGATAAGATTTGCTTCCATTTGTCTTCGCTTGAAGACATAGGTGTTTTGGTTGAGCATCACATCAGTCATTCAACTATGTTCACTTGTACCCCACTTAACAGTACGGTGGTTCCTATGACTCAAGAATGAATAAAAAGAACTATGAAAGAAACTATGTCTTCGCGTTCTATAGTCTTCAATGAATGTCTTCATTGGTCATTATCTTCACGTGAATGTCTTCACGCACCACCACTGACTTCAATGTCTTCACACATTTTTAGGGGTCATCTCTGGAAGTTAAATCGAATCTGTGAGGGACTATTACCTATATTATCCTACAATTCTCACAAACACATTAGTCCCTCAACCACGTTTGTCGTCAATACTCCAAAACCAACTAGGGGGCACTAGATGCACTTACAATCTGCCCCTTTTTGGTGATTGATGACAAACAGGTTGAAGTTTTCAACGGGGATAAAATATGTGACATTATGGATAACACGATCAATGGCTTCATAAAGTTGAGAGGGCCCCCCCTGAAGATGTGCACATAGTAGTTTTTCTTTTGAATGCAAAGGCACATGGCAGGTTTTTCTTTGTGGAGATCTCCTTCAATTTTATGAAGACAATCCATCATGCATACAAAGATGAAGTGAAGATAATGATATGCATATTGGAAAATGGGCGTCTGCTGAATGACTTCATGCACATAGGATATATATTTAACCAAGCAGAAGAGACAGCAGCAAATGTAGCAGACGACCATCAAGTTTTAAGTGTTACAACTCAAGAGCCAAATGTTCCAAAACAAGAGTTGTAAGGACTTATCAAAAATAAAGCACCCGACCCGTATATGAACCCGCTTGAAGACTATCAACTCATATGCTTCTCCCCCTTTTGTCAGTAAGGAACAAAAAGGTTTGAAGACATAGAGTATCTATGCGTTCCCAAGCGAAGAAGATGCTGGGGTAGCCGGGTCGACGTTGGAGTTTGGTGGTGCAGAGGGGCCTGACGCAGAATCGTGATGCGGTGAAGCGATTTTTGGGGAAGTGGCGTCGTCTTCTTCATTGATGACTTGAGCAACAACAGTTGCAGCAGAAGATGAATACTCAGAATCTTCAATAGATGGGGTTGGACGCCAAGTCGCAGCTTGTGGAGGACTAGAATCAAACTTGAAGCGCTCAGTCAAGCCATCTTCTTGAAGATCAGCTTCAGAGCATAGCAGGGTAAGGCTCTTCCAGGACCACCGACAGGCTTCATGTGCAACAACCGAATTCTTGGTCGCCAAGTTGCGAATGCGATTCACATCTGTGAGAAGACTTTGCATTTGCCGCTTCATCCAGTCATGATGCCTATCCTGTTTCTGGTGAAGTGAAACAAGAAGCTCTCAGTCATTCAGGACATGAGTGCGCTTTTTCGGCCGTTGAGCAATGGTGCTGCCAGTGGCATCTGTGTTGGCATGATGTGGGAGGCGTAGGTGCCCAACCAGAGGATAAGTAGGCACATTTGCATTTGGCACATACACACTATCCTGCTGTGTGAAGCTTTGGTGATCAGCATTGTGCAGTGAAGTGGTTGCTTGGCAGGCTCAATATAGATGGCTTCATAAGATGTATTACCCTCAGTCAAGAAGACAACATGGTTTCGTTCAGAGGCTTGATAGCTGACAGTTGAGCGAAGCTTAATGAGCCTCATGATCCAAGGATCGTAGAGCTTGAGGCCAAACAGATCAGCGGCAGAGGCAGCCAGTTGGCAAAGGAAGAAGTCATGAGCGTTGAAGTGGATGCCGTTGAAAATATGGAAGATCAAATACTTCATGATGCCAGTCAGTGCAGCCTCAGATGAGTGTCCCTTGACAGGCCAAAGAGTACGCCTCAAGATATGGTATATGGTGCGAGGCAAGTACTCAAGGTCTTTGACAAAGAATTCCTTTGGAAGATCAGCATCAGGGGGCAGTGGCTTCATCATGCTAAGCATTTCGCTCATGTTTGGTTTAACTTTCTTGAAGATGCTTTGAAGCTCTTTCTGATGTAGAGAACAGCCTGGTTCGTACAACTCACCAGGAGTGGGCAGGGAAGTAAGCTCAAGTAGTGTCTGAGCATTAGCTTCATAATGAATGTCTCCTGACATCCACTCAAGGACCCATGTCTTCGGATCCCTGCTGTATCCTCTGATTTGCAGAGTGGCATAAAATTGTAGTAGAAGCTCTTCATTCCAATGTTCCTTAGCAGTGACAAAGGGAAGCAGTCCAACTTCTCTGAAGCAATCAAGAGCTTCTTCAAGGCAAGGCAGTCTAGCAATGGCATCACAATCAAGACGTTGATGCGGAAAAATCCGGTCCTGATTGTACAGAATGCACGAGCAATAGCTTCATTGCTGAAAGCTCCAGAACCTATCAGAAGAAATCTTGGGCTTCTTGTATGGGTTCTTAGCAGAATCAAAGAATGTGTTGTTTGCCCTGAAGCTATGCACACTGAATGACCCTTGTGTAGTTGCAGTACTGGGAAGCCGAGGCAATCTAGGCTTTGGCTTCAGCGTCCGAGGCCTCCGCACAACATGATAATCATATTGTGGGCCTGGGGCAGCGGGAAGCTTTAGAAGTGGCAATTTTACTATGAAAAGCACATCGTCTTTGTTGTAAGCTTGGGCCATTGTGTAGAGCTCAGACAAAGGAGCAGTCACTTCAAGAGCAATGACTTCAGGCACAATCACTTCAGGAGCGGCAGTGACTTCTTGCAGCATATTGGCTTCAGTCATGACAATGTCATTGGCTTCAGTAGTCACAGATGTATCAGCCACATTTGCTTCAGGTTCAGTGGCTTCAGGCTGAGTGGCCTCATGCACAATAGTTTCTGGGTGGACAGGTTCTTGCATGACGGAGTGACACCCCGAGACCGATGCGCCAGGTGTCAGCCAGTTATTCGTCGTCGGTGCCATGCCATCTGCTTGCGTGTTGCATTTTGCCATGTCATCATGTGCATTGCATCAGAATGTTTTCAAAACTTGCATCCGTCCGAGTCCTCCCGTCCTTTCCGTTGTCCGTTCTGAGCCCAGACACACTCACACGCGCCCGCGGCACCTCCGAATATTTATTTTATGAGTGGCCGGAAAATGTTCTCGGAATGGGATGAAACTTGGTGTGTGGTCTTATTATAGCATAGGTGGACCGCCTGTCAAGTTTCGTCACGTTCGGAGTTCATTTGATAGCCCAACGGTTAACCGTGTTAACCGCCGGAAGCCTTTTCTCTTTTGGCCCAGCACCCCTTCAAAACAGCCCACTAGCCCATCCTAACCCCCTCCATGCTCTCGGTCGTCGGATCAGGATCGCGTGGCCGAAAACCGCTTCTCATTTGGACACTCCTAGCTCCCTATGCCTATATAAACAGCCCCTCCCCCGAAATTCGGGGTGCAACCCTAGCCTTCTTCCACCTCGCGCCGCCGGACATGTCCATCCGCGCCGGACATGTCCAGCCAGCCACCTCACTCCGACCAGTCGAGTGCCGCCACGTCACCCGCCGCCGCTCTCAGCCAACCACGCGCCACCACCTCACCCCTCTCTCTCCTCCCCGCCGACGCGGCCCGCCGAGGCCCATCGCGGACCCGCCCGGGCCCGGATCTGCGTCGCCGCCTCCGCGTTAGGCCTGCGCCCGCCGCCTTTGTTCGCTCGCTACCCGACCGTGGTGCCCGCGCCACCGCCCGGCCTCGCCTTCCTCGCCGCCGAGCACCACCAGCGCCGCCGCCTAGCTTGCCTCGCCTCGGCCTTCCTCCGCTCGCCCTTGCCGGCGTCAAGCCGCCGCAGTTGGCCTCCGGCGCCGCCACTCTCGGTGTCGTGCGCGATCTCAGGGGAGACGGCCAGCGCCTCCACCACATGGGCCTCCGCCCGCGAGGTCCAGCCGGGCCGGCCCAGTTCCCCGCCGGCCCAGACTGCCTCCTCTGGCCCACCTTCCTCTCCACCAACCGGCCCACGTGGCCTGGTGAGCAAACCCGCTAACCCTCGCCATGTGCACATAATACTATATGACACTCGCTTGTGTTTTTTTTCCTGAGTCAAAAATCTGCCAAGTCCCTGTTCTGCTTAAATTTATGTGCATGTTTGCATAGTGATAACTTTTTGTGTGCTTATCTCAATTGAGTGAATAATATATCCAAATGTTCGTTGTGATATGCTCTTCATTTTGTTCCACTGTGGCATGCTTGTTTGAGTTCATCTTGATACCCTAATCATCGTTGCAAGAGTGCTATATGTTTAAAACTGCTGAAAACTGTTGAAAAATGTTCATTGTGAAGTGCTCTACATGATGATTTTTGTAGAATTCATGTTAGGTGCCATATTGCCATGTTTATCTCTGTTGCAAAAGTGCATGTGGTTGTTAAGTGCTGAAACTTGTTATGAGATGCTGATTTGACTTGTTCATAGCTATTGGTGTGTTTGTCTTTTATGTCACCTGTCAATTTGTTTTAGAAGCACAATCATGCCATCTTTGATGTGGTGCAATCTACTTTTCATGATATGCCTTGAGGTGTTTGCAACAAGCCTGTAAAGTAGCCTACTCATTGTTGTTATTTTCTGGTACATGTTAAAAACTGCAAAGTCTGAAACTGTTAAACCTGATGCTATGTTTCCTTGATGCCTCATTCAAATCCATGCTTGTTTTGGGTTGTCCAATGATCATGTCTTGTTGTACATGTTATGCTCTATCCATCTATACCCTTGTTTGTATATATGGCCTGCTATAGATTATTTAATTCTTGCTCTCAAGTTGCTATAAATGTACCTATCAGACTATTATCAGCATGATCAATTTGGTGAAGCTTGTTGTTATTGATCCATGCCTCCTATGGAGTTGTTCCAATGGAGTTGTTTGATGTATGCTATGTGTATTACATGTCCATGATCTTTATATACTTAGTAGAGTTGATATGCTTGTTGTTTTGTGCCTCCGAAGGCAGCATCGGGATGATGTTTTTGCCTTCCCAGATTTTTGGCTTAGTCTGAGAGATCTGTAAACTTATTGAATCTTGCCATGCTTGTTTAATTGTGTTCCAGCAAGTTTTTGGGTGTGCTCTAAGTTCATGCTTGTTGACTATCATGTCTATTTCACATCCATGCCTTTTGTTATCATGTTTGGGTGTTGTAGCATAAATATACCTTGCTCAAAAGTTGTTATGTTGCTGTTAACTTCAGCTTTGCATTGTGACTTGTTTTGCTCATATCTTCAAGGCCGTTGCTCCGTTTTGAGCGTGTCCTATATGAAACTCATGTGATTTTGCATGTAGAAGCATAATATCATGTTGAATACCTGTTTGGAGTGAGTTTGCTTGATGTTTGTTTGCATCTTGCATAATTGCCATGCTTGTCTTGTTTTGCTCATATCTTCTAGGCCGTAGCTCCGATTAAATAAACTTTATATGTAACTTGACTAGAATTTCGAGTAGATCATCTTGGTGCATGTTAACTTGCTGTTTAACAACTTTAACTTAAGATTTTTTCAGATCTGGACCAATTTCTAAATGTGCATATGAAGACTTACCGGAATTGTTATATGTTGTTTCCGGCCTCATTTAAACTTGTTGTTTTGTGTTGTTCTTGTATGCATCATCCCTTGCCATGTTTTGCATCATATAGACTTGTCTTGCATCTTACTTGGTTGAGGATCTTGTCATGTTCTTGAGTGGTGTGTTTACCTTGTTGTGTGCTTCTTCTCGCTAGTTTTTCATTTTCCGTTGCGATCGTGAGGATTCGTTCGACTACACTTGGTTCATCTTCGTGGCCTCTTCTTCGTCTTCTTCATGGACTTGTTCTTCTTCCTAGTGGGATCTCAGGCAAGATGACCATCACCTTGGATACCTTTACTATCATTGCCATGCTAGTTGTCTCGATGCTATTGTTATATGTCGCGCTACCTATCTTTTGTTGTCAGCCCTCCTTGTTGCCATGAAACCTCTAACCTTTGACACCTTCCTAGCAAACCGTTGTTTGGCTATGTTACCCGCTCGCTCAGCCCCTCTTATAGCGTTATTAGTTGCAGGTGAAGATGAAGATTGCTCCATGTTGGAACTTGTTGTTGGAATATCACAATATATCTTATACACATTAACACACCTATATACTTGGCAATGGGTGGAAGGCTTGGCCTTTTGCTCGGTGTTTTGTTCCACTCATGCCACCTTAGGAGCCGATAAACCGGCATTATGTTCCTTGATTTTGCGTTCCTAACATGGTTGGGTATATGGGGTCCCCTTGACAGTTCGTCTTTGAATAAAACTCCTCCAGCAAGGCCCAACATTGGTTTTAATTTGCAACATAATAATAACTTAATTAATTAATTAAATTGCATAGGGGGTCGCGTCCCCGAGGATTCTTCTACATACAGGGGGCCAGTGGTGATGGTGTTGGTCCCAAACTAGAGCCACTTGCGGTGCCACCCAGTTATCCGGTGTCTTCGGTTGGTGTACGTAGTGCTCATCCGGACGTGGCCTGAGACGAGATACACACAGCTACTATCAGGGTGTCGGCACGCCGGGAGGTCTTGCTGGACTTGTTTTACCATTGTCGAAATATCTTGTGCATCGGGATTCCGAGCCTGGTCGGATTGTCCCTAAGATAAGGGGTAATATTATTATTATCTCTGCTGATCGTGAGAGCTTGTGATGGACTAAGTTGGGACACCCCTGCAGGGTTATGATCTTTCGAAAGCCGTGCCCGCGGTTATGTGGCAGATTGGAATTTGTTAATGTCTGGTTGTAGAAAACTTGACAGAGGATCCAAAATAAAATACACGAACCGCGTGAGTAACCGTGACTGTCTCTTTTCACTTTGAGAAGAGAACACGATGGGGTTATGTTTGACTCGTAGGTAGTTCAGGATCTTTAGCGATCATTACTAGTTTGCGTCCGTTTGCGTAGATGCTCATCTTATTATTGTACTCGTAAGTTAGCCACCTTATATGCTTAGCCGCTACTGCAACCTCACCACTTAAACTCTCCTTACCCATTAAGCTTTGATAGTCTTGTTACCCATAGTTATGGGATTGCTGAGTCCTCGTGGCTCACAGATACTACAACAATAGTTGCAGGTGCAGGTTTCTGATGACTTGACGTGAGAGCGATGTGTATCGTTGTTGCAGTTCTTCTTCTTCTTCTTCTTCTTCTTCTTCGTCAGTCTTGGGTTAGGTTCCTGGTCGGCAGCCTAGGATAGCAGGATGGATGTCGTGTGTTTTTCATGTTTTCATCCATAGTCGGATGCCTTGTATTGATGTTGTTGTATTCATGCGTCTTGTATGAATTGTTGTATCCCCATGTACTTATGTAATGGTACGATGTAATGATATCCATCTTGCTAAGCGCCCGAAATGCGGTTGTGCCCCAATCACGAGTGTGACACGTGATCGGGATAGAATCACATCTTGGGCCTGACAGACGGGCACCTCTTCTTGGGAAACAGTATCTTGTGGAGGGGGAGTGACTTCACGAGTGTCCTCTTTTGCTTCATTGGCTGATGCAGCCGGAATATCTTCAGCCAGCTTGGCTTCAGATTCAGGAGCAAACTCTTAAGGAATGGTGTCAGGAAACACTTGACGTGCCACTGAGCTAGAGTTTTGCGCTCCATCTTCATGAATGCTTGACATGGATGCTTGAGGCCAGAGACCTTTGCGAAGCCTGCGAATTTTGAGCGACGCAGTTGGTGAAGCATTTGCTTTGATCTTCTCCATGTTATCTTCTGGTGTTGCTGCCGGAGTCTCAAGTACCAGAGTGGTAGCAGGAGACGACGGAGTGCCAGGAATAACTTCATTTAGGGGGTGTTCGGGTGTTGCTCTTCCCAATATTCATCTTGAGTCATTGGCGTCATGGGACCTCCATTGCTTATGAGTTCACTGCTCGTGGGAGCAGGTGATTGAACAGGTTGGGGTTCAAGCTGAGGAAGGACTTCATCATCATGCACATTGTTATCATGACTAATGTCTTCAGGTGCAGGTGAGTCAGCAGCTGGAATCTCTTCAGTCTGATGAGCATCTGAGGGAGCAGGCTCATGTAGAACCAGGCGTTGTTCTCGGTTGGAGGAGGCAGGAAGGGAAACAGAGATGGGTTCGACCACCAATGTCTATGTGGAGGAAAGGTGAGGCTGCCGTGAAGCCTTTGAAGCTTTGAGCTTTTGCTTCTTCTTGGAGGGAGCAACAGCAGAGGCATCTTGATGCATGCGTTTCTTGGCTTCAGCTTCAGCCTGCCTCGTTTTGTTTTGAGCAGAAGCTGCTGAAGGGACCTTTGGCTTCATGCTAGTCATGATGTCAGGGAAAACAATGCTTGGTCTTTCCTGCCTTGGAGGTTCAGTGTCTTCTGCAGCAGGCTTCTTGTTCTTCTTGGGTTTCTTGGCAGCCAGCTTGGGATCAATGCCAGGACGGCCAAGAGCTTTTCTCTTTGAGCTTCATTGTGAGATTGAACACATTTCTCAGCATAGTGCTTGAGACGGTCCCTTGAGCCCTTTGCTAGTTCACGACGCTTGGAAAATTCAGCCTTGAGGTCAGTCATCATGGTCTTGAAGCCTTGAACTTCTTTTGCACCGAGACTTGCCATGTGCTTCTTGAACAGAGCCTTCTCATGATCAATTTTGTTCTTTTGCACAATCACCTTCTGTGCAACAGTCAGTTCTTGAGCAATGTATCCTTGGAAGGTCACACTGATATCAATTGGAAGCTGAAGATCATCAAGTGAAAGAGATGTACTTCAAGCCACTCATCAATGAAGTTGTTGATGATATCAGCGTCAAAGAGAGGCAAATCATTGTAGATTTTGGCATGTTGCTTGCTCTTAATCAGCATCTCCAGAGCATCATCAGCAAGATCTTCATCACTGGACAGATCTATGATGTCATCATCATTGCGGAGGATGCTTCGAGGAGGGAGTCCTTGGCCAGATGACTTCACAAGCTGCTTGGACCGCTGAGAGATGCGAGGGCGATCTTCAGACTGCACACTGGATTCAGGAGGTACAATTTTCAGAGGCTTCACATTTGAAGTTTTTGGGGTAGCATCAGGTTTGGAAGCCTTTGATTTCTTCTTTGCCTTCACGGGCTCAGGAACAACTTCAGGTTCCATGTCTTCAGCAACATCCTCCATAGATGCCCTTTGAGAAGCAATGTGGGAAAGCAATCCAACAAGGCCATTGAAGGGGCCGACTCGATTTTCATTGGCTTCGCGTGAGCCATCAGACCATGGCTAAGATGGGCCAGCATTGAAGTTAATGCCCAGTTATTTCTTGTTCTGAGTTGCAGAGTTCTTGGAAAATTTGTAGTTTTCTTCAAATAGGTCATCGTCACGACACCATCGAAGACTAGATGGGTCAGCATTTGAAGGCATTGGTCCTCTGACCATGCATGTAAATAAGCTCTTGGCAATAGCTTCAGACTCAGTCTTGGGCTGGAGCTTCTTGTAGACGATATCACCCCATGGAGGGCGAATGGCATTCTTTGAAGCATACTCAGGGGTCACAAGCTTGTACATAAACCATTGCTCTACCAATATCTTCGAATCCATTGGATTCGAGACTTGCGTTCTCCGTAGGTTTCTTCTGGGTTAGATTTGTATATTTTGAAGAGATCAGGAGGAAGATCTTTGGCTGTGTCAGTACGTCTCTTCCTGCCACCCTTCTTGGATTCTTTCTCATAAGCCATAGGGTTCAGACTGAAAGGCTTCACAATGCAATTTGTCTTCCTGCGACTGGTCAGACAAGAACTGGCTTCAGGTGATTCAATGTGACCCTGTAAGAATTCTACAAATGAATGCAGACTATGAGAACCAAGGGATTCCCCCACATACATGTACCTGTGATAAAATTAGAGATACGAAGGAAGGGGAAGAGGTCATATGCATTCTTAGATGATTTTGAAGATTAAAGAGGATTGAAGACACTGACCTCATAGTGCGAAGACATTCACTTATATGGAGCGAGTTGGTTCCAGATTTGTACGAATCTAGGAATAAGTACTGATAGAGGCAAAGGTGTCCCGTCTTTCGATGAGATGGTGGCTATCGTTTTGGCAGAAGTCGACTTTGACGATCCGACTACGAACGTGCGAGGACGTCGTGCCTTAGCAATCGCTAGACCAACTCTGAGAGGTTATTGACCACACTGGAGCATGATCAACCTGACCACGAAGGTCTGTTTCGTGCAGGCAAATGAAGAACAAGCAAGAAACTAAGATTTCAATCTGGATATTGCGAATAAAAGAGGAAAGCTTTATTGATCAAGGTGGGGTTCTGTGACGCCTTTGTCTGGTCGTTGAACACAAATGAAGTACGCGAAGTTGGAGCTATGGCAAACTTTTAATCTAAACAAAACCCAAAGTCTATACGATGCCCTAAGGGCTGTATATATGGGGGAAGAGGGAGGGAATTTCGTGGCTCTTGGAGGAAGGGTCCGAAACCAACCCTAACTCTTGTTTCCCCACACATACGAACTCTAAAAACAGCCTATACTCAAGTATTTCGAAATTACATGGGCCTGGCCCAGTAATAAGGTGACGCAGCACCTATAATAGCCTATGGACAAAATTTATAAAGTGGCATCTTGTATATTTCGTCCAAGGCTTCATGCACTCATTATGGTGGCTTCAAAGTCCTGAAATCATCACTTGTAACTCCGTTCATGTTCCCCTTGCGCATGCCAACATCTCCATGCTTGATCTTGCTCCAATGTTCATCCTTCTTGTCCAAGCTAGGCCCTTCATTTGTAAGCAAGACAAATGTATCCAGTTTAGGCAGCATCATATTCTCATGAACATTAGAATCATTACCAAGAAACGAAAGTACCTGGTAAGTTAATTGGCGTGCACGAGCTCTAGTAATTGGTCCTGTATATGTGTCAGTTGGGGATGTGGGTGTAACCTTGTTAGTGATGTCCTCATCATACTCCCCTTCTTGAATTGAAGTCGTCCTCGACGGAAGCTCATCTTTCTCACCCAAGTAAGGCTTCAAATCTGCAATGTTAAATGTGGGACTAACTCCAAAATCTGCAGGCAACTCAAGTTTATATGCATTATCAATTATTTTCTAGGACACCTTGAAAGGACCATCAGCACGTGGCATTAGCTTTGACTTGCACAAATTAGGAAACCTATCCTTACGCAAATGTAACCAAACAAGATCTCCAGGTGCAAAGACAACACATTTTCTACCCTTATCTCCAACAAGTTTATATTTAGCATTCATGCGCTCAATATTTTCCTTAGTTAACCCATGCATTTTTAATATCAATTCAACATGTTGTTTAGCATCAAAATTAACCTTCTCCGAAGATGGAAGAGGCAACAAATCAATAGGTGCACGAGGTAGGAAACCATAGACAATTCCAAAAGGGCACATCTTAGTAGTAGAATGCAACGAACGATTATAAGCAAATTCAATATGAGGCAAGCATTCTTCCCACATTTTCTTGTTATTCTTCAAAACAGCCCTAAGCATAGTAGACAAAGTTCTATTGACTACTTCAGTTTGTCCATCAGTTTGGGTGTGACAAGTAGTACTAAAAAGCAGTTTCGTCCCCAACTTAGCCCATAAACATATCCAAAAGTGGCTAAGAAATTTAGTATCACGATCTGAAACAATAGTATTTGGCACACCATGCAAGCGAATAATTTCCTGAAAGAACAAATCAGCAACATTAGCAGCATCATCGCTTTATGACATGGTATAAAGTGTGCCATCTTCGAGAACCTATCCACGACAACAAATATGATGTCCCTCCCCTTCTTTATTCGAGGTAAACCCAAAACAAACTCCATAGATATATCTTCCGAAGGAACACTAGGGACAGGCAAAGGCATATATAAACCATGAGGGTTGAGTCGTGACTTAGCTTTTTGACATGTAGTGCAGCGAGCAACAAAACGCTCAACATCCCATCTCATCTTTGGCCAAAAGAAATGTGTAGCAAGTACGTCCTCCGTCTTCTTCACGCCAAAGTGTCCCATTAATCCTCCTCCGTGCACCTCTTGCAACAACAAAAGACGAACAGAGCTAACTGGAATGCATAGCTTGTTAGCACGAAACACAAATCCATCATTAACGACGAACTTGTTCCATGTTCTCCCTTCTTTACAATTCTGCAATACATCTTTAAATTCAGCATCATGCACATATTGATCTTTGATGGTCTCCAAACCAAATATTTTAAAATCAAGTTGTGAAAGCAAAGTATAATGACGAGACAATGCATCAGCAATAACATTTTCTTTTCCCTTCTTGTGTTTAATAACATAAGGGAAAGTCTCTATGAATTCAAACCATTTAGCATGTCTACGGTTCAATTTTTCTTGACTTTTAATGTGCTTCAAAGATTCATGATCAGAATGTATAACAAATTCTTTGGGCCATAAATAATGTTGCCATGTTTCCAAAGTCCGAACAAGAGCATATAATTCCTTATCATAAGTAGAATAATTCAGACTAGGCCCACTCAATTTTTCAAAAAAGTATGCAACAGGTTTACCATCTTGTAATAACACACCTCCTAAGCCAATTCCACAAGCATCAAATTCAAGCTCAAAAGTCTTATTAAAATCAGGAAGTTGGAGTAAAGGAGCATGTGTCAACTTATCTTTCAATACCCTGAAGGCTTCTTCTTGTGCGGTACCCCAAACAAAAGGCACATCCTTCTTTGTAAGCTCATTGAGAGGTGCAGCAATGGTGCTGAAATCTCTCACAAACGCCTATAGAAACCAGCGAGGCCAAGGAAACTCCTCACTTGTGTGACCGTTTTGGGCTGCGGCCAACTCTCAATAGCTTCAATCTTGGCTTTATCAACTTCAATTCCCTATGGAGTAACAACATAGCCAAGAAAAGATACTCGGTCGGTGCAAAAGGTGCACTTCCCAAGGTTACCAAACAAACGTGCATCACATAGAGCAATAAAAACAGCACGTAAATGTTCCAAATGTTCTTCCAAAGATGTGCTATAAATCAATATATCATCAAAATAGACTATCACAAATCGTCCAATGAAAGCACGTAAAACTTCGTTCATTAGTCTCATGAAAGTACTAGGCTCATTAGTTAACCCAAAAGGCATGACTAACCACTCATATAAACCAAACTTAGTTTTAAATGCTGTTTTCCATTCATCTCCCAATTTCATATGAATTTGATGGTATCCACTACGCAAATCAACTTTGGAGAATATTGTAGAGCCACTCAATTCATCAAGCATATCATCTAGCCTAGGAATAGGATGACGATAACGAATAGTAATATTATTCATGCCTCTACAATCAACACACATACGCGACGTACCATCCTTTTTAGGCACTAGTATAATAGGAACAACACAAGGACTAAGAGATTCACGTATATGACCTTTGTCGAGCAGCTCCTGTACTTGACGCATAATCTCCTTCGTCTCCTCTGGATTGGTACGGTAGGGTGCACGGTTGCGTAGCGATGCACCGAGAATTAAGTCAATTTGATGCTCAATCCCTCGAATAGGTGGTAATGCCGGTGGCACGTCTTGTGGAAAGACGTGAGCGAACTCCTGCAAAATGTTATTGATAGCAGGGGGCAAAGAGGAAGGCACGTCCTCGAATGAAAATAATGCCTCTTTGCACACAAAAGCATAGCAAATAGATTTTCTAAAATCTAGCTCATCAATATCACATTTGGTGGCAAGTAAACATGCACTTTTCAATTTAATTTCAGAAGCAACAGTAGATGGTTTATTATTAGGCTTCATTTGTTGCTCAATTTTTTTTTGCCACAAGATGATTTTCACTCTTATTTTTCTCCTGTTTTGCTTTATTAGCTCTATTAATATCATCTTTCAAAATGGTATCAGGAGTCATAGGAAGCAAAGTAATATTTTTATCCTTATGAACAAGAGTATACTGATTGTTTCTACCATGGTGTACAGAATTTTTATCAAATTGCCATGGTCTACCAAGTAATAAGGAACATGCTTGCATAGGTACCACAACACAATCAACATAATCAGCATATGTAGAGATACTAAAATGCACACGAACAATACGTGTTACCTTAACCTTGCCGCTGTTGTTGAACCATTGGATGTAGTAAGGATGTGGATGTGGTCTTGTGGTGAGAGATAGCTTCTCCACCATCTCCATGCTATCCAAGTTGTTGCAACTCCCTCCATCTATGATCACGCGAACAGAACGTTCCTTCACAACTCCCTTTGTATGGAACAAATTAAGCCTCTGATTTTGCTCAGCTTGTATAACCTGCACACTCAAAACACGTTGAACAACGAAACATTCATACCTGTCAGCATCTTCAGGAGCCATGTATTGCGTCTCATGATCAGAATCGTCTCCACCGTGTTCTTCACGTGTAATAAGAGCCAAAGTCTCCTCATCATAGTCACTAGCGGACTCATACCCACCATCCTCAGTAGCAATCATCACACGCTGAGATTTGCATTCTCTCGCAAAATGTCTTCTTCCCTTACAACGACGACAAATAATATCACTGGTGTGCCCTGTTGATGCCATGGAAGAAGAAGAACTCTGTGCAGGCCCGATAGGTGTGCTCTTGGCAGATAATGGTGGTTGTGCCTGCTTCCTTGTATCACGGCTGGAGGTAACAGCTGATGGAGATGTCGGTGCAGTAGAATGTGTGGAAGTAGAGGATGCACGCGATGTCCATGATGAAGGTCGACCTGTAGAAAAGTTAGTCCGCGCCAATGCCTGTCGATCCTGCAATTCACGTTCAGCTTTACAAGCAAGATGGAATAAACGAGTGATATTATTATAATCCTTATACTCTAGAATGGTCTGATTCTCTCTATTTAATCCACCCATAAAACATGCAAGCATAGCTTCATTCTCCTCAACAATACCACATCTAATCATGCCAGTTTGCAATTCCTGATAATATTCTTCTACATAATTTTTTACTTATCTTAAGTGATGCAATTTTTGAAGTAATTCACGTTGATAATATGGTGGAACCCAACGAGTACGCATAGCAGTTTTCAAATCAGCCCAAGTAGCTGGAATAGGATATAATCTACAATGTCCAGACCACCAAACACATGCAAAACTAGTGAAAGCACAAACAGCAGCAGGAACATGTCTCTCCTCGGGATATTGTAAACATGTAAAACGTTGTTCAGTTTCTAACTCCCAAGTAAGATATATATCAGGAACATATCTACCCTCAAATGGTGGAATATTCAATTTCAGTTTAGGAAGATGGTCATGTACCTCAGGTGGTGGTGCAACCCTACTGTTGCGATGATATGCATGAGGACGACCTCGTGGTGGTGGTGCTGGTGGTTGCACGTTGTTCTGATTTTGGTCAACCTCATCCTCGTAATGGTCCTCCACTTCTGCAGTAGCATCAGGAGCTACAGAAGCATCAACAGCGGCACCAGAAGTTTGACCAGGCTTAAGGGGAACGCGCTGTGCTCGTCCCACTTGATTTGGAAGGCGATGTTGTTGTTGTTGTTGTAGAGGTGCGACAGCTGCAGCAGCCGGTGGTGGTGGAAAACGCGAAAGCAATTCAACAAACTTGTTATCGAGCTTTGTTTCAAACTTCTTCTCCATGGCCTCTTCAAATCTGTTTAGCACATCTTGCACCTGCCCACTCATCATTTGCTGAAACTTATCATGAAGCTCCTTGTTCGTCAAGTTCTCCCAGTCAGTCTCGTCGGCTTGTGATCCTGGTATGGTTAGCAGCAATAGAAACACACTGGAATATGATCCTACAGACTACTAACAAGTAGTGGTGGTGGTGGGTGTCACAAATCCGTCAAGCAAATCTCAAATTCTTACCAGTTCTTACCCAGCAGCGGGCGGTGATCGGCAACCGATGTAGTCAAAACTCTGAAAGCTTGGATAGAGCGATTACCAGGGAGAGTCAAACGCACGATGTAGATGTATGTGGAGCTGAGAAGGCTTATAATATGGTAGCAAAAAGGGTCAGCAATAAGCAATTCAGATATGCAAAGTTGAATAAACGCTCAACGACGGTACTGTGCTGGTCCTAGGCTAGACCGTGCTAGAGACGCGAGCCTAGAACACTAACAAAATCACGGCGCGACACGTAAACAAGGGAGGAGTACTCTCTGAAATTTTTTCTCTTTTTTTTTCTTTTTTTTGCACTTTTTTTCCTCTTTTTTTTTGCTCCGCAACAATTTTTTTTCGAAAAAGTCTACAAATGGTCTAAAAACTGCCTAGCCAGAATTTTCCAGACTTAGTTTTTTTTAGTTTGGAACTATTTTTCTACTGCGGGTAGCACGGATGTTTGGGAGTCCTTCTCTGTCACGACTCGGAGTATGGCGTGATCTGGAAATCCAAAACAGAGTAACAAAATACTGGACTCGGAGTAGGACTGGTGGCGGAGATGAATCTGGTGGAACTCGGACTGGTGGCGGATATATGTTGCATGTGGACTCGGATTGGCATGATGGCGGCGGATATGTGGTGGCCTATATGGACTTGTCTTGGCGGTGAATATGTGGTGGTGGTATATGGCAGCGGTGATGAAGTTGGTGTGGTGGTGGTATATGGCAGCAGCGACGTGACAACCTGTGAACAGAACTCGAAACTCTAAAGGACTAGACGCTAAGACTAGCAACTTGACACGATGATGCAACCACAAATTCAACAAAGCAAATACAGAAAAGATTATGCAAAGGCTCAGATTGGTTCGAATGGGATGAACTAACCCTAATTTTTTTGTCTGTTTCGTGGACTATAGGTATGAAGAACAGACTCGATCTAAACTGCGAAAAACTGTAAAATCTCACCGAGCAACCTGGAAATCTGATACCACTTGATAGAGGCAAAGGTGTCCCGTCTTTGGTTGAGATGGTGGCTATCGTTTTGGAGGAAGTCGACTTTGACGATCCGACTACGAACGTGCGAGGACATCGCGGCTTAGCAATCGCTAAACCAACTCCGAGAGGTTATTGACCACACCGGAGCACGATCAACCTGACCACGAAGGACTATTTCCTGCAGGCAAACGAAGAACAAGCAAGAAACTAAGATTGCAATCTGGATATTGCGAATATAAGAGGAAAGCTTTATTGATCAAGGTGGGGTTCTGTGAAGCCTTTGTCTGGTCATTGAACACAAACGAAGTATGCGAAGTTGCAGCTATGGCGAACTTTTAATCTAAACAACACACAAAGTCTAAACGATGCCCTAAGGGCTGTATATATGGGGGAAGAGAGAGGGAATTTCGTGGCCCTTTGAGGAAGGGTCCGAAACCAACCCTAACTCTTGTTTCCCCACACATACGGACTCTAAAAACAGCCTATACTCAAGTATTTCGAAATTACATGGGCCTGGCCCAATAATAAGATGACACAACACCTATAATAGCCTATGGACGAAATTTATGAAGTGGCTTGTATATTTCTTCCAAGGCTTCACACACTCGTTATGGTGGCTTCAAAGTCCTGAAATCATCACTTGTAACTCTGTTCATGTTCCCCTTGCGCATGCCAATATCTCCATGCTTGATCTTGCTCCAATGTTCATCCTTCTTGTCCAAGCTAGGCCCTTCATTTGTAAGCAAGACAAATGTATCCAGTTTAGGCAGCATTATATTCTCATGAACATTAGAATCATTACCAAGAAACGGAAGTACCTGGTAAGTTAATTGGCGTGCACGAGCTCTAGTAATTGGTCATGTATATGTGTCAGTTGGGGCTATGGGTGTAACCTTGTTAGTGATGTCCTCATCAAGTACAAGTGAGGAATCGAACTAGTAGTGTAGCATAAGTGAATATGTTTGCATCATATGAGAGAAGAATAGATCTCAAAAGAACAGAAACCACCTATGGTGAAGATTTATGAATTTGATGGATCAAAACAACGATAAAAATAGAGATCTATTTACCGCGATGAAGAACTGCTGGACGGGAAAAGTTGGACGCCGAGCAGATCGATCTTCCGTGCCCTAACTTGGCGTTGGAAGACACCTACGGTGGCGGCCAGAGAGACGAGGTCCACGACCGGCGTGAAGACGGCGTCGAAGAAGTTGCGGCAGCTAAGCGCTCCGTCTCCGGCGTCGACTGGAGCTAGTGGAGGCGCTAGGGTGGGAGAAGGAAATAATGACCGCGAGGGGTGGAGTATTTATGTTAGGACCGGATTTTCGGGGTATTAAATCCCCAAAAGTGGCCCTTGTGTTCACCAGCCCCAGGATTACTGTTAGCTGGTGAGGCACCACTTGATACAGAAATTCCAAGCAAAGGTACAAAATATGTAGTACAAGACCATTCTGGTCCTTAAGTACAACACAAGGTTTCTAGTGGCTGATGGCGGAAGCGATCTGTAACACGTCAGTGTCTGTGGGACTCCATTTCCCATGGGAACAGCTGACCAAGTTAACTCCTATCTTCATGAGTCTGCTATCACTGTTGCGTAGGTTCCGGGGCAGTCGTCGCAACACGCCTCTCCATGCCGGAAATCTGGCCAAGACAATAGCCAGGGACAAGCCAGTGAGTACTTTGAATGTACTCGCAAACATTATGAACACGGGTGCAATATAACCGAAGATAATCATACTCAGAGTTATTCGATGATCATATTGTTAGTTTCTAAAATATAAATTCATGATGCATGCAGGTTATCCATGTAATTTTGAATATGCAAACATGGGGCGACAATAAAATAAATAGCAAGCATGCCACAGTCGGGCATCTGAGCGACACCGCATACAGGGCTTATAAATAGAAGAAATAGTAAGCATGCCACAGTTGGGCGTCTCAGCGACACCACATAAAGGGCTTATAAATAAAAGAAGTAGCAAGCATGCCATAGTCGGGCGTCTGAGCGACACCACATAAAGGGCTTATAAATAAAGATAAATAATAGTGAATATCCAGGAGGTAGAACCATCCCAGGGATACTCAATAACTCAAATACATAAATGGTTAGTCCATAACAATAATTATAGTAACCGTCATCACAAGTTATTATCCAGATTATGTTTCAGTAGTTTCTCCTCCGAAGACCGACACTAAGACCGACACTTGACCCATCCCAGACTGTAGTCCTAACCCAAGGACACGGCTATTCGAATAGATTTAATCTCTGTAGAGGTTGTACTATTTAACCACGAATAACGGATTCCTTTAGTCCATCTGTACTAATTCCGTCTAAGGTCTTTTAATTTGAAGACACACCTGACCGCACACACCAGCCTAACTTACCGGTGTCTGGAATCACCAACGACGCCCATTAAGCCAAACTCTAAATGGGGAGGCTGCAACCTCGACTAGCATGGGATCACAAAATTTATAACGCGCGCAAACTGGGGAAGCTACCCCCTTCGGCTCCAACCGAAACACCCATGCCCCCGGACCAGGTGGCCTACCTACCGGATGCAGCCGGTATCTTCCACCATGGCCTCTCTGTACGGTGTGCGCTAGAACAGGGGTCGACAATTTACTGAACCGTACCCTGCCTGTAGCAGGGATAAGTGGTAGCACGAAACAAGTATGGGGGTTACTGGAACAAGACTCGATCTACGGTCGACTCTGGAGGTTCAAGCATCACATGAATGACTAGCATAACCAATATATTACATAACGACGGTCGGAATCAACACCCGTTATGCCTCACCAAGCCATACCGGACTCCACCGTCCCGACGGGGAACTAGTGACAAGCTCGTGTCTACATATGACAGCGGCTTTCACGGCTTTCTTTCGTTAGGCATGAAAGGCATTCGAGAGGATCATCGTCATGCATATTAATTTGTCATAGCAAAGAGTCTACATCATGCACTTATGATCATGCCATCACATGAGGAAATGAGTGCATCCATATCGAGGTGACGTTGTAATTGTATCAACAACACCCACAAGTATTGGACCAGGGTTCAAAAATGCTTGCCTTCAAGTAGTGGAGAGGTAAAGTGCATTCCAAAACTTTTGAAAGTTTTCCCCCTCTTCGAAATCCTATTTGAAAGAATATGAGCTTCAAAACAGCACAAAAAGTTGTCTGGAATTTTTTTCAAATAAATATGAAAATAAACTAGACCAAATTTAAGGAACAATAGAAAAAGAATCAAGTCATTTGGACTTATATTCAAAAAGTTGTAGCCAGTCAAAGTTCTGTTTTAAAATAAAAACCAGAAAATAAAACGATTTGGGAAAGAATACGCCTTCGAGATGGGGAAACGTACTTTAGCGTTTGCGCTTTCACTTAATTCAGCACGGGCCGGTGCGGGGTCACTGACAGTGGGTCCCTTGGGCCCACTAGTCAGGTTTGACCAGTCACAGCGCCGTCTTCCTCCTCTATTTCGCGCGGGGCAGGGCTCCGGCGATCGCCGTCGACGAGCCACGACTCCTTGAGGGGTTCCGAGGGTGGGGATCGATCCGCAAGGCTGAGGCGGACCTCCCGGTAATCACTAGGTCGGCGGGGGTGGAGGGAGTCGCCGGCGGTAAGCTCCGCGGCGGAGGTGGCTTCGGGTGGAATTCGGGGTCTCGGCTAGAGTGGGTTCTGGTCGCGTTTGAGAGCATGGGCAGCTCCGCACGAGCAAGGGGAGCCTGACGGTGGTGCTGGATGAGCGGGGGAGGGTCTACTTGCGACGCACGACACTGGAGCGCGGCGGCGGCCGAACTGATCGGACTTGGGGAAGAAAGCCTCCTCCCGTCGATTTCTGGCCATGGGGGCTCTAGGGGGATGGCCTGAGGCTGCCTGGGCGTTTGGATGAGCTCGGGGTACTCCATTTATAGCGCAACTAGGTCGGTTCCGCGGCCGTGGATAAGAACGCCGACGAACCGCTAATCTGTAGCTAGGAGGGTGCGTGGTGATGGCTGGCGAGGTCCGGCAGGTCGAGCGGATGAGGATGGACTGTTCCAGGGGCAGCTGGCGCGCTGGGGTGGCTTGGGCGGCGCCGACCGTGGCAGAGATTCACTGTGGCCGCCGGCGTGTTGCCAAAAGGGCCCTGACGGCGGCGCTGTAGGGTGCCAGAGGAGCTTGGAGGCTTCCGACGAGTGTGCGTGAGCGCGAGGTGGCCCTGCGGACGAGCAAGGGCCAGGGGGCAGGACACGGCGACTCGGTGCGCGCGCGTGCAAAACGTGTGCTCTGGGCGCGCCCAGTGCATGCACGCTAGGTGCTCGATGTAATGTCAGCGTGTGCTAGAGGGCTTGGATGAGGCTGGGGATTTACAGGTCTAGGTTAGATTTTGCAAGTAGATTAGTGGACAAGGTGGTTTGGTCAGGGGGTCAAGTCCACAATGCAAACCAAAAACCAAGCCAAAACTGGCCATGCACACAAGGTGTTTGATTGAATGATGTGGTCATCTAGACAACTCTTGGGGTGGCCAAACTCTCCAGACCAGTGCCTCTTTAGGTGTAGGGGATGGTGACAAGGTTGGTTGGGCAAAACTAGAAACTTGCCAATGTAAGTTTTTGAGAAAGCCAATTCTGGAAAGAAAATAGAAGGCATTATTGCATGGACCTAAAATGATCCAAATGCTCCAATCTCCTGGACTTAAGGGTTTTACAGGAAGGACTACCAGCAGGAAAGAGCTTATGGCCAAAAGAGCAAGTTATCATAGGGCTGTAGTAGAAAGTGCCAATCTGGACCAGAGAGCAAAAGAGGATGTTTTGCTCAACTTTTCCAAAGAACATCAAAAGATTTTTGCATAAAGGTGATGTAGGGACTTCACATGACATCCCCAATTTTTGGTGGAATTTTTGAATAAATCCATCAAAGGGTCGTAGTGCAAACAGAGCTTTAAAACTGAAAAAAATCAATTTAATTGATAAAGCTTAGGGAGAAAATAATAATGTAAATGAACCCACTGATAGAAAGATTGTTTTTCTTGGTTAGGGCAATTAAGTCCAAATAACATATCTGAAAAAAAATTCACTAGGGCAAAAACTCCATAAATTCAAAAGAAAAAAAAGGTTCTAAAATCAAAGAAAATCCAGAGAATGAAGGGTTTAAATTCCTGGTAAAATCTTTGATTTATAAATAAATGTCAAAAAATTTGGGATGTTACAACACTACCCCCCTGAAGAAAAATCTCGTCCTCGAGATTTGCTAAAAGTTGTTATGAAAGAACTTCTACTGCCACAAAATGATTTCACCAAAGATAACCTTCCTGCTCATGCAACAAAATGTGGCTACAGTGAATGGGCAATAAGTGGTGTAAACTGCAGTGTGAAATACTTGCGTTGCGTGGAAAAATCTACGGTCGGAGAAAACGAGATATTTCTACTCTGGGCTATAGTAAATTTAGAAATAAAAATACTTTCAAAATCTAACATATGCTGGTCGTACCCGAGAGCATAGTGCTCTCTCTAGCTGACTGGTGGGCCCGGGGCCCACTGTTAGTCTCTTCTTCTACCTCGGGCTCTCTCTTCTCGTTCACTCTCGCGCGCTTTCCCGCGCTTTCTCCACCGGCGACGTCTAGCGCCTAGGGCATCTAGGCCGTACTACGGTAGTGCGCGGCGTGCTAGCTGCTCGTGCAGCGTGCACTGACCTCGTGGGCCAGCGTGCTGTCGGCACTGCTCGCGGATTCACCTCCGAACACCGGCGGTCGAGCGACGGGCGGTGCTGGTGGACTCCGCCCACCGTACACCGATGTCGAGCTATAAAACGATCGAGGTGCTCCTTCTTCTTCCTCACACCTGGCCTCGCTTCTCCTTCTCCTTGCCTCTCCTCCATTTGTGTTTGCAGGAGCTCAGGGTGAGGCTTTAATGGCGGAGGTGATGCCGGACTGTTGCCTGATCCTAGTGTTCGGAGGGTTGGCGTCATTGCTGGGGTTATCCGTGCTCTTTTGTGCGATGATCCTCGATGATCGTCGTGATGCTGTTGCTCGAGTGCTAGCTCTTCGCGGCGGTCGTGATCACGAGGATTAGGTGCGGGTGTCGGGTGCTAACGGCTGTTAGTGCGCGGGAGGCAACTTGTGCCTGAATAAACTCCCACGAGTTTCTCCTCAAGAGACTGTGGTGTGCTAGAGAGGTGATCAATTAGATGTAACAGGTGTACGAGGATTAGCGACTTAGTGTACTGTGTGGAGTGGCCGGAGTTGTGAGTCTGGTGTTGTTGTGCTGCGTGTGAAAATATCTAGGTTATGCAGAGATATAAGTTGCAACAACCCAGGGAAGAAAAATAAATAAATAACATGTCACTCTAGGTTTTTACTGAGAGCGAAAAGAATTAGCTAAACGAGAATTATCAGCAGCAAAAACTACTCCATAAATTGAAATCAAAATTTATATGATACGACACACAACTCTAGGATAACACGTACAAGTGGCAACTCAAAAATACACGCTGGGGCAATCAACAAAGCAGTGACGTCTAAAATAGAAATGGTAATTGGACAGGGTCCTGGGAAAATGCCTCTGGTGCTGGAGGACACTCTTCTTCTATCGGAGGGAGCGGGTTGACTAGTCGGTGAATGTGCTTCTCCTGTCCGGGTCTCAGTGGTCTGCCGATGGCGATCCGAGGATTTAAATCGGCGAGGCTCTGGAGATAACCCATTACTCGCTGGGTCAAACGCTCTTGTGCGATGACGTACTGCGTAAGGTTGGCCAGCATTGGGTCTCTCTCAATTCGCCCACCAGGAAAAGATGCTGCTTCTCCGGGCGCTGCACAGCTCGGGAAGTAATAATACCACCGTTCGCTGGCGTAGGGCACCGCGAATCAAAGGCGAGCAAGCGCTTCATATGCGACAGCTTCTACGGCCATCTGCGGAGTCGGCATAGATTTCCCCATGAAGGAAACTTCTGTTGGGTCTTGGTTTGGGTTTGTGGGAGGGATGTGTACTACTGCCCAATATTTCGAGGTGGATGGTGTGATCCTCGATTTGAGCAGCTCATTCTGGGGTGGACGGGTAGCACTCTTGGTACTGCAGGTAAAATCCAACAATATCTTAACGAAACTACCTAGGGAGGCGTCTGGGGTTCTCAGATAAATACTAGGGATTGGTATGGCGAGAAAAATGGCTGTGAGAGTAGTGCACCAGGCGAGGGATGCTTGGCAAGGTCACGACGTGGCCTTTATATAGCAACTGGGCTGGGTTATTAAATCACGGTGAGGGGCAGCTATTTTGTCGGTTCCGCTTTACGGGGCCGGAGTCAATGCTACAGGTACACACGTCTGGTAAAGTGATGTGTTTACTGTAGGAGTTGTCGGTGTGGTGCTTTAGAAGCTACACCTGGAATTAAAAATGCATTCGTACACCGACATATCTATGCATGGCTACTATAAGGACAAGGGGGCACAAGCAAACCGTATTTACATATGGAAATAGAGATTACACCACAACAGGACGTGGACAAGATAAGGCCTGGTACTACTCGAGTGATCTAATCAACCTCGTTTATATCTAAGAGGCCTTGCCTTGTGGATGACGAGGCTTCTCCAAGGGCTTCACTGTTGGTGTTGGCCGGAGGTGGCTGAGGGGCTGCAGGGTCGGGGCAATGTTGATGACCCTCGCAGAGATTGTTGGCCACAATCCCGTTGGAGCGCGCCCCAAACAGGCGACGCATCACCTCTGGAGACACCAAGGCATTTTGGTCAATGACTGGGGCAGACCTTAAGGACTCGATCGGTTGTCCGAACAGCACGACTGGGTTGTCGGTGCCGGACTCATCTCCTCCTCTTGCCGGAGCTCGGCGAACCAGTTCCCCACGAGCTACGATCAGATCAAGAGTGATTTGATCAAACAGTTCCTCTAGCGCACTTACATAGCGCACCAGGTGCAATAATGCAGGATCTGTCTCGTGGTCTCCACTGGCAACCCGGGGTGGCCTACCATACCCGTCACGGCTGTGGTAGTAGTAGAATGAGCGACAGTTAACTCTGGGAGACAAGTGCCGGAGTTGAACTATTGCCTCTCGAGCAGCCAGCTGGATGGCTTGTGGCCCAAAGGAAGTTGTCCTTCCAGTGAACCTATAGGGGCGTTCTGGCGACATACCCCTACCGTAGATGTGCACAGTGGCCTAGAATTGACGGCTTTCACCGCTCATGGACCCTTGGTACACAACATTTATGGGGGCTCCTCTAACGCAAAGGTACGGCGGGTGAGGTTTGCGAGCACGGTCACAAAACCTCCAAGGTTGGTTGCTGTGGTTTCATTGTGAACAATGGGTCCTGGCATTTTAGCTCGGTCTGGGGTAGAGGCTGTGATGTGTTGATTGAGTCTAGCGTGCCCTATTTATAGGAAAGGGGACGGAGTCTTCCTTCGCACGCTTGCGGAGGAAACTGTTTAGGTGTTGGTCACTGGCGCGCGATCGACAGGCTAGGCTGATAGGTTGGGCACCGACTGCCAAAGGTGTCGGTTCACTGTCTGGATATCTTACGTGAGAAGCTCGGTCGGGGTTAGGATTAGGTCTAGTGGGGTGGTTAGCCTAGGTTTTTGACCTGGCTAAGATAGGATTAGCCAATGGTCAGCTTGGCTCTGATACCAAGGTTGTCAGGACCGGATTTTTGGGGTATTAAATCCCCAAAAGAGGCCCTTGTGCTCACCAGCCCCAGGATTACTGTTAGCTGGTGAGGCACCACTTGATACCGAAATTCCAAGCAAAGGTACAAAATATGTAGTACAAGACCATTCTGGTCCTTAAGTACAACACAAGGTTTCTAGTGGCTGATGGCGGAAGCAGTCTGTAACACGTCGGTGTCTGTGGGACTCCATTTCCCACGGGAACAGCTAACCAGGTTAACTCCAATCTTCGCGAGTCTGCTATCACCGTTCCGTAGTTTCCGGGGCAGTCGTCGCAACACGCCTCTCCATGCCGGAAATCTGGCCAAGACAATAGCCAGGGACAAGCCAGCGAGTACCTTGAATGTACTCGCAAACATTATGAACGCGGGTGCAATATAACCGAAGATAATCATACTCAGAGTTATTCGATGATCATATTGTTAGTTTCTAAAATATAAATCCATGATGCATGCAGGTTATCCATGTAAATTTGAATATGCAAACATGGGGCGACAATAAAATAAATAGCAAGCATGCTACAATCGGTCATCTGAGCGACACCGCACAAAGGGCTTATAAATAGAAGAAATAGTAAGCATGCCACAGTCGGGCGTCTGAGCGACACCATATAAAGGGCTTATAAATAAAGAAAATAGCAAGCATGCCACAGTCGGGCGTCTGAGCGACACCACATAAAGGGCTTATAAATAAAGATAAATAACAATGAATATCCAGGAGGTAGAACCATCCTAGGGATACTCAATAACTCAAATACATAAATGGTTAGTCCATAACAATAATAATAGTAACCGTCATCACAAGTTATGATCCAGATTATGTTTCAGTAGTTTCTCCTCCGAAGACCGACACTAAGACCAACACTTGACCCATCCCAGACTGTAGTCCTAACCCAAGGACACGGCTATTCTAATAGATTTAATCTCTGCAAAGGATGTACTCTTTGCCCACGAATAACGGATTCCTTTAGTCCATCTGGACTAATTCCGTCTACGGTCTTTTAATTTGAAGACACACCTGACCGCACACACCAGCCTAACTTACCGGTGTCTGGAATCACCAACGACGCCCGTTAAGCCAAACTCTAAATGGGGAGGCTGCAACCTCGACTAGCATGGGATCACAAAATTTATAACGCGCGCAAACTGGGGAAGCTACCCCCTTCGGCTCCAACCGAAACACCCATGCCCCCGGACCAGGTGGCCTGCCTACTGGATGCACCCGGTATCTTCCACCATGGCCTCTCTGTACGGTGTGCGCTAGAACAGGGGTCGACAATTTACTGAACCGTACCCTGCCTATAGCAGGGATAAGTGGTAGCACGAAACAAGTATGGGGGTTACTGGAACAAGACTCGATCTACGATCGACTCAGGAGGTTCAAGCATCACATGAATGACTAGCATAACCAATATATTACATAACGACGGTCGGAATCACCACCCGTTATGCCTCACGAAGCCATACCGGACTCCACCATCTCGACTGGGAACTAGTGACAAGCTCGTGTCTACACATGACAGCGGCTTTCATGGCTTTTTTCCGTTAGGCATGAAAGGCATTCGAGAGGATCATCGTCATGCATATTAATTTGTCACAGCAAAGAGTCTACATCATGCACTTATGATCATGTCATCACATGAAGAAATGAGTGCATCCATATCGAGGTGACGTTGTAATTGTATCAACAACACCCATAAGTATTGGACCAGGGTTCAAAAATGCTTGCCTTCAAGTAGTGGAGAGGTAAAGTGCATTCCAAAACTTTTGAAAGTTTTCTCCCTCTTCAAAATCCTATTTGAAAGAATATGAAATCAATACATAGCTTCAAAACAGCACAAAAAGTTGTCTGGAATTTTTTTCAAATAAATATGAAAATAAACTAGACCAAATTTGAGGAACAACAGAAAAAGAATCAAGTCATTTGGACTTATATTCAAAAAGTTGTAGCCAGTCAAAGTTCAGTCAAAGTTCTGTTTTAAAATAATAACCAGAAAATAAAACGATTCGGGAAAGAATATGCCTTCGAGACAGGGAAACGTACTTTAGCGTTTGCGCTTTCAGTTAAGTCAGCACGGGCCGGTGCAGGGTCACTGACAGTGGGTCCCTTGGGCCCACTGGTCAGGTTTGACCAGTCACAGCGCCGTCTTCCTCCTCTGTTTCGCGCGGGGCGGGGCTCTGGCGATCGCCGTCGACGAGCCACGGCTCCTTGAGGGGTTCCGAGGGCGGGGATGGATACGCAAGGCTGAGGCGGACCTCCCGGTAGTCACTAGGTCGGCGGGGGTGGAGGGAGTCGCAAGCGGTGAGCTCCGCGGCGGAGGTGGCTTCGGGTGGAATTGGGGGTCTCGGCTACGGTGGGTTCTGGTCGCCTTTGAGAGCATGGGCAGCTCCGCACGAGCAAGGGGAGCCTGACGGTGGTTCTGGATGAGCGGGGGAGGGTCTGCTTACGACGCACGGCACTGGAGCGTGGCGGCGGCCGAACTGATCGTACTTGGGGAAGAAAGCCTCCTCCCGTTGATTTCTGGCCGTGGGGGCTCTAGGGGGATGTCCTGAGGCTGCTTGGGTGTTTGGATGAGCTCGGGGGTCTCCATTTATAGCGCAACTAGGTCGGTTCTGCGGCCGTGGATAAGGACGCCGGCGAACCGCCGTTCTGTAGCTAGGGGCTGCGTGGTGATGGCTGGCGAGGTCCGGCAGGTCGAGCGGATGAGGATGGACTGTTCCAGGGGCAGCTGGCGCGCTGGGGTGGCTTGGGCGGCGCCGACCGTGGCAGAGGTTCGCAGTGGCCGCCGGCGTGCTGCCAAAAGGGCCCTGACGGCGGCGCTGTAGGGTGCCAGAGGAGCTTGGAGGCTTCCGACGGGTGTGCGTGAGCGAGAGGTGACCCTACGGACGAGAATTATTGCATGGACCTAAAATGATCCAAATGCTCCAATCTCCTGGACTTAAGGGTTTTGCAGGAAGGACTACCAGCAGGAAAAAGCTTATGGCCAAAAGAGCAAGTTATCATAGGGCTGTAGTAGAAAGTGCCAACCTGGACCAGAGAGAAAAATAGGATGTTTTGCTCAACTTTTCCAAAGAACATCAAAGGTTTTTTGCATAAAGGTGATGTAGGGAGTTCACATGACATCCCCAATTTTTGGTGGAATTGTTGAATAAATCCATCAAAGGGTTGTAGTGCAAACAGAGCTTTAAAACTGAAAAAAAATCACTTTAATTGATAAAGCTTAGGGAGAAAATAATAATGCAAATGAACCCACTGATAGAAAGATTGTTTTTCTTGGTTAGGGCAATTAAGTCCAAATAACATATATGAAAAAAAAATCACTAGGGAAAAAACTCCATAAATTCAAAAAAAAGGTTTTGAAATCAAATAAAATCCAGAGAATGAAGGGTTTAAACTCCTGGTAAAATCTTTGATTTAGAAATAAATGTCAAAAAATTTGGGATGTTACAATTTATAAGGAGGGGCGATGGCGCAGTGCAATTATGCAGGTGCCCCTGGCGGTTCATATTTGGACGACAGGTGGCAGGCATGCATCTTCTGGAGTGTTGAGCCACGATCCCGCGCTCGCCAGATATGTCGGATGGTCGTTTTGGTTCCTCCGGTTTTCAGGCAAAAAGGGACATAGCATTAAAAATGTTTTAAATGTTTGTGTCTATATCTTCAGCTGATAAGGACACGGTGAAGACATTCAACAAGTGTCAATAGAATGCATATGAAGAGATAGAGAGAGCTAGAGAGATAAAGCATAGAGGGGAGCCGGGTCCGATCACATTCACTTAGATCAAAAAGTTTGAAGTCATAGCTATAAGTGAATGCTGTAGAGGACATAATATATATATATAGATATATAGAGAAAAACAATCGAAACAACATTGAGAAGATGAGTTTTGAAGAAAAACAATGTTGAAGACAAACACGGTGTGAAGATAAAGCAGCTATGACGCCAAATGAAGTCTTCAGAGAAATTTGGTGGTGGTGTTACCCACCGTATAGGAAGTATTAGACCAGGACACGGCGCACAATTATCGTGGCGCTCCAGAGTCAATTTCCACATTAATGTATTCACACTCAGAGTGTAAGTCTTCATGAATTGAAGACATACATTACTTAGCGTGTTGCACATCTAAGTTGTCAAAAATGCATAAGCGTTAGGATGTATGTCCAATCACATGACATTTGAGGATTCAAGGATATTTAGCTCACATCGCAGCTTGCAAAATATTTTCTCATCCAAGGGATTACTGAAGATATCTGCCAGTTGCTCTTCGGTGTTGACATGTATGATTTCAATATCCTTCTTGATCACATGATCCCTGAGAAAATGCTGACGAATTTCAATGTGCTTTGTCTTCGAATGCTGAACTGGATTGTGAGCAATCTTGATGGCGCTCTCGTTATCGCAGTCGAGAGGCACCTTTTCCATGTTGAAGCCATAGTCCTTGAGAGTTTGCTTCATCCAGATAAGCTGAGCACAAAAAAATCTAGCAGCAATGTATTCGGCTTCAGCTGTGGAAAGGGACACTGAGTTCTGCTTCTTTGAAGACCAACAGACAAGAGGTCGTCCAAGAAAGTGACATGTGCCTGAGGTGGACTTGCGATCAACATTGTCACCAACATAATCAGCATCTGAGAATCCAACTAGATCAAATATAGAGCCCTTGGGATACCATAATCCTCGTGTGGGCGTGTGAGCAAAGTATCGAAGAATTCGCTTCACAGCGAGGTGATGCGATTCCTTTGGTGCCGTTTGGAATCGGGCACACATGCAAATGCTAAGCATTATATCAGGCCTAGATGCACAAAAAAAAAGAGTAAAGAACCAATCACGGAGCGGTATACATTTTGATCGAACTCTTTACCATTGTCGTTGGAGCCCAATTGACCTTTGGTTGGCATTGGCGTCATGTACCCTTTGCAATCTTGCATTCCAAACTTCTTCAGGCAATCTTTGAGGTATTTCTCTTGAGATATGAAGATGCCATTCTTCTGTTGGCGAATTTGGAGACCAAGGAAAAACTTCAGTTCACCCATCATAGACATCTGATATTGCTCTTGCATCATGTATCCAAACTCATCCCTGTATCTTTTGTCAGTGCATCCAAAGATTATGTCATCCACATAAATGTGACATACGAACTGTTCTCCATCATATCTCTTCGTGAAGAGTGTGGGATCCAATGATCCAGGTTTGATGCCTTTGCTCTTCAAGAAGTCTTTGAGTGTGTCATACCATGCACGAGGAGCTTGTTTGAGTCCATACAGTGCCTTGTTTAGCTTGTAAACCATGTCAGGACGCTTTGGGTCTTGAAAGTCAGGACATACACTTCTTCCTCAATTTTCCCATTCAGAAAAGCGCTCTTCACATCCATTTGATACAGAAATATGTTATGATGGTGGCGTATGCTAGCATTATGCGAATGGCTTCAAGTTTGGCAACAGGAGCAAATGTTTCATCGAAGTCAATCCCTTCTACTTGAGTATAGCCTTGAGCAACGAGACGAGCCTTATTTCTGACGACTTGACCTTTTTCATCTTGTTTGTTGCGGTAGATCCATTTGGTGCCAATGATGTTATGTTTCCGTGGATCAGGACGCTTTACCAATTCCCAGACATTATTCAGCTCAAACTGTTGAAGCTCTTCTTGCATTACTTGAATCCATTCAGATTCCATAAAGGCTTCATCAACTTTCTTGGGTTCAGATATTGAGATAAATGCAGAGTGACCACAGAAGTTTGCTAGATGAGTTGCTTTTGAGCGAGTGAGCAGACCAGTTGCATTGATGCCATCAAGAATTTTTCAATTTGGACTTCATTTGTGACTCATGGATGAGCTGGGCGAAGACTTTGCTCATTCTGTTGATTGTCTTCATGTTCAATGTTGGCTTCAGGCTGAGCATAGTCTTCGGAGTTGTTGGGTGGAGAGATGGTGATTTCTTCTTTAGTTGGTTCCTTGGTGGGTATGATTTCGCCTGTACCCATTTGTTTGATAGATTCACTTGGAGAGGCCTCATCTAGCACATTTGACATGTGCTCTCTTTGCGAGCCGTTAGTTTCATCGAACGACACATCTACGGTTTCAACCACTTTATAGTGAATGAGATTGAATACCTGATAGGTGTGCAAGTCCTTTCCGTAACCGAGCATAAAACCCTCATGTGCTTTCGGTGCAAATTTGGAAGTGTGATGCGGATCCTTGATCCAGCACTTAGCACCAAAGACTCTGAAATAGCTGATGTTTGGCTTCTTACCAGTCAGTAGTTCATATGATGTTTTCTTGAAGAACTTGTGAAGATGAACTCTGTTGATGATATGACATGCAGTATCAATGGCTTCAGGCCAGAATCTTCTTGGTGTCTTGTATTCATCAAGCATAGTGCATGCCATCTCAATGAGAGTTCTGTTCTTGCACTCGACGATGCCATTCCGTTGAGGTGTGTATGGAGCTGAGAACTCATGCTTAATGCCCAATGTATCAAGATAGGTGTCGAGTGCTACTTCTCGAGCTTGCGTTGTATTCCCTCAAAAAGGAAAGGGAGATGCAGCACAGTAGCGTAAGTATTTCCCTCAGTTTTTGAGAACCAAGGTATCAATCCAGTAGGAGACCACACGCGAGTCCCTCGCACCTGCACAAACAAATAAGAACTTCGCAGCCAACGCGATAAGGGGTTGTCAATCCCTTTACGGTCACTTACGAAAGTGAGATCTGATAGAGATGATAGTTTATATTTTTGGTATTTTTGTTTATAAGAACAAAAAGTAAAAGCGGAAAAAGTAAAGTAGATGTAGATTGATATGTTGAGAATAGACCCGGGGGCCATAGTGTTCTCTAGTGGCTTCTCTCATGATAGCGATATTCTACGGCGGGTAAACAAATTACTGTCAAGCAATTGATAGAAAAGCGAATAATTATGAGACTATCTAGGCATGATCATTGTATATAGGCATCACGTCCGACACAAGTAGACCGATTCCTGCCTGCATCTACTACTATTACTCCACACATCGACCGCTATCCAGCATGCATCTACTGTATTGAGTTCATAAGAACAGAGTAACGCCTTAAGCAAGATGACATGATGTAGAGGGATAAACTAAAGCAATATGATATAAAACCCATCTTTTTATCCTCGATGGCAACAATACAATACGTGCCTTGCTGCCCCTACTGTCACTGGGAAAGGACACCGCAAGATTGAACCCAAAGCTAAGCACTTCTCCCATTGCTAGAACTATAGATCCATTAGGCCAAACCAAACCAATAATTCGAAGAGACTTGCAAGGATATTATGAGCACACATAAAGAGTTCAGAAAAGATACAAATATTTATCATAGATAATCTTAATCATAAACTCACAATTCATCGGATCTAGACAAACACACCGCAAAAGAGATTACATCGAATAGATCTCCACGAAGACCGAGGAGAACTTTGTATTGAGATCCAGAGAGAGAGAAGAAGCCATCTAGATACTAGCTATGGACCCGAAGGTCTGTGGTAAACTACTCACAACTCATGGTGAGGGCGATGTTGATGCTGTAGAAGCAATCCGTGATGGATCCCCCTCTGGCGGAGCTCCAAAACAGGCTCCAAGATGGGATCTCACAGGAACAGAAGGTTACGGCGGTGGAATTAGGGTTTTCTCTCTGTTGCTGATGGTTTCGGGGTACATAGGCTTATATAGGAGGAAGGAGGACACCGGGGGACTCACGAGGGGTCCACGAGGCAGGGGCGCGCCCTAGGAAGGGGGGCGCGCCCCCACCCTCGTGGGAACCTCGTGGCTCCTCTGTCGTGGTTCTCAAGTCTCCCGTGCGTGATTTTCTCCAAAAATAACTCTCCCGAAGGTTTCATTCCGTTTGGACTCCATGTGATATTCCTTTTCTGCAAAACCCTGAAAGAGGCAAAAAAACAACAATCTGGACTGGGCCTTTGATTAGCAGGTTAGTCCCAAAAATGATATAAAAGTGTATGACAAAGCCCATTAAACATCCAAGACATCATAAATAATAGCATGGAACAATCAAAAATTATAGATACATTGGAGACGTATCATCGAGCCAAGTGTTCTTGAATTCAGTTCCATTGTCACTTCTGATGTGATTGATCTTGATACCATAGTTATTCATGGCCCTATTTGCGAAGCGTCTGAAGACATCCTGTACTTCAGTCTTAAACAGGATTATGTGCACCCAAATGTATCTACAGTAGTCATCAATGATCACGAAACCATATAAGCAAGCAGTAGTAGTGAGAGTAGAGTAGTGAGTGGGGCCGAATAAGTCCATGTCGAGCAGCTCGAAGGGACGTGGTGTACTCATGATTGTCTTCGAGGGGTGCTTGGCCCTAGTCATCTTTCCAGCTTCGCAAGCACCACACAGATGATCTTTCTTGGACTTGACGCCCTCGATACCTATAACATGCTTCTTCTTGCCGAGAGTGTGTAGGTTCCTCATGCCAGCATGACCAAGTCTTCGATGCCAAAGCCAACACTATGAAGCTTTTGCAAGAAGACATACTGCAAGTTCTGGTCTTGCAGAGAAATCTACCATATACAAATCACCTTTTCGATGTCCTTCGAAGACTAGAGATTTGTCAGATTCCATAAGCACAAGACAACGATATTTTCCAAATATCACAATCATATTTAGATCACACAGCATGGAGACTGACATTAAGTTGTATCCAAGTGATTCAACAAGCATTACTTTGTCCATGTGTTGATCCTTTGAGATAGCAAATCTGCCAAGTCCGAGTACCTTGCTTTTACCAGTGTCAGCGAATGTGATGTGACTTTTGGGAGAAGGACGTAGAGTTGAGTCCATGAGAAGACGTCGATCACCAGTCACGTGGTTGGTACATCCACTGTCAATTATCCATTCAGTGGCTTCCGAAGTAGTACCCTACAGATCAGTTAGCGACATAGTCTTCACAAACAGAAGTGTGAAGCATAAACATTTGATGAACAAGCGGGTTATCGAAGTTTAGGTCGTTGTTAGGTAGGATAGGAAACTTGTCAAGAAACCATGGGACGAAATACATGGTTAAACCATTTGGACATTTGATCCTGCGTCCCAAAAGACATTTAAGATCCCCAGTGTTGGCGTCAGAAGATGATTTTCGGCTGGAGACCCTTCCCTGCAAGAGGAGTTAATTTTTCTTAACCATCCACATCATTAGGGGTGGCTTAGAAGCAATAAGTCAAAGTGCAGCATCTGAGACATTTTGGCTTAGGAGCCCTAGCAAATAGCCTTGCAGGAGGTGAATAATACTCATATGAGTAAGCAGAAAAGTTCTTACTTTTATGAACATAGCAGTTTGATGAAACACACTCATCTTCATAGGTATGAGTATGATTTCCCTGAAAAACATTGACGTTAGGGTGACTCTGTTGAGTCCTTTATATGTATGAAGCCTTTGGACCATATGAAGCCTTTGGTCTGGGGTTTGTCCTCTTCCCAGGTGGTGTCATGATGACATTAACAGGAAGGCACCCAGATCTTCTTCATTGGTGGCCCATTTTAGCAGTTAGTACCAATATACCTGGAAAACACTTCACCATTCAGATTCTTAAACAATTTATAGTTTGCATCAAATGATTCATAAATAATGATTGGGTTAGCACAAGTGAAGCCAGATAAAGTGGATGGATCTACAGGTGGACCCTTTGCAGCAGCCCATGTGGTTTTGGGATACTGCTTAGGCTTCTAGTAGGAACCATCATCATTCATCTTCCTTTCGAACCCAACACCCTCTTTCCTAGGGTTTCGGTTCAGAATCTGTTTCTTTAGGACATCACAAAGTGTCTGATGCCTTTTAAGACTTTTGAACATTCCTGTTTCAAGCAATGTCTTCAACCTGGCATTCTCATCAGCAATAGTAGTGGTATCCTCCTTAGAGGGGTTAGTTACCACATCAGCAGTTGACGATATTGCGACAGTAGCAGCAGTAGAACATTCAACAATAGAGGTAGCGTTATCACGCTCAAGGCATTTTAGACATGGTGGTTCAAATCCTTCCTGAGCGGGACTGATTTGTTGAGCACGAAGTGACTCGTTTTCTTTTTGAAGATCTTCATGAGCCACTCTCAATTTCTCAAGTTCTTGCTTCCTTTGAAGATAATCATAGGAAAGCTTTTCATGAGTAGTTGAGAGCATTTCATGACAACTTTCAAGTTCCTCGTAATTAACATGAAGATTTTTTATGTCTTCAATTAAGGACTGAGATCGGGTCATTTCCGCATCCAACAGATCATCGCTTTTGTCTAACAGTTTTTGAATATGTTCCATAGCTTTCTGTTGTTCAGTAGCAATTTTAGCAAGTGTTCTATAGCTTGGTTTGGATTCACCATCAGAGTCATCTTCACTTGAGGTTTGAAAGTAAGCATCGTGTGAGTTTACCTTGGCACCACGTGCCATGAAGCAGAAGGTGGGAGTAGAGTCATCTTCATCCGTGGCACTTGTGTTGGTGATGAGGCCATGGTCTTCAGTGTTAAAGATAGACTTGGCAACATATGCTGAAGCCAGAGCTAGGCTTGCCACGCCTGAATCGGACTCCTCTTCAGACTCCACCTCTGCTTCCTCAGAAGCAAACTCCTCCTCTGAATCTATCTCTTTGCCAACAAAAGCACGAGCCTTGCCAGTCGAGCTCTTCTTGTGTGATGAAGACTTTGACGAAGACTTGGAAGAAGACTTTGAGAACTTCCTTTTCTTCTTGTCATCAGAATCATATTCCTTGATCTTCTTCTCTTCTTGTTTTCGTTTTCCCACAGTGGACACTCAGAGATGTAGTGACCAGGTTTCTTGCACTTGTGGAAAGTTCTCTTCTTGTAGTCACGAGAGGAAGCTTCATCATTTCTTGAGCTGGATCTTGAATACTTCCCGAAATTTTTCTTCCTTGAGAACCTTTGAAACTTCTTCACAAGCATTGCTAGTTCTCTGCCAATGTCTTCAGGATCGTCAGAACTACAGTCAGATTCTTCTTCAGATGAGGAAACAACCTTTGCCTTCAAGGCGTGAGTTCGACCATAGTTGGGTCCATAGATGTCTCTTTTCTCAGATAGTTAAAACTCATATGTGTTGAGCCTCTCAAGTATGTCAGATGGATCGAGAGTCTTGTAGTCAGGACGTTCTTGAATCATCATGGCTAGGGTGTCAAATGAGCTGTCAAGTGATCTCAGTAGCGTCTTGACGATTTTATGCTTTGTGATCTCAGTGGCGCTGAGTGCATGAATCTCATTGGTAATGTCAGTGAGGCGATCAAATGTGAGTTGGACTTTCTCATTGTCGTTTCTCTTGAAGCGGTTGAAGAGGTTGCGAAGAACACTGATCCTTGAGTCTCTTTGGGTTGAGACGCCTTCGTTGACCTTGGAGAGCTAGTCCCAGACCAGTTTCGACGTTTCCAGAGCACTCACACGGCCATACTGTCCTTTGGTCAGATGACCACAGATGATATTCTTAGCAGTTTAATCCAGCTGAATGAACTTCTTGACATCAGCAGGAGTGACACCTTCCCCGGCTTTGGGAACGCCTTTCTTGACGACATACCAGAGGTCGATGTCAATAGCTTCAAGATGCATGCGCATCTTATTCTTCCAGTAGGGGTAATCAGTGCCATCGAAGACAGGACACGCAGCGGAGACTTTGATTATCCCAGTAGTTGACATAGCTAAAACTCCAGGTGGTTAAACCGAATCACATAGAACAAGGGAGCACCTTGCTCTGATACCAATTGAAAGTGCAAGTTGTCGACTAGAGTGGGGTGAATAGGCAATTTTTACGAAAGTCTTCAAAACACAAGGGCTTTGAAGACAACCGATAGAAATGAACCTATATGATATGTAGCGGAAGACAAAAATAACATGAATCGAGATGGAAGATATAACTGAAGCTAAACAGAGA
This sequence comes from Secale cereale, assembly GCA_902687465.1. NCBI lineage: Eukaryota > Viridiplantae > Streptophyta > Magnoliopsida > Poales > Poaceae > Secale > Secale cereale. Next base: position 317,309,877 of record LR738713.1, read on the forward strand.
GAAGTCTTCACACAGTGAAGTCAAATAGATTAGACAGATGAGTAATGGCTTCACAAAGATAAACTGACATGTAAATAAGATAGGGATAGAACCAGTTGCTTGATGGAGACAAGGATTTGGTAGACCAGTTCCAGTTGCTGTCTTAACCGTACATCTGGTTAGGACGGCTAGGTACTCAAACCTAAGGACACACAGTCCTCACCATATTCCCCTTGAGCTAAGGACACACAATCCTCTCCCAATCACTCGGGTAAGTCTTCAAGGTAGACTTCCGAACCTTCACAAACTTCGTTCACTGGCGGTCCACAGTCACTCTAGGACGCTCTGAACGTGACGCCTAACCGGCTAGAGGAAGCACAGTCCTCAAGTGTAACAAGTCTTCAAGTCACATAGACAGAAAGACTTTAGTGATGCTTAACTCTCTTTGGCTTTGGGTATTTTGGGTTTCGTCCTCAAAAGGATCTTTTCTCTCAAAGGCTTCGGAGGTGGGTTGCTCTCAAACGACAAAAGCCGTGCACTAACTCTGAGCGGCCACCAATTTATGGTGTAGGGGGTGGGCTATTTATAGCCATGAGGCAACCCGACATGATATGTCCGAAATGACCCTTGGTCACTAAGGAACTGACACGTGTCCAATGATCGGATTGTGAACACACGTGGCAACTTTACTTGAGCTCCAAGTAAAGCTGACTTATCCAACTCTCGATAAGATTTGCTCTCTTTTGTCTTCGCTTGAAGACATAGGTGTTTTGGTTGAGCATCACATCAGTCATTCGACTATGTTCACTTGGACCCCACTTAACAGTACGGTGGTTCCTATGACTCAAGAAGGAATAAAAAGAACTATGAAAGAAACTATGTCTTCGCGTTCTATAGTCTTCAATGATTGTCTTGATAGGTCATTATCTTCACGTGAATGTCTTCACGCACCACCACTGACTTCAATGTCTTCACACATTTTTAAGGGTCATCTCTGGAAGTTAAACCGAATCTGTGAGGGACTATTACCTGTGTTATCCTGCAATTCTCACAAACACGTTAGTCCCTCAACCACGTTTGTCGTCAATACTCCAAAACAAACTAGGGGGCACTAGATGCACTTACACTTTGGAATACGACACTGCTTGACATAGAAAAAATCAACTTTTATTACAAAGGGTAATGGGTACAACGGTGTGATGCTACAAACGATCATATCAGCATGGTGACACTACGCCTGCTAAGGTAGCTCTATGCTAGCAGCGGAACAACTCGTGGCAGTGGAAAACTTCTAGAAGCGGAACAATGATGAAGGTGGTGAACTCCACTCCGCAGGGACTATGGCTGGGACACCGTCTAGCTCGCACGATCGGTAACCTCAACAAGTAATCAATCAATCACAGCATCACCTGCAATCTAGCATGCACGCCAGGTGAGTACATTGAATGTACTTGCAAGCTCACAATAACCAAAAGCATCAAGGCAAGACAATAACATAGCATTAGAAGGTTAAGTTATTAACTACTATGATGTGGAAGCAATAACTAAGCATGATATGGTACTACTAAAATACTGATGAACGAACATCTCAAGAACTATCTCACTCTTGGCTAACTGGCCAAGCAATAAATCATCTCGATCACCTCGTGATCAATACCTCCACATGATCCTTGCGTGACCACATCCCAAACTGAATGATCATCCTTAAGATTATCCCAGCATCATCATCGGCATCCTGCCAAAACTGTTACTGCTCACATAAATATATATATAAGTCATCTAAAAAGTAATTCCATCATGTGAGTGTTAATCGAATGGTGTGACCTAGTACGAACTATGCCCATGATCGAGGATGCGGCTATCGATGGATTAAATACACTCTGCAGAGGTTAGCACACTGTACCCACATCATAGAACCCATGGCCTCGTGCTCCCATTCGGGTGGACCAACGGCCTTCTGATAAAACCAATCTACTGCAATGACACTCTCCCGGCCACTCCGAGCAACTCCCCTTTGGGATCAGTCCTAGGTGGCCCAGATGTCACCTCGTGACACCCAATTGCCACCGCCGTGGCAAAAACAAAAATGGTCCCAAACGGGGACAAAGGGCCCTATCCAACTACAGGAACACAAGGCTTGTGGCCGCCTACCTGATCAGGGTGGCACACACACATAACCTTCCCTAGTTGAAGGCACCGGCGAGAGGCATAACAATAGACCGCATTAGGGCCTTCCCATAAAGGCAAATGTGGCTGCACTGGAAAAGCCTGGTTCGGTGGCACCTGATCAACAAAATGACGGAATTTATCCCCAAGGTAGATATGTGAGAACTGATACTCCGATAGCAACTATCCACCTGAAATCCAACTCATAGCAATATCCAACAAATAATCCATAACATAGCAAGGTCATATCACCATACTCCGAGGGTAGCATATCGACTAAATCCTGAATCCAAAGATAATGATGCTACTGACCCAATAACAATATCAGTATATTAACCTAAGATCCACATGATAGCATCAAATCAATAATACTCCAAAGAATAATATCAGATACCAGCATGATGAAAATAATATAAGCCACTAATAATCCGAAGGCAACAAGTTATCCATCATCTGCAAAGCATTACTCCTAGAAATCCAATCATTATCATGGAAATAGCAAGATCAATACAGCTCCAAGAAATGCCATGAATTAATCATACATAGCTAATGCAATATTTTAAATAAGTTCAAATAAATAAACCATGATATTGCATTGCAGTCACGCAAATGGAGGGTGTGGCTTGCCTTGCTCCAAGAAAGTGGTGGAAAGCTCCTGGTGTTCATCAAGCACACAAAACACTCTGAATTGTTTTTTGAAAGCTTTCGTAAATAACACATAATGCATTTTTCTCTTCCTAGAAAATCTAGACAACAGAAAAAATACCAAACTCTAGATTTAAATGGACTTGTAGTATAGGAGTTATTCATGGTCAAAGTTGAGTCAAATCTAGATTTAAATGGAATATAAAAGAAAATCGGAAAACCTCAGGGGGTGACGTCGAAGGCGTACAGTGGAAAGACGCTTCCACTTACGTACCCCTTCGGTCCCGCGTGGAGTCGCTGACCGGTGGGCCCCTTCGGATAGGTTTGAGAGAGAGGGGAGGGAGATAGAGGCGAGGCGGCTCACTAGCATCCGTTCGCCGGCATCGAGGCCACGACGGGGTAGGTGATACATCTCCAACGTATCTATAATTTTTTATTATTCCATGCTATTATCTTATCAACTTTGGATGTTTTATATGCATTAATATGCTATTTTATATTGTTTTGGGGACAAACTTATTAACCTAGAGCCTAGTGCTTGTTTCTGTTTTTTTCCTTGTTTTGAGTTTCGCAAAAAAGGAATATCAAACGGAGTCCAAACAGAATAAAACTTTCACGATGATTTTTCTTGGACCAGAAGACACATGCGGAGCATCCCCATGGACGTATCTACATCTCCCACGACACCACTTGGTCCTATGATACGAACCCGAGCCAAGGCTATCAAAGATAAGGTGAACTTGCTCCTCTCTGAACTTCCAATTTATCCCTATGAGACATGGCTACTACCTAAGGAGGAAACCCTATACATGATCAGGTACCTAGAGGATAGCCACGGAGGAACTACACCTAACGAACAAGACCACGAGGACAACAAGTACAAGGACCAAGAGAAGGAGTTGTTTGAAGATCCCAGCCCTCGAAAGACCGACGAGGACTGGACGTCCGACGCCTGGAGGGTCCAGCCAGCCCATGCGCCAGCCTCTGCGAAGTCGACACCGGCCGGACGTCCGACACCAACCGAACGTCCAACACCCTCCACGCCTGGACGACCGGCGCCTCCACAACAGAATTAAAACATCGGAAGAACGTGCTCCACCGGACGACCGACCCCGACCGGACTTCCGACACTTCAATACCGTGCCGAAACATCGGATGGCCGACGCTTGTCGGACATCCAGACCCTCGTGAGCCACCGGATGTCCGGTAACCGTTGGACGTCTGACGTGTGTCTGTGCACAGTGAATCTGGCCGAGGCCCATGTACCCCTCACTTACCCCTTCGTGGCCCTAGACTATATATACTCTACCTCCTCCTCCTAGTTAGGGTTAGCATTGTGTTAGCTCATTTTAGACTAGAGCATTGCTCATCCCTGGTGGTTCTACTCCACCGACAGACCGCGACCTCTACGGAGAAGATCCACAGCGGATTCAAGACCTCCTCTGGGAGAAGATCATCAAGACCTCCTTCTGGAGAAGACTACCACTACTTGTATCGTCCATTGTAGATCTTGGGTCATGTATCTCTATGTGTTCCCGAATCTAGCATATGTGAGACTATTTCTTGTTGATTTGAGTGATATTCTCTCGTTCCCCTTGTGATTTATCCTCGTGTTCTTTGTATTCATCGTGGTATTCCTCTCCAATCGTGAAAGATTGACCTATATCGGGTTAGCCCCGCATCATATGGTATCATGAGCCTTGGTGGGTCACAAATTTAGGGCCCCACAGTTTGTTTTCTAGCCTGATTTTGTTGTTTTTTGTCCAATTTCAAAAATTCCCACAAAAATAGCCATACCATTTTTTTAATTGTGTGTTTGATGAAGTTTTTTTTGCATTTGATCCGTGGATTTCATGTGTGGCATGCAGATCTAGGTTTGTCCCTTCTTTTCCCTGTTTTCCATCCGCAAATTCAGCCAATTTTAACCAAAATCCGACCCTCCACCACGAACCCTAGATGTTCATCCCGTGCCTAAAATCGACCAGGCACCGGACGTCCGACGTCGACCGGTCGTCCGATATCAACCAATCGTCCGACCTCCACCGGACGTCTGACCCAAACTGACGAAACTGATTTTTTTTAGTTTCCGATTCCATTCCTCTTCCGCATACACACTCTTTTACATCCGATTCCTCCCACTTCCGCATATGCATACCCATACAACTATACCCCACAAAACCCTTCCAATACCCACAATTGCAATACCGCAAACCAAAAACGCTTTCCGCAAACCCTACCGATTACACATTTCCATCTTCGACAAGTTGACACGTTTTGTCTTGGATCATTTGAGTTGTGGTTTTTCCGTTTCCTCGGGTGTTTAGGCTAACTTGGAACGGAACGACATCGACAATACAACCACTCAACCTCGACAAGGACGGTAATATCGACAACACCTTTGTATATCCTACCACACATTTGCATTGATAACCCTCATTGACTATTTTGTGTAGCTTTCCTGTCGAGACTAGCCATTTGAGTATTGCCTGGCAACCTCACTTGTGCACATTAGTGAGCATACATTGCATCGAGTACAACATTGTGGTATAGTTTTGGTATCTTGACATCATCTCTTGTGTCACAAGGTTGTCATAGCATATACACAATTGTTATCTCGGTTTGAGAAGTTTTGCATAAGTGCCCTAGCAAAAGAGCTGAAAGACAAAGAGCCAAACAAGCTTTTAAGCAAAAGAGAAAGATAAGCAAAGAGCTTTTAATAAGGAATCATAACACAAAAGCAATATATCATATGGTGTCATAACTGATCATCTTGGATCATTGCATAGAAACAACAAACATATATCATACTTGGGATTGAAGTTGTTGCATTTTTGCCTAGTAGGACGTGCAGAAGTCTCGTATCCGCCTATCGTGCAATGGTGCTAGCGTCTCTCTAGTGATGTGTAGCAAGAGCATTTCCCGCTCACCCTTGGTTTGCACGACCCCATTTATCTATTTGCGCGTGTGTTTTCGTGTACCTATATAGTTATTGGTCTTCTTGTTACATTTGCTCATTTGCGAATCTTTGTCAACATCAGTGAGTCTTACTCACAAATTACAAAAAAATTGTGCATCTATCCTCACTGAGATCCTCCAAAAGCTTTATTTGTGTAGGTGTGAGAATCGACAAGAATTGGTACCAATTATGCTATTTCTGGGTTACATTATAGAGTGATCATCGATCCATCTTCAACTTTGGTCAAGGTACATTTGGTATAGTTCTTCCCTTCTCCCACTCACATATTTTCTTGCGATGATGGATAGGCCAAGTACATCTATGAACCCGCTATTCGAGGATCCTCAAGAATCGAACAACCATGTCACCAAACTACATCTATTTGGTGTTCAATGAGATCTACATCAAGAGAATTAAGCTATGCAAGAGCGCATTGAGCTACTCACCACCAACTTGAGACATTTCAAAGAGCAAACAAAAGAACAATTCGACAACATCAACGCCAACATGTCTTCTCAATTTGACGAGATACGGACTTTTATGATCAACCGATGATCTTCCTCTACGCCATCTCAAAGACGGAGCCACTCAGGTTGTCATTCCGACTCCATCTCCGGCTCAAGTACACCTACATCGAACACTCTTCGTCAAGCCACGCGCCAAGACCGACAAGCAAACCGGAATCCACTTCATGGCAAGAGCTCACAAGAGCAACTTAAAGAGCAAGAACATTGACACCTTCAAAACCAAGCTATAGTTGAGCAAGCGCAAGAAAGGCAACACTTACGCCAACAAGAAGAGCGAGCGCGCCAACACCAAGTTGAGCAAGATGCCGAGGCAGAACGTCAAGGACAACAATGGTGAGAAGACCAAGCTCTTGAGGCGCAACATGCACTACGTGACTCACATCGTGCCGTCGTCGCACACAACCGACATACTCACCAGGAGGAAGAAGCACTTCAAGACAAAGTTCAAGAAAGGCGCTATCAACCAAGAATGCAACGCCAAGCTCGACAAGAACCACAAGTTCAACAAGAGCAACAAGACAGTGAGCATCAACCACACACAACTTGAGGTCGACAATCCTCTACGCCATGATTGCCATAACAATAGGCAAGCAAAGAATGAAGAGCATTGCTATGGCAAGCTCAAGTTCACAATGCCAAAGTTCTCCGGAAGCATCGATCTCGAAGACTATCTCTCATGGGCATTGAAAGTTGACAATATCTTTCGGCTACACAACTATGATGAAGAAAAGAAGATTGCAATGGCATCCCTTGAGTTCCAAGACCATGTTCTTATTTGGTGGGAACAAGTCATTGAGAGGCGAGAAGCAAGAGGTGAGCCACCCATCACTACGTGGAATCAAATTAAGGGTGTCATGAGGGCGCGTTTTGTGCTAACACACTATAACCACGACTTGTTCAAGAAGTTGCAACTCCTCAAGCAAGGCACTAAGTTCGTTGAAGAGTAATACAAGGAAATGGAGATTTCCATGATAAGATCCAACATCAAGGAAGATGAAGAGCAAATGATGGCAAGATTCTTGAATGGACTCAACTATCCTATAAGAAAATTGTGGGTTTTCAACCGTACATGAACCCCCTCGAGCTATTACACCAAGCAACTAAAGCGGAGTGACAAGTACAAGAATACTACAAGTACTCCAAGTTCACTTCCAAGAACTACGACTCCTACAACCAAGCTTCAAGAACTTCGGCGCCCCTACCTCTACCAAACCATCTCCAATCATAGGTGATAAGTCAAGCTACAAGACTTTGACAACATCAATCCATCCTCCTACTACGACCAAATTCAAGCCGAGAGCTTCATCATCTACAACTGCTACCGAGGATACCTTCAAGACGAGTTCCATCAAATGTTTCAAATGTCAAGGATGAGGCCACAAGTCATTTGAGTGCAAAAATGTACGGACCATGATGGTCAACGACCATGGCTCCTATGACTCTATGAGCGATGACGAGATGGAAGCCCTTGAGCACGTGGCCATGCATCTGAGTGAATGAGGATGAAGACAATCAAATCTTTTGTGACAATGATTCAAGTCCAAATCTCATTGTCTCCGAAGTCTTGACACTTGAACATCGACAAGAAGAAGAACAACGTTGCCACATATTCCACACCAAGGCCGACATCAATGAATGTTCCATCAAGGTTATCATCGATGGAGGAAGTTGTCACAACTTGGCAAGTGAAGAGCTATGTGACAAGCTTCAATTGGTCAAGATGAAGCACCCTCATCCCTACAAGGTCCAATGGCTCGGTGATGCCAGAACTATTCGAGTTGAGTACACCATGCAAGTATCCTTCAAGATAGGCGCCTATGAGGACACATTGGAGTGTGATGTGGTACCTATGTCCGTTTGCCACCTCCTTCTTGAACAGCCATGGAAATTTGACCGCGGAGTCATCCAGAATGGACGTACCAACCATTATAGCTTCAAAATGAAGGGCAAGGAGTTTTTGCTACGCCCCATGCTGCCAAGTCAAGTGGTCGCCGACAAGCAAGTATCCACACATCATGGAGAGAATGGTGAGAGAGTGATCAACCAAAAGGAGATGAGAGCCACAAGCCCAATCGAGTGCCTCCATGATGAGCGACAAGAAGCAACTAGTGCCTTTTGCTACCAAAAGTGAGATGAGAGAAGTGTGTGAGAACCCATCAAGTGTCTTTCACCTTGTGCTCTTATCCAAAGGGAACAACCTAACACTTCACCACCTCTACCTTTAGTGTTGTCTCAATTTTTGCAGGAATTCCAAGATGTCTTTCCCGATGAGCTACCTCCGGTTCTACCTCCTCTTTACAACATAGAACACTGCATTGACCTCATCCCCGGAGCACCTCTTCCTAACAAGGCACCATACCGCGTGAACCCCGAAGAAACCAAGGAGATCCAATGGCAAGTTCAACAACTCATCGACACCGGTCACGTACACGAAAGCATGAGCACTTGTGCTGTTCCGGTAATCCTTCTCCCCAAGAAAGATGGCACTTATCGAATGTGTTCTGATTGCCATCCAATCAATGCTATCACCATTAGATATCGTCACCCAATCCCACGCTTAGATGATATGCTAGATGAGCTTAGCGGAGCCACAATCTTTTCCAACATTGATCTTAAGAGTGGCTACTATCAAATCCGCATAAGGGTGATGAGTGGAACACCGCTTTCAAAACGAAGTTCGTATTATACGAATGGCTTGTTATGCCTATGGGCTTATCCGAAGCACCCGTCACGTTCATGAGAGTGATCCACTATGTTCTTAGACCTTACACTGGAATATTGGTAGTAGTCTACTTTGATGACATCCTTGTGTTTAGCAAGTCTCTAAAAGATCATGTCAGTCATCTTAGCACCGTTTTGCAAACCCTTCGCAAAGAGAAACTCTATGCCAACATGGAGAAGTGCAAATTTGGTGTAGACAAACTTCTATTCCTTGGATTTGTTGTCTCATCAAAAGGTGTGCATGTAGACGAAACTAAGATTGAAGCTATTAAAACTTGGCCCAAACCAACAAACTTACAACAAGTGCGTAGCTTAGGTCTAGTCGGATTCTATTGATGATTAGTTAAGGATTTTAGCATGATTGCTATGCCTTTACATGTTTTTAGCAAGAAGAACGCACCCTTTGTTTGGGGTCCACCTCAAGAAACCGTGTTCAATGAGCTTAAAAACTTGCTTACACATGCACATTTGCTTGCTTTACCCAACTTTGATAAACCTTTCGAGGTACATTGTGACGCTAATGGTACCGGCATAGGAGGTGTGTTAATGCAAGAGAAGCGCCCGATTACTTATTTTAGTAAAAAAGTATCCGGAGCGCAACTTAACTACCCCATCTATGACAAAGAGCTATACGCTTTAGTGAGAGTCTTGCATATTTGGGAACACTATCTCCGCCCTCATGAGTTCATTCTTCACACGGACCATGAAATACTTAAGTATCTTAAGGGTCAAACTAAGTTGAACAACTTGCATGCTAAGTGGAGAGAGTTCATAGAGTCCTTTCCCTATGTCATCTAATACATTAAAGGCAAGGAGAACGTTGTGGCAGATGTGCTTTCCCGCAGATGCATGCTTGTTACCCAACTTGAGTTGAATGTTATTGGCTTTGAGCACATAAAAGACTTGTATGAGAATGTAATGTCTACTACGCAAATTTATTCTTGTAGACACGTGTAGGGGCTCCAAGCGCAGACTTTTGTATGACAATAACAATTTTCCCTCAAGTGGATGACCTAAGGTTTATCAATCCGTAGGAGGTGTAGGATGAAGATGGTCTCTCTCAAACAACCCTGCAACCAAATAATAAAAAGTCTCTTGTGTCCCCAACACACCAAATACAATGGTAAATTTTATTGGTGCACTAGTTTGGCAAAGAGATGGTGATACAAGTTTAATATGGATAGTAGATATTGATTTTAGTAATAGTAACAATAAAAAACAACAAGGTAGCAATTGATAAAACGGAGCACGAACGGTATTGCAATTCTTGAAAACAAGGCCTAGTGTCCGTACTTTCGCTGGTGCAATATCTCAACAATGCTAATATAATTGGATCATATAACCACCCCTCAAAGCGCGATGAAGAATCACTCCAAAGTTCCTATCTAGCGGAGAACCTAAGAATAAATTGTTTGTAGGGTACGAAACCACCTCAAAGCCATTCATTCCGTTCGATCTATTCAAAAGTTCGTACTAAAATAACACAAAGCTATTCTTTCTGTTTGATCTATCCTAAAGTTCGTAGTAAAATAACACACGGTATTCTTTCTGATCGATCTATCAAGAATTCGTACTAAAATAACACAAGTTATTCTTTCTGATCAATCTATCAAGAGTTCGTAATACAATAATCACAAAAAAAATTCATATTCATAATACTCAATCCAAGACAAAGAACTTCAAAGAGTGCCCCAAGATTTCTATCGGAGAAACAAAGACAAGATGGTGCATCAACCCCTATGCATACATTACCAAAATGTCACCGCGGGAATCCGCAAGTTGAGTGCCAAAACATATATCAAGTGAATCAATACGATACCCCATTTTCACCACGAGTATTCAATTGCAAGACATATATCAAGTGTTCTCAAATCCATAAAAGTATTCAATCCAAAGAAATCTCAAGGGAAAAAAATCAATTCATCACAAGATAGAGAGGGGAAAACACCATATGATCCGACTATATTAACAAAGCCCGCGATACATCAAGATTGTGCATCTCAAGAACACGAGAGAGGGAGAGATTAAACACATAGCTACTGGTACAAACCCTCAGCCCCGAGGGTGGTCTACTCCCTCCTCATCATGGTGGCCACCGGGATGATGAAGATGGCCACCGGTGATGGTTTCCCCCTCTGATGGAGTGGCGGAAAGGGCTCTAGATTGGATCTCATGGACTACAAAGCCTTGCGGCGGCGGAACTTCTGATCTAGGTCTACCCCGAAGGGTTTCAGAATATAAAGTATTAAACCCAAATTTGTTGATTCGACACAAGGGGAGCCAAAGAATACTCTTAAGTATTAGCAACTGAGTTGTCAATTCAGCCACACTTGGAAACTTAGTATCTGCAGCAAGATAGTTTAGTAGCACAGTAATATGATAGTGGCGGTAGCAGCAATAAAAAGTAAAGATAGTGTTTTTGTAGTTTTTCTAATAATAGCAACGGAAAAGTAAATAAGCGGCAAGCAATATAGGTAAAGCTCGTAGGCATTGGATCGGTGACGGGAAATTACGTTGGATGCAATTCATCATGTAGAAGTTATAACCTAGGGTGACACGGAACTGGTTCCAGTTCATCAATGCAATGTAGGCATGTATTCCGAATATAGTCATACATGCTTATGGAAAAGAACTTGCATGACATCTTTTGTCCTACCCTCCCGTGGCAGCGGGGTCCTATGGGAAACTAAGGGATATTAAGGCCTCCTTTTAATAGAGTACTAGACCAAAGCATTAACACATAGTGAATACATGAACTCCTCAAACTATGGTCATCACCGGGAGTGGTCCTTATTATTGTCACTTCGGGGTTGCCGGATCATAACACATAGTAGGTGCCTATAGACTTGCAAGATAGGATCAAGAACACACATATATTCATGGAAACATAATAGGTTCAGATCTGAAATCATGGCACTCGGGCCCTAGTGACAAGCATTAAGCATAGCAAAGTCATAGCAACATCAACCTCAGAACATAGTGGATACTAGGGATCATACCCTAACCAAACTAACTCGATTACATGATAGATCCCATCCAACCCATCACCGTCCAGGAAGCCTACGATGGAATTACTCACGCACGGCGGTGAGCATCATGGAATTGGTGATGGAGGAAGGTTGATGATGACGATGGCGACGATCTCCACTCTCCGGAGCCCCGAACGTACTCTAGATCAGCCCTCCCGAGAGAGATTAGGACTTGGCGGCGGCTCCATCTCGTGAAACGTGATAATTCTTTATCCTTGGTTTTCTCTCTCCACGAAACGGAATATATAGGACCTGGGGATACGTCGGTGGGGCATCGGGGTGCCCTCGAGGCAGGGGGCGCGCCCCCCACCCTCGAGGATAGCCCGTGGCCCCCCCCGGTGTGGATCTTCTTGCTGATATTTTTTATATTTTCTGAAATAAATCTCCGTTGATTTTCAGGCAATTCCGAGAACTTTTTATTTCTGCACAAAAACAACACCATGGCAGTTCTGCTGAAAAAAGCGTCAGTCCGGGTTAGTTCCATTCAAATCATGCAAGTTAGAGTCCAAAAGAAGGGCAAAAATGTTTGGAAAGTAGATACGTTGGAGACGTATCAACTCCCCCAAGCTTAAACCTTTGCTTGTCCTCAAGCAATTCAGTTGATAAACTGAAAGTGATAAAGAAAAAATTTGACAAACCCTGTTTGCTCTTGTTATTGTAAATATGTAAGCTAGCATTCAGGTTTTCAACAAGATCATGAACTAACCACATCCACAATAAGTTTCAGGTCTCAAGACTACTCACATCAATAGCATAATCAACTAGCAAGCAATAATAATAAACCTCGGATGACAACAGTTCTCAAAACAATCATGATATGATATAACAGGATGGTATCTCGCTAGCCCTTTCTGAGACCGCAAAACATAAATGTAGAGCACCTTTAAAGATCAAGGACTGACTAGACATTGTAATTCATGGTAAAAGAGATCCAGTCATGATCATACTCAATGCAAATTAATAGTAATACATGCAACGGCAGAGGTGCTCTCCTACTGGTTCTTTTTGATAAGAGGATGATGACTCTGCATAAAAGTAAATAGATAGGCCCTTCACAAAGGGGATCAAGGATTTGTAGAGGTGCCAGAGCTCGATTTTTAAATAGAGATTGAATAACATTTTGAGCGGTATACTTTCATTGTCAACATAACAACCAAGAATCTCGATATCTCACATTATAGGCGGTTCCCAAACAAAATGGTAAAGTTTATACTCCCCCAACCACCAACAAGCACACTCCACGGCCAGCCGAATCCATAGGTTACCGCCCAAACAAGCAACAACCCTGAGGGAGTTTTGTTTAATTATTATGATTTTGAGCATGGGACTGGGCATCTCGGTTACCAGCCATTTTCTCGCGAATGATGAGCGGAGTCCACTCATCGTGAGAATAACCCACCTAGCATGGAAGATATAGACAGCCCTAGTTGATACATGAGCTGTTCGAGCATACAAAACAGAATTTCATTTGAAGGTTTAGAGTTTGGCACTTACAAATTTACTTGGAACGGCAGGTAAATACCGCATATAGGAAGGTATGGTGGACTCATATGGAATAACTTTGGGGTTTATGGAAGTGGATGCACAAGCAGTATTCCCACTTAGTACAAGTGAAGGCTAGAAAGAGACTAGGAAGCGACCAGCTAGAGAGCAACAACGGTCGTGAACATGCATTAAAATTAATCAACAATGAATGCAAGCATGAGTAGGATATAAGTCACCGTGAACATAAATATTGTGAAGGCTATGTTGATTTGTTTCAACTACATGCGTGAACATGTGCCAAGTCAGATCACTTAAATCATTCAGAGGAGGATACCACCCATCATACCACATCACAACCATTTTAATATCATATTGGGACGCAAGATAGACCATTATAAACTCTCAACTAATAAAGCATGGCATAAGCAGCTATGATCTCTAATTGTCATTGCAAGCATGTTTCATTCATAACAAGTTGAATCAAGAACGACGAGTAATCATATTTACAAAAACAAGAGAGGTCGAGTTCATACCAGCTTTTGTCATCTCAATTAGTTCATCGTATATCATCCTTATTACCTTTCACTCGCACGACCGAACGGTGTGGAAAATAATAATAGTGCACGTGCATTAGACTAAGCTGGAATCTGTAGGCATTCAATACAAGAGAGAAGACAAGGTAATATGGCTCAAGGTTAAATCAACAACAAAGCATATGAGAGCCACTAAGTATTTTCAATCATGGTCTTCTACTCTTAACCCCTAAAGAAAAGAAAAGAAACTATTTACACGGGAAAGCTCCCAACAAGCAAAAGAAGAACGGGAAATCTTTTTGGGTTTTCATTTTTAGTTACTACTACAAGCAAAGAAAGTAAACTAGCTAGAAGCTACAACTGATATTTTTTGTTTTTTTGGGTTTTTCTGGCACACAAGAAAAAGACTAAGAAAAAGAAATTGAAACTAAGCATGGATGGTATAGTGAAAGAGTGTGAGCACCGACAGCTAGAATAAGTGTGAACATGAATGTAAGTCGGTGAGAAACATGTACTCCCCCAAGCTTAGGCTTTTGGCCTAAGTTGGTCTATGGCCATGAATCGAAGCCACTCCCTCCAGTGTACTGTGATGTGTCCTCTGGATGCCACTGGTTGGCGAGCTTGTCTAGATCGCACCCATAAACAGATTGACGGGAAGGATCAAGTGGTGGTTCTGCCTCAGGCTCTAAAGCTTGTGCCTGGCCTTGGTATTGGTAGAAGACATTGAGGTGATGAGGAATACGCACGTAGATAGATTAAACAAAGAAGGTGCAGGCAAGGTAACAATTTCACAATATATTTCATCAAACCTCAATTTATAAAGTAGCTGCATATTTTTGCCTTTAACAATAAAGTCATGAGCTACCATGCTCTTGTAGTCTAGATAAACAGGGGCAAACAGTTTTTATTCCTTCTCATGATGCCTAATAGGTATATTAAAATGTTCAACAAGGCGAGAAGCAAAGATGCCTCCAAAGACGGGCCCCTTTGAGCGGTTAAGACTCAATCGTTTGGCAACGACGGCGCCCAAGCTAAAGGTTGTGTCGCAAAACAAAGCATGGCGTAAAATGATAATATTAGGGGCACTAAGATTTCCACTGTTCCCGCGACCAATTAAACACCTACTAGCAAATAAAGCAAAGTAGCGCAGAACAGGGAAGTGTATACTAGTGATTCTTGCCCCTGCAACTTGTCTAGTTTCGCCTTTGGCTATCATATCAATAAACCCTTCGACGTCTTCATGACGTGGTTCATCAAGTCTACCTTCAAAGGGTACTTTGCATATTTCACAAAAGTCTAACAGTGATATCTCCTTAACCACATCATATAAGCGAAACTCCACAGTAGGTGGTGTTTTCCTAGAATGAAAATGAAAGCTTTGCGTAAAAATATTGGTGAGTAAGAGATGCTGCTCTTTTTGGTCGTTGATGAAGTCGGTGAGGCCTGCATTATTCGCCATCCAATAAAAGTCTTCGTAAATACCGGCGGACATCATGAAATTATTACAAGGCCATTCGCACGATCGAACTTCCACCATGCGAGGAAGATGATACTTGGGCTTCTTATTTTCTTCTTTCTTCTTCTCCTCTGAGCTCTTGCTGGAAGAGCCCCTCAATATTCTTTTTAACATTTTTCTTTTCTAAAAATTTCTGAATTTTTTAGTAACTCACAATAAAAGTTAACCAAACTCAATAAGATTGATAGCAACAACTCCTATAAGTGCCTAGAGGCTATATCCTGCATTAGAACTACTTGGGACCAAGAAAATTTGACATGCAAGCTCAAGAACAAGGTCACCACAGCAGCATAAATTTGCAACAAATAAAGCACTAGAACAAAAACTAATTGGACCAATGGAGGAGTCACATACCAAGGAACAATCTCCCCAAACAGTTTGGTGAATGGTTCTTTGAGAAAGGAGATCGAAAATGGCAGCAAAATGAGCTAGAACTCGGGTTTGAGTTGGTTGGGGATTTTTTTGGGAGGAAGAAGAAGAGCATGGGTGAAAGGATAAGTGGAGGGGGGCCACGTGGGGCCCTCGAGGAAGGGGGGCGCGCCCTGTGCCCTCGAGGCCACGTGCTGGATCCCCTCGCTGTGTGTTCAGTGCCATATTTTCTTAAATATTCTAGAAAAAACCATATTTCATTTTCATGGCATTTGGAGAACTTTTATTTTCGGGATTTTTTTATTGCACGGATAAGTCTGGAAACAGACAGTTAATTCTATTTTTTCTTTTATTTAACCTAATTAACAGAAAGTAAAAGGAGGGTACAGAAGGTTTGTGCTATCTAGATTCACCTATCCCATGCTCATCAAAAGGAATCCATTAACAAGGTTGATCAGGTCTTGTTAATAAACTCTTTACGAGTAATATGAAACTGGAGAATTTTCGAATAACACTATGTTACCTCAATGGGGATATGTATGTCCCCAACAATAAGTATGTCATATGCCTTCTTGATAGTAGGAATAGGAAGCTCAAAACCTCCAATAGTGATGGTTGAAGTTTTTTCAATATAATTGATACTATGAACCTGAGGTTGTTTCCTCGGAAAGTGTACCGTATGCTCATTACCATTGACATGAAAAGTGACATTGCCATTGTTGCAATCAATAACAGCCCCTGCAGTATTCATAAAAGGTCATGCAAGAATAATAGACATACTATCATCCTCGGGAATATCAAGTATAACAAAGTCCGTTAGAATAGTAACATTTGCAACTACAACAGTCACATCCTCACAAATACCGATAGGTATAGTAGTTGATTTATCAGCCATTTGCAAGGATATTTCAGTAGGTGTTAACTTACTCAAGTAAAGCCTACGATATAAAGAGAGAGGCATAACACTAACACCTGCTCCAAGATCACACAAAGCAATTTTAACATAGTTTCTCTTAATGGAGCAAGGCATAGTAGGTACTCCTGGATCTCCTAATTTCTTAGGCATTCCACCCTCGAAAGTGTAATTGGCAAGCATGGTGGAGATCTCTACACCAGGTATCTTTCTTTTGTTGGTAATAATATCTTTCATATACTTGGCATAAGGATTTGTTTTAAGCACATTAGTCAAACACATACGCAAAAAGATAGGTCTAATCATTTCAGCGAAGCGCTCAAAATCTTTATCATCCTTTTTCTTGGATGGTTTTGGAGGAAAAGGCATGGGTTTCTGAACCCATGCTTCTCTTTCCCTACCGTGCTTCCTAGTAACAAAGTCTCTCTTATCATAACGTTGATTCTTTGATTGTGGGTTATCAAGATCAACAGCGGGTTCAATCTCTACATCATTATCATTGCTAGGTTGAGCATCGACATGAACATCATCATTAATATTATCACTAGGTTCATGTTCATTACCAGATTGTGTCTCAGCATCATAAACGGATATATCATTGGGTTTCTCAGGTGGGTGAGCTACGGGTTCACTAGAAGCATGCAAGGTCCTATCATTTTTCTTTTTCTTCTTCTTAGAGAAACTAGGTGCATCTATATTAGTCCTCTGAGAATCTTGCTCAATTCTCTTAGGGTGGCCTTCAGGATACAGAGGTTCCTGAGTCATTTTACCACCTCTAGTTGCAACTCTAACAGCATAGTCATTGTTCTTACTATTTAATTCATTGAGCAAATCATTCTGAGATTTAAGTACTTGTTCTACTTGAGTGGTGACCATGGAAGCATGTATACTAATAAGTTTCAGTTCATCTTTAGCACTAGACAGATAATCACTCAAGCGTTCAATCATATGAGCATTGTGTTGTAATTGTCTACCAACATAAGCATTGAAGATTTCTTGTTTCACAATAAAATTGTCAAACTCATCTAAACATTGGCTAGCAGACTTATAACGAGGAATATCACCTCATCAAATCTATAAAGATAATTTACCTTTACTACCTGTGTCGGGTTATTAAGACCATGTATTTCTTCAATAGGCGGTAAATTCTTAACCTCTTCAGCTTTAATACCTTTTTCTTTCATAGATTACTTTGCCTCTTGCATGTCTTCAGGACTGAGAAATAGAACACCTCTTTTCTTCGGAGTTGGTTTAGGGGCTAGTTCAGGAAGTGTCCAATTATTTTCATTGGCCAGCATATTATTCAATAATAATTCAGCTTGTTCCACTGTTCTTTCCCTGAAAACACAACCAGCACAACTATCCAGGTGGTCTCTGGAAGCATCGGTTAGTCCATTATAAAAGACATCAAGTATATCATGCATATCAAGAGGATGATCAGGCAAATCATTAAGTAACTGGAGAAGCCTCCCCCAAGCTTGTGGGAGACTCTCTTCTTCAGTTTGCACAAAGTTATATATTTCCCGTAAGGCAGCTTGTTTCTTATGAGCGGGAAAATATTTAGCAGAAAAGTAATACATCATATCCTGGGGACTACGCACACAACCAGGATCAAGATAATTAAACCAAGTATTAGCATCACCCTTTAACGAGAACGGAAACAGCTTAAGGATATCGTAGCAACGAATCTTTTCGTCATTGGTAAACAGGGTGGCTATATCATTCAATTTGGTAAGATGTGCCACAACAGTTTCAGACGCATAGCCATGGAAAGGATCAGATTCAACCAAAGTAATTAACTCAGGATCAACAGAGAATTCATAATCCTTATCAGTGACACATATAGGTGAAGTAGCAAAAGCAGGGTCATGTTTCATTCTAGCATTCAAGGACTTTTCTTTTAACTTAGCTAATAACTTCTTAAGATCATATCTACCAGATTGTGTTTCATTCTAGCATTCAAGGACTTTTCTTTTAACTTAGCTAATAACTTCTTAAGATCATATCTATTGGGAGTAGTTTCATCATCACTTTCATAAATATCATCAACATTTGCACTCTCCCTAACCTTAGCAATTTGTTCATCTAGAAATTCATCTAGTGGCACATTATCAGGCATAGAGGTAGTTTCATCATACATAGCAGAAGTGGCATCATCAAGAACATACGACATATCAGATTCAATAGCAGGAGTAGGTGTCGTAAGTTTACTCATAACAGAAGGAGAATCAAGTGCAGAGCTAGATGGCAGTTCCTTACCTCCCCTCGTAGTTGAGGGTAAGATCTTGGTTTTTGACTCCTTCAAATTCTTCATAGTGATAAGCAGATATAAATCCCAAGTAACTTAAAGAATAGAGCTATGCTCCCCGGCAACGGCGCTAGAAAATAGTCTTGATAACCCACAAGTGTAGGGGATCGCAATAGTTTTCGAGGGTAAAGTATTAAACCCAAATTTGTTGATTCGACACAAGGGGAGCCAAAAAATACTCTTAAGTATTAGCAACTGAGTTGTCAATTC
Organism: Secale cereale; assembly: GCA_902687465.1. Classification (NCBI taxonomy): domain Eukaryota; kingdom Viridiplantae; phylum Streptophyta; class Magnoliopsida; order Poales; family Poaceae; genus Secale; species Secale cereale. Next base: position 317,329,234 of record LR738713.1, read on the forward strand.
AACCACACCTGGAGACTTAGTATCTGCAGCAAGATAGTTTAGTAGCACAGTAATATGATAGTGGCGGTAGCATCAATAAAAAGTAAAGATAGTGTTTTTGTAGTTTTTGTGATAATAGCAACGGAAAAGTAAATAAGCGGCAAGCAATATAGGTAAAGCTCGTAGGCATTGGATCGGTGATGGGAAATTACATTGGATGCAATTCATCATGTAGAAGTTATAACCTAGGGTGACACAGAACTAGCTCCTGTTCATTAATGCAATGTAGGCATGTATTTCGAATATAGTCATACGTGCTTATGGAAAAGAACTTGCATGACATCTTTTGTCCTACCCTCCCGTGGCAGCGGGGTCCTATGGGAAACTAAGGGATATTAAGGCCTCCTTTTAATAGAGTACCGAACCAAAGCATTAACACATAGTGAATACATGAACTCCTCACACTATGGTCATCACCGGGAGTGGTCCCGATCATTGTCACTTCGGGGTTGCCGGATCATAACACATAGTAGGTGACTACAGACTTGCAAGATAGGATCAAGAACACACATATATTCATGGAAACATAATAGGTTCAGATCTGAAATCATGGCACTCGGGCCCTAGTGACAAGCATTAAGCATAGCAAAGTCATAGCAACATCAATCTCAGAACATAGTGGATACTAGGGAACAAACCCTAACAAAACTAACTCGATTACATGATAGATCCCATCCAACCCATCACCGTCCAGCAAGCCTATGATGGAATTACTCACGCACGGCGGTGAGCATCATGGAATTGGTGATGGAGGAAGGTTGATGATGACGATGGCGATGATCTCCACTCTCCGGAGCCCCGAACGGACTCCAGATCAGCCCTCCTGAGAGAGATTAGGGCTTGGCAGCGAACCGTCTCGTGAAACGCGATAATTATTTCTCCTTGGTTTTTTTCTCCACGAAACGGAATATATAGGACATGGGGATACGTCGGTGGGGCATCGAGGTGCCCTCGAGGCAGGGGGCTCGCCCTGGGAAGGGGGCGCGCCCCCACCCTCGAGGACAGCCCATGGCCCCCCCGGTGTGGATCTTCTTGCAGGTATTTTTTATATTTTCAGAAATAAATCTCCGTTGATTTTCAGGCGATTCCGAGAACTTTTTATTTCTGCACAAAAACAACACCATGGCAGTTCTGCTGAAAACAGCGCCAGTCCGGGTTAGTTCCATTCAAATCATGCATGTTAGAGTCCAAAACAAGGGCAAAAGTGTTTGGCAAAGTAGATACGTTGGATACGTATCCGAATACTGGTGAATTTATAGGGTAAAGAGGCGGTGCAGGAGGCCACCGAGGTGGACACAACCTGCCTGGGCGCGCCAGGGGGGCCTGGCACGCCTTGGTAGGTTGTGACTGCCTCGGGGTACCCCCCAGGTGCAGCTTTGGCCCATTGGGTGTCTTCTGACCCATAAAAAATCTCCAGAAAGTTTCACGGTCTTTGGACTCCCTTTGATATTGATTTCCTGCGATGTAAAAAACATGTAGAAAACAACAAGTGGCACTTGGCACTATGTCAATAGCTTAGTACCAAAAAATGATATAAAATGATTATAAAATGGTTGTAAAACATCCAAGAATGATAATATAACAGCATGGAACAATCAAAAATTATAGATACGTTGGAGACGTATCAACATCCCCAAGCTTAATTTCTGCTCGTCCTCGAGTAGGTAAATGATAAAAACATAATTTTTGATGTGGAATGCTGCCTATCATATCATATCATATTCTTTTCTTTATAGCATGGACAATTGGACTTTTATATGGTTCAAAGCAATAGTCTCGTTTTGACATGAGATTTAAATACTCAAACATATCATCAAGCAACCATGTCTTTCAGAATATGAAATGCTAAAGAACGTTATCCCTACAAAATCATATAGTCTTATCATGCTCTGACTTCCCAACTCAAAGTATAAATCTTGTACTACCCCGGTGTCAGCCAAGCAATTGGTTCATACTTTTTAGCGTGCTTTAGCATTTTCAACTCTCACGCAATACATGAGCGAAAGCCATGGATATGGCAATATAGGTGGAATAGAATCCGGTGGTAGTAGACAAAAGAAGGGATGAAAGTCTCACATCAGCTAGGAAAACTAATGGACTATGGAGATGCCCATCAATCGATATCAATGTGAGGAGTAGGGATTGCCATGCAACAGATGAACTAAGAGCTATAAGTGTATGAAAGCTCAGTATGAAACTAAGTGGGTATGCATCAAACTCTACTATAGAAAATTCCCACTAGTATATGAAAGTGACAACATAGGATACTTTCTATATGAAAAACATGGTGCTACTTTGAAGCACAAGTGTGGTATTTGCATGCCCCTTCTCTTTTTTCTTTCATTCATATTTTTTTCTCTTTTCTTTCTTTTTTTTTCTCTTTTTTTCGTTTAGTCCGGAGTCTCATCCCGACTTGTGGGGGAATCATGGTCTCCATCATCCTATCATAATTGGGACATGCTCTAATAATGGATAATGATGATCATCACACTTCTATTTGCTTATAACTCAAAAGAAATAAAAATTACAAATCGATACCTATAACATAGTATGACTCTATATGATGAAAATAAATGCTCAAGTCAACTATATGATGGAAGTGCATGGCAATATAACTCGGAATGGCTATGGAAATGCCATAATAGGTAGGTATGGTGGCTGCTTCGAGGAAGGTATAATAAAGTTTACACACCGGTGAAGTTGCACGGCACGAGAGAGGCTAGCAATTATGAAATTGTGAGAGTGAGTATAATCCATGGACTCACATTAGTCATAAAGAACTCATATACTTATTGCAAAAGTTTATTAGCCCTCGAAGCAGAGTAATACTACGCATGCTCCTAGGGGGGAGGTTGGTAGGAGTTAACCATTGCGCGCCCCGGACCTTCACACAAAGATAGGGCAATCAAGGATAAATTGTTCTCCAACTTCCCGGCATAACGAGAGACTATACGTGCATGCTTCGGGAATCACAAACCTTAACACAAATATCTTACTAAAGCACAATTACTCATCAATATGACTTACATATCACATCATCATGTCTCAAAACTATTACAAGGAATCAAGTTCATTTTGTCCAATGAACTTCATGAAAGTTTTTATTATATCCTTCTTGGATATCTATCATTTTGGGACTAATTTTCATGTGTTGCTTTTGATAAGCTCAAACAAATATAAGTGAAGTTCATGAGCATAAATTTTCTTCTCTCAAATCATGAGAGATTTTCTTCAAAAATACTAAAGCACACCATGCTCAAAAAGATATAAGTGAAGCACTAGAGCAACGGTGCTAGAAAAAGCTTCGTTGGCGGGATGTGAATGCCGCTTATCTAGCTTTTCCGGCAACTATTTGGGGGCTCTATTTTATTTAAAAACTTTCAGATCTAAGTATTTTATTAAAACATGTAGCAAAAAAATAAAATGACATTTCAAGAATAGCACATCTCATGTGAAGAAGAAAAAACTTAGGATCAACCGATACTAACCGATAACTATTGGTGAAGAAAGGTGGGATGCCTATCGGGGCATCTCCAAGCTTAGATGCTTGATACTTCTTGAAATATTATCTTGGGGTGCCTTGGGAATCCCCAAGCTTGAGCTTTTGTGTCTCCTTAATTCTTCTCATATCACGGTTTTCCTAAATCTCAAAATCTTCATCCACACAAAACTCAACAATAACTCGTGAGATAAGTTAGTATAAATCAATGCAAAACCTTATCATCCTCTACTGTAGCAAATCAATACAATTATTATTCAACATTGCATACTAAATGCCTCTTCATAGTTAATACTCCTATCCTCAAATAGAATCATTAAACAAGCAAACATATGCAAACAATGCAAACATAACAACAGTCTATCAAAATAGTACAGTGTGTAAAGAGTGGAATTGTTCTCATACTTTCCTATCTCTAAAATTATGGAAAAAATTACCACATTATAGAGAACTTATTCATGCTAACTTTTTAAAAAATTCAAGATTTTAGCACGTTCTCACTATCCAGAAGAATTCGGACAATGATAGAAAACTTTCTGTTTTCAAACAACAACATATAGACTTGCAAAATAAGCATGGTAAAGGTTATCCTTGACCCTTTTATTGAAATAAAAGATGCAAAAAATATATTGTAAATGCCAGCAAACAAATCCTAACAAAATAAAATGACGCTCTAAGCAAAACTCATATCATGTGACGAATAACAATATAGCTTCAAGTGAGGTTACCGATAATGTTGGAGACGAAAGAGGGGATGCCTTCAGGGGCATCCCCAAGCTTAGTTGCATGTGTATTCCTTGAATATTTCCTTGGGGTGCCTTGGACATCCCCAAGCTTAGGGTCTTGGCGCTCCTTATTCTCCTCACATCGATATCACGCAAAACTTAACAAAACTCCGTGAGATGGTTTAGTATGATAAAACAAATCATTCACTTTGGGTACTCTCAAAGACAAGATTATAATTGTTCTCACACACTTCCTACTGTAGAATATCATTTCTACAATTTATATTGATCAATATAAGCCATAGACACTAAAAAACAAGTGAACTATGCATTGAAAACAGAACCTGTCAAAAACAGAACAGTGTGTAATGATCTGAACATTCACCATACTTATGAAACTCTCAAAGCCAAGAAAAAAATATGACCACATGGGTAATTTTTATATTAAACTTCTGCAAAAAGAATCAACTTAAAAGCACTCTTTTGTTAAAAATGAGAATTTTTCTCGTGAGGGCAAAAGTTTCTGTTTTTCAGCAAAATCAAATCTACTATCACCCAACATGATCCTAAGGCTTTGCTTGGCAATTTTTTGAAACAAAATCTATAAAACATGATTACTACAGTAGCATAATCATGTGAACACACAAAAACAGTAGATATAAGTGTTGGGTTGTCTCCCAACAAGCACTTTTCTTTAGTGCCTTTTAGCTAGGCAAGATGATTTCAATGATGCTCACATAAAAGATAAAGATTGAAACATAACAAGGAGGCGTCATGAAGCACATGGAAGACACATTTAAGTCTAACCCACTTCCTATGCATAGGGATTTTGTGATCAAACAACTTTTGGGAGCAAGAATCAACTAGCATAGGAAGGCAAAACAAGTAAAACTTCAAGATTTTCAACACACAGAGAGGAAACTTGATATTATTGCAATTCCTACAAGCATATGTTCCTCCCTCATAATAATTTCAGTAGCACCATGAATGAATTCAACAAAATGGCTATAAAAAAAGCATTCTTTTCATGATGCAAAAGCATAGAAGATTTATCACTCTTTATGGCATACATGTCATCACCATAATCATCATAGATAGCAACTTTGTTATCATTGTCAATTGAAACATCCTCCAAAGTAGTGGATTCATCACTAAATAAAGTCATGACCTCTCCAAACCCACTTTTATCAATATAATAATCTTAAATAGGAGGCATGCTACCATTATAACAAATTTTCACATCAAATCTTGGAGGGGGGGGGGCAAAAAATATCATCTTCATCAAATATAGCATCCCCAAGCTTATGGCTTTGCATATCGTTAGCATCATGGATATTCAAAGAGTTCATACCAACAACATTGCAATCATGCTCATCATTCATGCATTCTATGCCAAACATTTTATAGCATTCTTCTTCTAACAATTGAGCTCATTTTTCATTTCCATCATTTTCACGAAAGATATTATAAATATGCTTAATAATATTATGCAACCTCAATTCCATTTTTTGTAGTTTTGTTTTACAAAACCAAACTAGTGATAAAACAAGAAACTAAAAGATTCGATTGCAAGATCTAAAGATATACCTTCAAGCACTTACCTCCCCGGCAAATGCACCAGAAAAGAGCTTGATGTCAACTACACAAATTTATTCTTGTAGACACACGTTGGGCCTCCAAGTGCAGAGTTTTGTAGGACAGTAGCAATTTTCCCTCAAGTGGATGACCTAAGGTTTATCAATCCGAGGAGGTGTAGGATGAAGATGGTCTCTCTCAAAAAACATTGCAACCAAATAATAAAAAGTCTCTTGTGTCCCCAACACACCAAATACAATGGTAAATTGTATAGGTGCACTAGTTCGGCGAAGAGATGGTGATAAAAGTGTAATATGGATAGTAGATATTGATTTTTGTAATAGTAACAATAAAAAATAGGAAGGTAACAATTGATAAAACGGAGCACGAACGGTATTGCAATGCTTGAAAACAAGGCCTAGGGTATGTACTTTCTCTAGTGCAATCTCTCAACAATGCTAATATAATTGGATCATGTAACCACCCCTCAAAGTGCGATGAAGAATCACTCTGAACTTCCTATCTAGCAGAGAACCTGAGAATAAATCGTTTGTAGGGTACGAAACCACCTCAAAGCTATTCTTTCCATTCGATCTATTCAAGAGTTCGTACTAAAATAACATAAAGCTATTCTTTCCGTTCGATCTATCCTAGAGTTCGTACTAAAATAACACAAGGTATTCTTTCCGATCGATCTATCAAGAGTTCGTACTAAAATAACACAAGTTATTCTTTCCGATCAATATATCAAGACTTCGTACTAGAATAATCACCAAAACAAATTCATATTCATAATACTCAATCCAAGACAAAGATTTTCAAAGAGTGCCACAAGATTTCTACCGGAGAAACAAAGACAAGAACGTGCATCAACCCCTATGCATAGATTACCCCAATGTCACCGCGGGAATCCACAAGTTGAGTGCCAAAACATATATCAAGTGAATCAATACGATACCCCATTGTCACCACGAGTATTGAATTGCAAGACATATATCAAGTGTTCTCAAATCCATAAAAGTATTCAATCCAAAGAAATCTCAAAGGGAAACTCAAATCATCACAAGATAGAGAGGAGAAAACACCATATGATCCGACTATATTAACAAAGCCCGTGATACATCAAGATTGTGCATCTCAAGAACACGAGAGGGAGAGAGATTAAACACATAGCTACTGGTACAAACCCTCACCCCGAGGGTGGACTACTCCCTCCTCATCATGGTGGCCGCCGCGATGATGAAGATGGCCACCAGTGATGGTTTCCCCCTCCGGCGGAGTGCTGGAAAGGGATTTAGATTGGATCTCATGGACTACAGAGACTTGCGGCGGCGGAACTTCTGATCTAGGTCTACCCCGAAGGGTTTCAGAATATTTGTGAATTTATAGGGTAAAGAGGCGGTGCGGGAGGCCACCAAGGTGAGCACAACCCACCTGGGTGCGCTAGGGGGGCCTGGCACGCCCTGGTGGGTTGGGCTCTCTCGGGGCACCCCTCGGGTGCAACTCTGGCCCACTGGGTGACTTCTGGCCCATAAAAAATCTACAAAAAGTTTCGCGGTGTTTGGACTCCATTTGATATTGATTTCCTGCGATGTAAAAAACATGCAGAAAACAACAACTGGCACTTGTCACTATGTCGATAGGTTAGTACCAAAAAAATTATATGTAATGATTATAAAATGGTTGTAAAACATCCAAGAATGATAATATAACAGCATGGAACAATAAAAAATTATAGAGACGCTGGAGACCTATCAGCATGATGTTTTCCTTGCAAATCCTTATGCTAAGTGTTTGACGCATACATCTTGGGAACGATATTACATCAAGGATGGTTATCTTATGAGAGCTAACAAACTTTGCACTCCTGAGTCTTCTCTTCATTTTCTACTTTTGCAAGAATCTCATGGAGGACTTATGGGACATTTAGGATGCGAAAAGACATTTGCGAGGCTCTCTAAGAACTACTGTTGGCCTAAGATGTTCCGTGACGTCTCACGCTTCACCAACCGGTGCTCTACATGTCGCAAAGCTATGTCAAAAGCTCAATCCCACGGTCTTTACATGCCACTTCCTATTCCATGTCAACCTTCGGAAGACATTAGCATGGACTTTGTCCTTGGTTTTCCTAGAACTCAAAATGGAAAGGATTCCGTCTTTGTTGTTGTGGATCATTTTTCCAAAATGGCTCATTTCATTCCCTGCAACAAGATAGACGATGCTTCACATGTTGTGTTGGGAAATCTAGCACTTACATGGACTGCCCAAGACGATCATCTCGGAATACGATGTCAAGTTTCTAAGCTCCTTTTGGAAGACGCTTTGCGCCAAGCTCGGAATCAACCTACTTTTCTCTTCGGCATACCACCTACAAACCGACGGCCAAATGGAGGTGACGAACCACACACTATCAACGCTTTTTCGCATGTTGATCAAGAAGAACCTCAAGTAATGGGAGCAATGTTTGCCCATCGCCGAGTACGCCTACAACCGCGCAAGACACTCACCAACTGGCAAGCCCCCCTTCGAGGTTGTCTACGGCTTCAACCCGTTGTCCACATTGGACATTCTTCCGCTATCTCTACAAGGGCGCATCAATATGGACGCAAGTGCACAAGCAAGTTATCTCAAGAAGATGCACGAAGATACAAGGCACACCATCGAGCATGAAGTTCAACGACTCGCGTCCAAGCTCAACGTCAGCAAGTGACCCATGATATTCGAAATTGGAGATCTTGTGTGGCTATACCTTCGCAAGGAACAGTTCCCCAACGAGCGCAAGTCCAAGTTACTACCCTGATCCGATGGACCATTCAAGGTGCTTGCACGCTACAGCAACAATGCATACAAGATCGACATCCCACGCGACAAGTACTCCATGAGAGACACATTCAATGTCAAAGAACTCTCTCCCTACCATGGTGACGAAGCTTTTGATCTGAGGTTGGATCTTTCCAAAGGGGGAGATGATGCGGAGCATCCCACGAGCATCCCCATGGACATATCTACATCTCCCATGACACCACTTGGTCCTATGACAAGAGCCCGGGCCAAGGTTATCGAAGATAAGGTGAATTCGCTCCTCTCCGAACGTCCACTTTATCCCTATGAGACATGGCTACTACCTAAGGCGGAAACCGTATGCATGATCACGTACCTAGAGGATAGCCACAGAGCAACTACACCCAACAGACAAGACAGCGAGGACAAGAAGTACAACGACCAAGAGAAGGAGTTGTTTGAAGATCCCAGCCCTCGGACGCCCGTCGAGGACCGGACGTCTGATGCCTGGAGGTTCCAGCCAGCCCAAGCGCCAGCCTACGAAGTCTACAGCGGTCGGACGTCCGACGCCGAAAGGACGTCCGACACCCTCCAGCGCCCGGACGACCGACGCCCATCGGACGACCGGCGCCTCCACAACAGAACCAAAACATTGGGAGAGCGTGCTCCACCGGACGACCGACCGACCCCGACGAGACGTCCGACACTTCAACACCCGAGCCGAAACATCGGACACCCGACGCTTCTCGGATGTCCAGACCCTCGCGACCACCGGACGTCCGGTAACCGTCGGATGTCTGACGCATGTCTATGCACAGTGAATCAGGCCGAGGACCATGTACCCCTCACTTACCCCTTCATGGCCCTAGACTATATATACTCTACCTCCTCCTCCTCGTTAAGGTTAGCATTGTGTTAGCTCATTTTAGACTAGATCATTTCTCATGCCTAGTGGTTCTACTCCACCGAGAGATCGCGGCCTCTACTGAGAAGATCCACACCGGATTCGAGACCTCCTCCGGGAGAAGATCATCAAGACCTCCTCACGGAGAAGACTACTTCTACTAGTATCGTTCGTTGTTGACCTTGGATCGTGTATCTGTATGTGTTCCTGAATCTAGCATATGTGTGACTATTTCTTACTGATTTGAGTGTTTTTCTCTCGTTCCCCTTGTGATTTATCCTCGTGTTCTTCGTGTTCATCATGGGATTCCTCTCCAATCATGAAAGATCGGCCTAAATTGGGTTAGCCCCACATCAACACACGTAGGACGTGGAGTCCAAGCCAGAGAGCCCCCGAGGAAATGACAAGCCAGGGGCGTGCCCTAGGGGGGCCTAGGGCTTGTGGCCCCCTCGGAGACCCCCTGGCCTTCCTTGGCCTACAAACACAGAAATATTCCCGAAACCCTAAAGGCGTCCATGAAAATACTTTTCTGCCACAGGTTTCTGATCTCGTGAGATCCCATCTGGAGGCCTTTTCTGGTACTCTGCCAGAGGGGGATTCGATCACGGAGGTCTTATACATCAACCTTGTTGCCCTTCTGCTGATGCGTGAGTAGTTTACCACATACCTACGGGTCCATAGCTAGTAGCTAGATGGCTTGTTCTCTCTCCTTGATCTTCAATACAATATTGTCCTCGATGTTCTTGGAGATCTATTCAATGTAGTCTTCTTTTGCGGTGTGTTTGTTGAGATCCGATGAATTGTGGATTTATGATTAGATTATCTATGAATATTATCTGAATCTTCTCTGAATCCTTATATGCATGATTTTATATCTTTGTATTTCTCTTCTAATTATTGGTTTGGTTTGGCCAACCAGGTTGGTAGTTCTTGCAATGGGAGATGTGCTTGGTTTTGGGTTCAATCTTGCGGTGTCCTCACCCAGTGATAGAAGGAGTAGCGAGGCATGTATTGTATTATTGCCATGAAGCATAAAAAGATGGGGTTTATATCAATTGCTTGAGTTCATCTCTCTACATCATGTCGTCTTGCTTAAGGCGTTATTCAGTTCTTATGAACTTAATACTCAAGATGCATGCTGGGCAATGGTCGATTTGTGGAGTAATAGTAGTAGATGCAGAATCATTTCGGTCTACTTGTCACGAGCATGATTCCTATATTCATGATCATTGCCTTAGATATCGTCATAACTTTGCGCTTTTCTATCAATTGCTCGATAGTAATTTGTTAACCCACCGTACGCTTTATTCAAGAGAGAAGCCTCCAGTGTAACCTATGGCCCCCAGGTATATTTTACATCTATTATTTTCATATCTATAAAACCAAAAACCCAAAAATACCTTGCTGCGATTATTTTTTGTTTACTTTATTTTGCTTTTTACTTTAGTTTTAAATCTATCTCTATAAGATCTCACTCTTGTTCGTGACGTTGAAGGGATTAACAACCCCTTTTCCGCTTTGTGTGCAAGTGTTTGGTAGTTTGTGCAGGTGCATATATTGGAGACTTGATTGTACTTTCGTTGAGTTATGTGACATGCAAATGAAAAGATATGTGGATAATGATATTATTAAATTGAATCTATTTCTGTTCTCTCTACGTGATCGTGCGAAAACTTGGTTTTCATCTTTGACTAAAATAGTATTGATTCATGGAATAAGTGTAAAGATGCCTTTATTTCCATGTACTGCCCACCCGCTAAGATCATCTCTCTTAGGAAAGATATAACGAATTTTAAACAACTAGATCATGAGCATGTTGCAAAATCATGGGAAAGGATGAAATTAATGATAAGAAATTGCCCTACTCATGGTTTAAGTTTATGGATGAACATACAAATTTTTTATGCCGGATTGAATTTTGCATCTAGAAATCTTTTAGATTCGACCGCGGGGTGTACTTTTGTGGAAATCACATTAGGGTAAGCTTCCTAGATAATATTATGGTAAATTACTCTCAATGGCATACTGAAAGATCATCTACTAGTAAAAAGTGCATGCAATTGAAGAAATCAATACTTTGAGTGAAAAGATGGATGATCGTATGAAATTAATTGCTAGCAAGGCTTCTTCTATGGATCCTAATGATATGCCTTTGTCTACTTTGCTTGGGAATAACAATGAATCTATGGATCTGAATTTTGTTGGTAGGAACAATTTTGGTAATAACGCGTATAGAGGTAATTTCAACCCTAGGCCGTTCCTAGTAATTCCTCTAATAATTGTGGTAATTCCTACAACAATTCTTATGGAAAAAATAACAAAATACCTTCTGATCTTGAGAGTACAATGAAGGAATTTATAAATTCCCAAAAGGTTTTAAAAGCTATGGTAGAAGAAAAAATGCTTAAGATTGATGATTTGGCTAGGGACGTTGATAGAATTTCTCATGAGATTGATTCTTTTGAAAATTAGATATATGCCACCAAAATATGATATTAACGAGTCTCTAAAAGTTATGCAAGTTTCTATCAATGATTGCAAGGAAAGAACGACTAGGTTGAGTGCTAAGAGAGAATTACTAGAAAAGATGTGTTCTTCTAGTTTATGCGATAATAATGATGAAGATCTAAAGATGCTTGGTTTGACTCCTATTGAATATTTGTTTGCTAATTTAGATCTTGAAAAGGAAGGGACTGGAGATGAGTCAACTTTAGATAAAAGGCGTCCCGATAATTTGGAGAATAATCTTAGTGAAAAAGTGATAAAAGTGGGATTGGAGAGGTCATAACTTTAGCTAGCAATGGACCCACTATTTTGGATTTCAAGGAATTTAATTATGATAGTTGCTCTTTGATAGACTATATTTCTTGTTTGCAATCCATGTTAAATTCTCCTCATGCTTATAATCAAAATAAGGCTTTAACGAAACATATTGTTGATGTTATGATGAAATCTTTTGAGAAAAAACTTGAGTTGGAAGTTTCAATCCATAGAAAACTTTATGATGATTGGGAACTACTATTAAATTCAAGATTAAATATTATGAGTGTAATTCTTTTTGTGATTTGGGTGCTAGTGTTTCCACGATTCAGAAAAATCTATGTGATGTGCTAAGGTTCCATAAACTTGAGGATTGTTGTTTAAATTTGCATTTAGCGTATTCCACTATTAAAAAACCTATGGGACAGATTAATAATGTTTTTATTGTTGTAAATAGGAATTATGTGCCCGTAGATTTCATTTTTCTTGATATAGATTGCAATCCAACTTACCCTATTATTCTTGGTAGACCTTTCTTTAGAACGATTGGTGCAATTATTGATATGAAAGAAGGAAACATTAGATTTCAATTTCCATGAAGGAATGGAATAGAACACTTTACTAGAAAGAAAATAAGGTTACCATATGAATCAGTTATGAGGGCTACTTATGGTTTGAGTACCAAAGATGACAATAACTAGATCGTTGCTTTATGCCTAGCTAGGGGCGTTAAACAATAGCGCTTGTTGGGAGGCAACCCAATTTTATTTTGGTTTTTAATTTTTTATTGCTGTTCTTGAATAAATCTATCATCTAGCCTCTGGTTAGATGTGTTTTAATATTTTAAATTAGTGTTTGTGCCAAGTAGAACCTTTGGGATGGTTTGGAAGATTGTTGATTCGATTTTGCTGAAAATAGAAACTTTTGCGTCTAGTGTATAAAATTATGTAATTCTATGGAGCGTGATAATTTTATATTTTTTTACAAAACATTGATATACAAATTTCCCACGGTGTCCTAATTTTTCAGAATTTTTTAGATGCAAAAGTATGCGAAATTTCCATATTGCTACATACTATTCTGGTTTTGATAGATTATGTTTACATTGTGTTGTTTGCTTATTTTGATGCATCTATGGCTAGTATCGGGGGGTATGAACCATGGAGAAGTTAAAATACGGTAGATATAAGACCAATATAAAATTAGAATGAGTTAACAACAATACCTAATGCTACTTCTCGAGCTTGCGTTGTATTCCCTCGAAGAGGAAAGGGTGATGCAGCATATTAGTGTAAGTATTTCCCTCAGTTTTTGAGAACCAAGGTATCAATCCAGTAGGAGACCACGCGCGAGTCCCTCTCGCCTGCACAAACAAATAAGAACTTCGTAGCCAACGCAATAAGGGGTTGTCAATCCCTTTACGTTCACTTACGAAAGTGAGATCTGATAGAGATGATAGTTTGATATTTTTGGTATTTTTGGATATAAGAACATAAAGTAAAAACGGGAAAGTAAAGTAGATTGTAGATTGATATGTTGAGAATAGACTCGGGGGCCATAGGTTTCACTAGTAGCTTCTCTCATGATAGCAGAATTCTACGGTGGGTGAACGAATTAGTGTCGAGCAATTGATAGAAAAGCGAATAATTATGAGACTATCTACGCATGATCATTATATATAGGCATCACTTCCAAAACAAGTAGACTGAAACGATTCTGCATCTACTACTATTACTCCACACATCGACCGCTATCCAGCATCCATCTAGAGTATTAAGTTAATAAGAACAGAGTAACGCCTTAAGCAGGATGACATGATGTAGAGGGATAAACTCAAATAACATGATATAAACCCCATCTTTTATCCTCGATGGCAACAATACAATACGTGCCTTGCTGCCCCTACTGTCACTGGGAAAGGACACCGCAAGATTGAACCCAAAGCCAAGCACTTCTCCCATTGCAAGAACTATAGATATAGTAGGCCAAACCAAACCAATAATTCGAAGAGACTTTCAAGGATATTATAATCATACATAAAAGAGTTCAGAAATGAACCAAATATTTCTCATAGATAATCTTGATCATAAACCCACAATTCATCGGATCTCGACAAACACACCACAAAAAGAGATTACATCGAATAGATCTCCTAGAAGACCAAGGAGAACTTGGTATTGAGATCCAAAGAGAGAGAAGAAGCCATCAAGGTACTAACTATGGACCCGAAGGTCTGTGGTAAACT
>LR738713.1:317343771-317374886 GCA_902687465.1 Secale cereale
TATCCTCGATGGCAACAATACAATACGTGCCTTGCTGCCCCTACTGTCACTGGGAAAGGACACCGCAAGATTGAACCCAAAGCCAAGCACTTCTCCCATTGCAAGAACTATAGATATAGTAGGCCAAACCAAACCAATAATTCGAAGAGACTTTCAAGGATATTATAATCATACATAAAAGAGTTCAGAAAAGAACCAAATATTTCTCATAGATAATCTTGATCATAAACCCACAATTCATCGGATCTCGACAAACACACCACAAAAAGAGATTACATCGAATAGATCTCCTAGAAGACCAAGGAGAACTTGGTATTGAGATCCAAAGAGAGAGAAGAAGCCATCAAGGTACTAACTATGGACCCGAAGGTCTGTGGTAAACTACTCACAACTCATGCTGAGGCGATGATGATGATGTAGAAGCATTCCGTGGTAGATCCCCCCTCCGGCGGAGCTCCGGAACAGGCCCCAAGATGGGATCTCACGGGAACAGAAGGTTGTGGCAGTGGAACTAGGGTTTTTTCTCCTCTTCTGATGTTTTCAGGGTACGTAGGTATATATAGGAGGAAGGAGGGCACCGGGGGCCAGACGTGGGGCCCACGAGGCAGGGGGCGCGCCCAGTAGGGGGGGCGCCCCCACCCTTGTGGACGCCACGTCAGCCCTATTCCGTGGTTCTCAAGTCTCCCGTGCATATTTTGCTCCAAAAATATCTCTCCCGAAGTTTTTTCCGTTTGGACTCCGTTTGATATTCTTTTTCTATAAAACCCTGAAATAGGCAAAAAAGCAGCAATCTGAACTGGGCCTTTGGGTTAATAGGTTACTCCCAAAAATAATATAAAAGTGTATGACAAAGCCCATTAAACATCCAAAACATCATAAATAATAGCATGGAACAATAAAAAATTATGGATACGTTGGAGACGTATCAAGCATCCCCAAGCTTAATTCCTGCTCGTCGTCGAGTAGGTAAATGATAAAAGCAGAATTTTTGATGTGCAATGCTAACCAACATAATTTTCAATGTAGTTCTCTTTATTTTTGCATGAATGTTCAGATCTGAAAGATTCAAGACAAAAGTCTATATTGACATAAGAAATAATAATACTTCAAGCATACTAACAAAGCAATCATATCTTCTCAAAATGCTATGGCTAAACAAAGTTATCCCTAAAAAATCATATAGTCTGGCTATGCTCCCTCTTCATCACACAAAATATTCATATCATGCACAACCCCGGTTTCAGCCAAGCACTTGTTTTCATACTCTATTCTTTCAAACCTTTGAACTTTCACGCAATACATGAGCATGAGCCATGGATATAGCACTATGTGGAATAGAATGGTGGTTGTGGAGAATACAAAAAGGAGGGAGATAGTCTCACATCGACTAGGCATATCAACGGGCTATGGAGATGCCCATCAATAGATATCAATGTGAGTGAGTAGGGATTGCCATGCAACGGATGCACTAGAGATAAATATGTATGAAAGCTCAACAAAATAAACTAAGTGGGTGTGCATCCAACTTGCTTGCTCACGAAGACCTAGGGCATTTGAGGAAGCTCATCGTTGGAATATACAAACCAAGTTCTATAATGAAAATTCCCACTAGTATATGAAAGTGACTAAACATGAGACTCTCTATCATGAAGAACATGGTGCTACTTTGAAGCACAAGTGTGGAAAAAGATAGTAGCAATTGTACCCTTTTTTTGGAGGGGCCTTTTCTTGTGTTTGGCCTTTCCTCACATGGGACAATGCTATATAATGATGACCATCACACTTTTATTGATTTACATCTCGGTATTACAACTCGATACTAGAACATAGTATGACTCTATATGAATGCCTCCGGCGGTGTACCGGGATGTGCAATGAATCAAGAGTGACATGTATGAAAAATTATGCATGGTGGCTTTGTCACAAATATGATGTCAACTACATGATCATGCATGGCAATATGACAATATGAAGCGTGTCATATGAACGGAATGCTGGAAAGTTGCATGGCAATATATCTCGGAATGGCTATGGAAATGCCATGATAGGTAGGTATGGTGGCTGTTTTGAGGAAGATATATGGTGGCTGTTTTGAGGAAGGTATATAGTGGGTGTATGGTACCGGCGAATGTTGCACGGTACAAGAGAGGCTAGCAATTGTGGAATGGTGAGAGTGCGTATAATCCATGGACTCAACATTAGTCATAAGAACTCATATACTTATTGCAAAAATTTACGAGTCATCAAAACAAAGAAATCAACGCATGCTCCTAGGGGGAAGGTTGGTAGGAGTTAACAATCGCGCGCCCCCGACCTCCACACAAAGGATTACACTCTACAAATACCTCATGCTCTAACTCCGCCACATAGCGGTTCACCATACGTGCATGCTACGGGAATCACAAACTCTAACACAAGTATTTCTCAATTTCATAATAACTCCACTAGCATGACTCTAATATCACTATCATCATATCTCAAAACAATTATCAAGCATCCAACTTCTCATCACTTAGTATGAAAGTTTTTACTACATTCATCTTGGATGCCTATCATGTGAAGGCTAGTTCTATAGCCAAAGCACATTACCATGATGTTCTATAGACTCTCAAAAGGATATAAGTCAAGCAAGAGATATCAACAATTTCTTCAAAATAAAATCACCACCGTGCTCTAAAAGATATAAGTGAAGCACTAGAGCAAAAACTATTTAACTCAAAAGATATAAGTGAAGCACATAGAGTGTTCTAACAATTCCTAGGCCATATTTATCTCTCTCAAAAAGGTGTGTCCAGCAAGGATGATTGTGGAAAACTAACAAGCAAAGAATCAAATGATACATGACGCTCTAAGTAAAACACATATCATGTGGTGAATAAAATATAGTCCCGAGTATAGTTACCGATAGATGAAGACGAAAGAGGGGATGCCTTCCCGGGGCATCCCCAAGCTTAGGCTTTTGGTTTTCCTTGAGTTTTACCTTGGGGTGCCTTGGGCATCCTCAAGCTTAGGCTCTTGCCACTCTTTGTTCCATAGTCCATCAAAGCAGTACTCAAAACTTGAAAACTTCACAACACAAAACTTAGACAAAAATCTCGTGAGCTTCGTTAGTATAAGAAAACAAACCACCACTCAATGGTACTATAATGAACTCATTCTTTGTTTATATTGGTGTTAAACCTACTATATTACAACTTCTCTATGATTCATATCCTCCAATACTACTCATAGATTCATCAAAATAAGCAAACAACACACGAAAAACAGAATCTGTCAAAAACAGAACAGTCTATAGTAATCTGTAACTTTCGAATACTTCTATAACTCCAAAGAAATTGAAATAAATTCGTAAACGTGAGGAATTTGTGTATTAATGATCTGAAAAAAGAATCAACTAAATAGAACAGTCCAGTAAAGTCTGGTGATTATTCTAGTCAGCGCTAACGTTTCTGTTTTTTACAGCAAGATCGTATAGACTTCACACAAATCTTCCCAAAGGTTATACTTGGCACAAACACTAATTAAAACACAAAATCACATCTAAACAGAGGCTAGATGCAATATTTATTCCTAAACAGAAGCAAAAAAAATGGGTTGCCTCCCAACAAGCGCTATCGTTTTACGCCCCTAGCTAGGCACGATACATGGATAGATCTAGGTATTGCCATCTTTGGAAGGCAATCCATAGGTGGCTCTCATAATAGATTCATAAGGTAATTTAATTTTCTTTCTAGGAAAGTTTTCCATGCCTTTCCTTAACGGAAATTGGAATCTAATATTTCCTTCCTTCATATCAATAATTGCACCAATCATTCTATGGAAAGGTCTACCAAGAATAATAGGACATGATGGATTGCAATCTATATCAAGAACAATGAAATCTACGGGCACATAATTCCTATTGGCAACAATAAGAACATCATTAATCCTTCCCATATGTTTCTTAATGGTAGAATCCGCAAGATGCAAATTTAAAGAACAATAATCAAGCTCATGGAAACCTAACAAATCACACAAAGTTTTTGGGATAGTGGAGACACTTGCACCCAAATCACATAAAGCAAAGAATTCATGATCTTTAACTTTAATTTTAATAGTAGGTTCCCACTCATCATAAAGCTTTCTAGGGATATAAACTTCTAATTCAAGTTTTTCTTCATAAGATTGCATCAAAGCATCAAGTATGTGTTTGGTAAAAGCTTTATTTTGACTATAAGCATGCGGAGAGTTCAGTACGGATTGCAACAAGGAAATACAATCAATCAAAGAGCAATTATAATAATTAAATCCTTTGAAATCCAAAGTAGTGGGTTCATCACTATGCAAAGTTTTAATCTCTTCACTCCCACTTTTAACAATTTTAGCATCAAGATCTAAAAACTCCGAATCATTGGGACACCATTTAATTAAAGTAGACTCATCTCCATCCCATCTTTATCAAGATTCATACTAGAAAACAAGGATCTAATAGGAGACACATCAATAACTTTCAGATCTTCATCTTTATTTTCATGCTATTCCGGTTTAGCAGCCATCTTATTAACTAAGATGGACTGTTTATCCGAAATTTGGGCTATTAAGTTCTCAAGATGAGCAAACTGAGATTTCAAACCATAAAATTCCTTAGATATATCATCAAGGTATTTATTCATGTACTCCATAAAGTTTGTAAGTTCCTTAAGCTCATTTCTAAAGAAATCATTTTGTTCAAATTGCAGAGACATAAAATATCTAACATTGTTTTCGATCTCCTCCGGCCTCTTGAGGTGTGGGTCAACACTGATAGGGAGAGCCATAATGACAAGCAAGCAATCCAACACACAAGCAAACAAGAAGCAAGCAAACGGTGAACACACGGCAAAAAGAAGGGAAAATAAAACGGCAAGGGTGAAGTGGGGGAGTGGAAAACGAGAGGCAAATAAATGTAATGCGAAGGATAAGGGTTTGTGATAGGTACTTGGTATATGACTTTTGTGTAAGCCTCCCCGGCAACGGCGCCAGAAATTCTTCTTGCTACTTCTCGAGCTTGCATTGTATTCCCTCGAAGAGGAAAGGGTGATGCAGCACAGTAGCGTAAGTATTTCCCTCAGTTTTTGAGAACCAAGGTATCAATCCAGTAGGAGACCACGCGCGAGTCCCTCGCACCTGCACAAAGAAATAAGAACTTCGCAGCCAACACGATAAGGGGTTGTCAATCCCTTTACGATCACTTACGAAAGTGAGATCTGATAGAGATGATAGTTTGATATTTTTGGTATTTTTTGATATAGGAACAGAAAGTAAAAACGGAAAAGTAAAGTAGATTGTAGATTGATATGTTGAGAATAGACCCGGGGGCCATAGATTTCACTAGTGGCTTCTCTCATGATAGCAGAATTCTACGGTTGGTGAACGAATTACTGTCGAGCAATTGATAGAAAAGCGAATAATTATGAGACTATCTAGGCATGATCATTATATATAGGCATCACGTCCGAAACAAGTAGACCGAAACGATTCCGCATCTACTATTATTACTCCACACATCGACCGCTATCCAGCATGCATCTAGAGTATTAAGTTCATAAGAACAGAGTAACACCTTAAGCAAGATGACATGATATAGAGGGATAAACTCAAATAACATGATATAAAGGACACCGCAACAATACAATACGTGCCTTGCTGCCCATACTGTCACTGGGAAAGGACACCGCAAGATTGAACCCAAAGCCAAGCACTTCTCCCATTGCAAGAACTATAGATCTAATAGGCCAAACCAAACCAATAATTCGAAGATACTTGCAAGGATATTATAATCATACATAAAAGAGTTCAGAAAAGGACCAAATATTTCTCATAGATAATCTTGATCATAAACCCACAATTCATCGGATCTCGACAAACACACCACAAAAAGAGATTACATCGAATAGATCTCCTCGAAGACCGAGGAGAACTTGGTATTGAGATCCAAAGAGAGAGAAGAAGCCATCTAGTTACTAACTATGGACCCGAAGGTATGTGGTAAACTACTCACAACTCATGGTGAGGCGATGATGATGATGTAGAAGCACTCCGTGGTAGATCCCCCCTCCGTCGGAGCTCCGGAACAGGCCCCAAGATGGGATCTCACGGGAACAGAAGGTTGTGGCGATGGAACTAGGGTTTTTTCTCCTCTTTTTATGTTTTCGGGGTACGTAGGTATATATAGGAGGAAGGAGGGCACCGGGGGCCAGACGTGGGGCCCACGAGGCAAGGAGGGCGCGCCCTGTAGGGGGTGCGCCCCCACCCTCGTGGATGCCACGTCAGCCCTATTCCGTGGTTCTCAAGTCTCCCGTGCATATTTTGCTCCAGAAAAATCTCTCCCGAAGTTTCATTCCGTTTGGACTCCGTTTGATATTCCTTTTCTGTAAAACCCTGAAATAGGCAAAAAATAGCAATCTGGACCGGGCTTTTGGGTTAATGGGTTAGTCCCAAAAATAATATAAAAGTGTATAACAAAGCCCATTAAACATCCAAAACATCATAAATAATAACATGGAACAATCAAAAATTATAGATATGTTGGAGACGTATCACCTAACACTACCAAAAAACACATGTGATACGTGTTTGTCACAGTAGGTCACGTTTTCTGTCATGCATGTACATCCATGACGATTTTATGACAGAATCAAGATAGTCATACTTGTGCTGTCATAGAAGTGTTCAATGACAATACCAAAATTATCATCACAGAAGTGTTCACATCCATGACGATAAATGGCGCGTCATGGAAGTGCTTTCGTCAAGGGTAACCAACACGTGGCATCCACCGTAACGGGTCACCGTTAAGTTATCGGGTCCAGTTTTGAATCCGATAACCCGCTAACAGCGAGGACCAATGGAAATTTTCCACGTGTAAAATTCCCGTTGGCCGAAGGAACCGCGTGTCAGCTCCACGTGCAGACAGATGTCAACCAATCAATGGAGAGAAGCCGCCAATGATATGTCGACACGTGGCATGGCCCAACAGGGGCCCATTCAGGTCAAAAGGTCGGCCCGTTTGACTTGGTCAAAGGATAACAGGCCGGCCCATCGAAAGGCTGCTAACGACCTGCTCGCATATAGCTCATTCAGGCCCGATAACTCACGGCCCATCATGGCCTTTCCTAATTCGGCCCACTAGCTTCATCTAGGCCGTCCAATATGATTCTAGCCATTGTAACTTCTGGCCCATGTACGACTAATGACATCTTTTAGCCCATATGAGGCCCTTTGTAGCTCTTGGTCCATTAACGACCCGTAGTGAAACTGGCCCATAATGAACAGTATATCGCTTCATACCATTAATGTCCCATTACTCCATTGGGCCGTTCCTAGCCCGTGTTATCTTTCGGCCTTTTAAGGGCCCATTTATTCATGGGATGATTTGCAGCATTCGGTAGCTTACGGTCTGTTACTCGCCTTTTTCCGCTTGTGGGCCAAATTCATCACGTGGTTAAAGTTGGCCCGCTTGTGGCCCGCTAACCCATTGGACCGTTTTCATAGCGTCTTCAAATACGGACCATTAACGACCCGTTATGCGTGTCGATGGAATTAAGCCCGTTATACTCGTCGGCCTCTTGAAGGTCCGTTATGGTCGACCCATGAACGAACGGCTGCCACTCTAGCCCGTTTACTGCCCATAATGCGGTCCGTTATTGGCCCATGTTTTCCAATTGATCATACGGCCCGTAGAAGGCCCGTAGAAGGCCATGGTTACAACGGTCTGCATGTTAACCATGGTTATTGTGGCCTAGTTTAAAAAAGGTTATTGCGGCCACTATAAAACCACGGAAACAGAACTGCACTGACTACAAGCAAACAAATAAACAAGACAACAAGGAAATAAATAAGCAAGCAACATACGCTAGGCTATTACAGCTATTACACATATTACAACCACTCGGCATCAAAGTTTGCCACCATTGTAAATATACGGAACAAAGCATCATATTACATACACTGGTTGTCAAAGTTAGCGACTAGTGCAAATAAACGCCGTATCAAAACAAGTCCAGAACTGAAACCACTTCACAAGAGCTCAAGAAACAATAACCTGGGTATCCACCATGTTGGCAAGACGCTTAGCAAGCTTATTATCTTTCTCTTGTTTGGCGCTTAAATCCTCCAGCACTTGCTGTTGCACTAGAAAGTATGCATCTGAATTCTGCAGGGACTGTCTCAGTCCTTCGGCTTCCTATCGCAGCACATATGGTTGATATCTTTCAACTTGAAGTTAAGACTCAAGAAGCCGAACTGATTTAGGCAACGAGTTCGAAGAGCTTGTGCCAGCAGTAGTTGCTAATAACTCAAACACTAGATCAAGGCACGACTTTGGTGTTGTCTCACTGTCTACAAGATAGTTTTTATCAGCTTTCTTGGAGACCAACAAGGTTGTCTCACTATCTTGAACCTTATCAGCATTAATTTCTCTACCATTGCATAATGGGGTGCTCTTCACCAATATTCTGTCGGCATTCTACAAGAGGAACAAGCAGACACATCACACGTTTACCATGTTGTATATGAAACTTATTTTGGTAAACCAGTTCAGTTGTAAGGTGGACAGGATAACATCATGAAACAAACATATATCTATGTAGTATGGTCACTGGATGGTCTATATCATTCTAGTTTATGTTGCCAAATCAAGATAGAGACAGTTCAAATCATATTTTTTAAGACAAAGCAGCATAGACAGAATATAAGTGTGGGAAACTACACAACACTAACAACACTTGTAATGTGCATGCCATGAGAACATAACTGTTTATTCAATTGAAACTAAAATCAACATAGAGCAAGTTACAGCAGCAAAGCGGTTAAAGAAACAGGTTTAAAACATACCTTTTGCACCACTGGAGTTTCAATTGCATCCTTCAAATTTGAAATTAGTTGGTATGAGTAAGTATAGTGATGCTAGAGCAAAGGAGTATGAACCATAGCTACGGAACCTGACCTGAGAACAATTCTTCTTCTGCTTTAAGCGTTGACTTGGGGTTCGGAGTGGTGGTCCTCGTGCTTTGGGCACTGCACTTGCCTTACTAACTGCTCGTGTTTGGGTGCTCTGTGGTGGAGACGGTGCTTTGTCCACTGGAACTGGGTTATTGTCTACTAGGGTTGGGGTTAGAAGGGGTGTAGCTGGTTCTTTGTCTAACTGGGTAGGGCTACAATCTGCGTGAGTCTGGGTTATGTGCGGTGGGGCTGGTTCTTGGGGAAGTACAATCGTGGTTCTATCTACATCGACGGGTAGCACGAACTTTTCCGAAGACCGTGTTTTTACTCCCATAGATACTGCCATCACCCTCTCCAATTCAAATGGCTGATAAACAAGAAAAGTAATTGAATGTACATATATTGTATGATAGACATGTGCAATGGAAAGTAGGGAAGAAAACAGGGCATGAAATAATTCACATTTATGTTGTCTAACCAAACAGGATAGCATGACACAATTTCACATATATGATAGCTAATTAAATAGGATAGATGACACAAAGTCACATATATGATGGCTAACTAAAAGGATAGAATGACATACTTCAAAAAATGATGACAATGTAAAAGGATGACATGATATAACTATACAATGTGTCTATTAAAGTGGTTGGCATGCCATAATTCACATACATGGATGGAAACATGATGGCATGATATAATTCATGGATAGAATGACATAATTCAAAATATGATGACTATGTAAACAAGATGAGATGATATAACTATATTATTTGTTTAGAAAATTGGTTGGCATGCCATAATTCAGATACATGCTGTCTATGTAAACATCATGGCATCCTATAATTCGAATATATGATTTATATACTAAGCAAGTGAGCAGAGGTCAATCGCATATATGATGTGTCAACTATGTAGATGGCATTCAGTATTGTGTATATGATGTAAAAACTAAGCATTGCAAGACAACATATGCATGATATGAGCAATATAACCCTTCCAAGTTTGAGCATACACCTCAGGGGGGAAATAGGACTGGTCATCTCTCTCTGAATCCTCCTCTATGGAGCTATCTGTAACCAACAAGATATCTGCTTCGGCATGTAGCATTGTGTGCTCTGAGGACCTTGTTTTCACTCCTGATTTTAGCATCACCAATTCAAATGGATGATGCACATGAACAGTAGTTGAATATAAACATTGTCGGCAAATGGAATACGTAATACAAAAAAGGATGGCATGATATAATTCACATATATGATACTTGTCTAAACAGCATGGCATTGCATAATTCACATATATAATGCCTTGTGACAAGATAGCATTGCATAATTCACATATATAATGTCTTGCAACAAGATGGTATTGCATAATTTACATACATGGTAACTAGACACTAAACATGTGGCATTCACACAGAGCATGTCTAAACTAAGCAAATAACATGGCAATGCAAGACACCATATGCATGATATGAGCAATATAACCCTGCCAAGTTAGAGCATGCACCTCAGGGGGGGCGATAGGACTGGTCGTCTGTCTCTAAATCCTCCTCTGAGGAGCTATCCGTAACCAGCAAGACATGCGCTTCGTCAGATAGCATTATCTGCTCGGAAGACCTTGTTTTCACTCCAGATTTTTCCATGACCGTGTCGAATGGCTGATGCACAGGAAGAGTAATTGAATGTACTAACATTGTTGACAAATTTATTACGTAATAAAAAAAATGATGGCATGATATAATTCACATATAAGATGACTCGCTGACCAGGATGGCATTGCATAATTCACATATATGATGTCTGGCTAAATAACATGGAATTGCATCATTCACATATATGATATAGACACCAAACAGATGGCATTCACACAATACATGTCTAAACTAAGCAGATGACATATTTTATGTGTAAAGTAAGCAATGCAAGGCACCATATGCATGATATGACCAACATCAGCATGCCAAGTTAGAGAAAAGGCATGAGGGGTTAAATAGGAGTGATCTGCTCCCTCTAAATCCCCCTCTGAACATTTAGCTTCCTCTTAATTACAGTCTGGAATGGGTGGAGGGTGGGTTTGCTTTTGCGCCCACCATGGAGTGACATTTGCATGAAATTTTATTGCCGCGCAAGGCTTATCTCTTTTGCTCTACATGTTTAGTACCATTGTGTACAATAACTAACATGCACAGGAATAAAACATAGTGAGATTTTGTAAGGAGTGCATACTGTGGATAGACCCAAAACCAATGATAGCAGGAAAATAATAGCTTCAATTAAAAAATATAGATAATGGCTCATGTAAGGGCTTGTTTGAATTGGAGGATTCTAACAATGCAGGGATAGGAAATACACAAGAATAGGATAGGAAAGCATGTGCAAAACAGAGAATTTAAAAACACAAGATTTCTATCAATCTGGGTGTTTGGTTCACAAGAATTGGAAGATCACAGGAATGCAAAGAAGCATGGTGAAATTAAGTCAAACCACAAGAAAATGAATAGTTATAATGCTAATATGCTACTATCTCATTGTCTTGTGCTTCATGAATAGAAATTTGAAAAGGAGGCCAAGTGGATAATAAAATTCCTATGGTTTTTCTATCAAGGAGACACTAAAGGAACAAATCCTAGAGTTTTCCTTTGCTCCATTCCTTTGAACCAAATGCATGAATAGTAGTACCATAGGAAACTTTACAATTTCTACGTTTTTTCTTCATTTTTCCTTTCAAGCACTGGCGATTCTAGTAGGCAAGCTTGAACAGGGAAAGGCCTACACTCCAACAATGTTTTTGTGTTACTTCTACTACTTTGGACCCAGGCCACTTCCCTACTAGCTCAACTCCCAAGCACATCTAGAAATACACAGCTCAAATGCGCAGAAATAATGATAGCTTTCAAGAGAGTCCACCACGGATAGCTAGGTTGCCTGGTACCTCACTGCTTGTTATATAGGAGAAACTAATCGTATTTCACGTTACTACGTGTGCTCAGTGGAAAATATGTATAACGTGTAGAGTAAAAAAGCGATGCAGCAAGTGTATAACCTCTTTGGCGAAGCCATGTCGATCTCAGCATCATTGGGTTGGTCGCTGAGGATGTTGCGGCTGATGTGGTAGTCGAGAGATGGATCCATGTGTACTGCTCGACTGTGATGGAGGGTTTCGTCATTGGAGCAGCTCCGGTGAGTTGTACGATGGCGAGGTGTAGCGACCACGATCCGAATGGACCGAATTCTCTGTGTTCTGTGTCATCCATGGATCGGTAATGCTGACACACACACAGTACTTAGAAGGATTTATAACAGAGTGGCAATAACACATTTATTACATCGAATGTCTCAAAAAAGAACTTATTACAAAAGTATATGGCATAAGGCCATCTAATACGATAACAGCGGAAGGCTTGGAAGATAAGTGAGTCCATCAACTCCAACGGCATAGCTGAGTGCATGACAAATGACCTAGCGCACCTTGCTCCTCTTCTGAAAAGTCTGCAACATAACATGTTGCAGCCCGAAATGGGTCAACACATGGAATATGCTGGCAAGATAACACGGTAGAGCAAGTAACAGAATAAAGGCTAACACTATATGCATATTTGGCCGGTGGAGGCTCTAAGGTTAAAGTTTTTGCATAAAGCCAATTTTTCCCTACAACAAAGGAATAACTTCTATTTTAACTATCAAGGTAGTTGAAACATCATTCAGAAGGTACCTCCAACTCAATCCCAATTAAAGTAGTCATCATTAACCTAGCAAAGTAGTTTTATAGTGTTGAGATCAACCAATAATTCAAGTACCAGATACTCAAGATGTCCATAACCGGGGACACGACTAATCATGTTTAGTTTGCACACTATGCAGAGGTTTGCACACTTTTCCCGACAAGACTCGATCGCCTCCATTCCATTTCTCGCACTGCATGGTGTTTGAGAAACGGATGACCGAGACGCAGTCTTTCAGAAGCATTTACTCTTTACCCCAGGTGGACCGATACACCTACTTTCCCCTACCTCTGTTAGTCCACCACGAAAGAGCTTACAGAACTTACTCAAACTATGTCAGAGCCCATAATGGCTTTGTGGCTGCACACGGAAGTTTCTAGCATGAATAGTTTTATGATCCCTTTGAGCCTGGGTGGCATTCCATAGGATAATCACACGGTAACCCCGGGATCTCCTTGGACAACACTGATAACCCTAGGTGCCCTGGCAAACCACTGGTAACCCCAGGGTGCCACAACCAATCCACCCAGATGTGTATTAAAGTAGCCACCTTAAGTTGAACCATTAATTAACATCTCACATCTGTCATGGATACTCTCAAACCCAATCCACGTCTACGAGCATAGCATAGCATCCTAAGCATAATGTAGAAGTAACTCCCAAGAGTTTGAAAATAAAGCAGGTAATAGGTTCTACCTCAATCTACTTCCCAGACCCACAAGTTAAGAGATCCTACTCATGCAATGTGTGAGGGTTTGATCTAATGCACAAAAACTGGGTAATAAAGGGTATGATCAAAGTGTTACTTGCGTTGCTGATGATTCGCAAAACCTAGGGACTCATAGTAGCACGCTTCGCACTACGGGAATTCTATCGCAACCAAACAATAGCATACATAAGCAACCAAGCAAAGATGCAAAGATGCACTGAAGAACTCTGGTTCGCAAAAAGAATCAAATCAAACGACGCAACGAAACTCAAACTACAAAAGAAACAAGATCCGTTTACTAGATTGAACTAAAGTCAAATTTTACAGTACCAAAACCTTGTTGAAGTTGGTTAAACGGAAAGAGGGCTTCGAGACGAAGATCTAGGCGCTTGAATCGCCTGATTCCGACTTACGAGCGAAGAGAAAAACTAAAAAGAAGATGAGGGTAGAAATCGCGATCGAAAATAATCGCGAGAAAACCGTGAAAAGGAAAAATGGACGAACATGCTAACGAACGAACGTTTGTTGTCTGTTACTATAAGACGAAAAGCATTCGTTAAAACGAACGAACGAATGAACGTCCGCTACTTATCTAAACCGATGGAAAAACCGAACCGATCTAAATAAAAAAATAGATCAAGGGTTTCGAAAAAAACCGATCGTTTTTTTTTCTAAATAGGCAGCGGCGGTGGTTCGGCGGCTACCTTCGGCGGCGGCGGCTTCTTCGGCGCGGCGGCGCTCTGGCGAGGCGGCGGGACAGCGGCACGGCGGCGGTGCTCCGACGGGGCAGCGGGACAAGAGCGCGGCGGCGGCAGCGGCGGCGACGGTGGAGCGTGGTTGCGACGACGAGTGGCGAAAAGCGGCGGCGACGGCGCGCTTCCTGAGGCGGGCGGTGGCTAGGGCTGGCTGGCGGGGCGCGGCTGGGGTGGGCTGGCGGCACGGGCCTCGACATTTTAATGGGGCCGGCCGGGGGAGTCCTAGTCGGTTACGGCCCGACTAGGTCGGTTGTCTTTTTTTTCTAAATTGTCCTCACGCAGTAAAACGGGCGAAACAAATACTAAACGGACTCGAAAAATTCCGAAATAAATTTTCACCATCCTCTAATAATATTTAGGACAAAGTGAACATTGCTCCCGGACCTAAATGCAATTTTGAAAAACGCACATTTTTCCTATGCAAATAAATCCGAATAAAATACCAAAAGTTATTTTAATATTTTTCCACCAATATTTCTTTTATCTGGAGAAGTCATATTATCTCCACTTATATGTTTTATTAAGAAATATTTTTCGGAAAGAAAATAATTAAAACCAAAGTGATCCTCGTACCGGTATTTGAGAAAACTCAAATACAAAAACGGTAAAATCCCCAAGTCTCTCCGTGGGTCCTTGAGTTTCTTAGAATTTCGAGGATCGCAACACACGAATGCGATAAAACATGTTATGCAATATGATCTATGTATAACATTCCAAATTGAAAATTTGGGATGTTACAAACCTACCCCCCTTAGGATGAATCTCGCCCTCGAGATTCGGGTTGGCTAGAGAATAGGTGTGTGTGGTCCTTGCGTAAATCATCCTCTCGTTCCCAGGTGGCTTCATCTTCGGTATGGTGACTCCACTGAACTTTGCAGAACCTTATAACCTTGCTGCGGGTGACTCTGCTTGCAACCTCGAGGATCCTGATTGGTTTCTCCTCGTAAGTTAGATCACTATCCAACTGAATCGCTTCTAGGGGCACTTTGTCTCTTAAAGGAATATCAACCATCTCAGCATGACACTTCTTAAGCTGGGAAACGTGAAACATGTCATGAACTCCTAACAATCCTTCGGGTAACTCTAACTTGTAGGCAACCTCTCCCATGCGTTCCAAAACACGGTATGGTCCCATAAATCTCGGGGCTAACTTTCCCTTAACTCCAAAACGTTTAACTCCCCGCAGAGGCAACACTCTTAGGTACGATCTCTCTTCGATTTCATAGACTACTTCCTTGCGCTTCGAGTCTGCATAACTCTTCTGCCTGGACTTTGCTACCTTCAGTCTATCTCTAATCAGCTTAACCTTCTCTTCTGACTCTTTGATCAGACCTGGTCCAAGCAACTGATGGTCTCCGACTTCATCCCACATCAACGGTGTTCGGCATCTCCTCCCGTACAATGCTTCGAACGGTGCCATCTTCAAACTGGCCTGGTAACTATTGTTGTACGAGAACTCCGCATAGGGCAAGTTGTCATCCCATCAGATCCATAATCTAGCGCACAAGCTCTCAACATGTCCTCCAGAATCTGATTGACTCTCTCGGTCTATCCATCAGTCTGCGGGTGAAAAGATGTACTAAATTCTAGCCTGGTTCCCAAAGTCTGGTGTAGCTGATGCCAAAACTTTGATGTGAACTGTGTTCCTCTATCTGATACGATGGTCCTCAGAACTCCATGCGGACATACGATCCTGGTCATGTATATCTTGGCCAACTTCGCACTGGTGTACGTGGTTTTCACAGGGATAAAGTGGGCTACTTTGGTCAAGCTATCCACTACTACCCAGATTGAGTCATAACCCGATCGAGTCCTAGGTAATCTGGTGATAAAGTCCATGCCAAGCTTATCCGACTTCCATTCGGGTATCGGCATAGGCTGCAGTAGTCCTTCTGGCTTCTGATGTTCTGCCTTCACTCTCTGGCATACATCACATACGGTACGTACTCGGCAATCTCGTTCTTCATTCCCGTCCACCATAAACGTTCCTTCAAATCCAAATGCATCTTAGTGTTTCCAGGGTGTATCGAGTATGGCGCATCATGTGCTTCTTGTAGTATCAACTTCCTGATTTCGGCATTGTTGGGCACATAGATTCGGTCCTCAAACCACAAGGTGTCGTGTTCGTCCTCACGAAAACCCTTGGCGTTTCCTTCACTCATCTTCTCCTTTATCATCGGCAATCTCTTTGTCATCCTTCTGGGCTTCTCGTATCTTTCCCAACAATGTTGGCTGAACCTCCAATGTTGCAACAAAACCTCTAGGAACTATCTCCAAACGAAGCTCCCTGAGATCTTCTGCTAACCCCTTCGGCCATCCTCCATTTATTAGGGTATTGGTATAACTCTTCCGGCTCAAAGCATCTGCCACGACATTGGCCTTGCCTGGATGATTGTGCAGCTTCATATCAAAATCCTTTATGAGCTCCAACCATCTCCTCTGTCTGAGGTTCAACTCCTTCTGAGTGAAAATGTACTTCAAACTTTTGTGATCCGTGTACACATCACAACGATCCCAATAAGGAAATGTCTCCAGGTTTTGAGCGCCTGCAATACAGCTGCTAGCTCCAAATCATGCGTAGCATAATTCAACTCGTGTGGTCGAAGTTGACGAGATGCATAAAAAACAACTCTTCCGTCCTGCATGAGTACTCCTCCAAGTCCTAAGCGTGAAGCATCGCAATACACTTGGAAATCCTTGCGTATATCTGGCAAGATCAGCATTGGGGTTGTCGTCAAACGTTTCTTCAACTCCTGGAAACTTTCTTCGCACTCTTCAGTCCAATAAAACTTGGGGTCCTTCTTCAACAGTGCCACCATAGGCTTTGCAATCTTGGAGAAATTTTCTATGAATCTCCGGTAATATCCCACGAGTCCAAGAAAACTACGGATTTCTCCAACTGAGGTGGGTGCCAACCACTCATTGACTGTCTGGACCTTGATAGGATCCACTCTATACCTTCTACAGATATAACATGTCCTAAGAATCCAACTTCCTTCAACCAGAACTCACATTTGCTAAACTTGGCATACAACTGATGTTCTCTGAGCTTCTCCAGAACCAAACGCAAATGCTCCTCGTGTTCCTCTTCGTTCTTCGAGTACACCAAAATATCATCAATGAATACCATGACAAACTTATCCAAGAACGCCATGAACACCATATTCATCATACTCATGAAATAGGCAGGGGAATTAGTCAATGCAAATGACATAACCGTATACTCATATAGCCCATACCTTGTGGTGAAAGTTGTCTTAGGTGTATCCTTCTCTTGGATCTTCAACTGGTGGTATCCTGATCGGAGATCGATCTTGGAGAATACTTTAGCTCCTTGAAGTTGGTCGAACAAATCATTGATCATCGGCAGTGGGTACTTATTCTTAATCGTCACCTCGTTCAAAGCTCGATAATCAATGACCATCCTTAAAGATCCATCCTTCTTCTCGACCAAGAGCAATGGGGCTTCCCAAGGTGATGAACTACGTCGAATAAATCATTTCTCCAATAACTCCTTAATCTGCTTCTTGATCTCCTCCAGATCATTTTCTGGCATCCGGTATGGTCTCTTCGATATTGGTCCAGTGCCTGGTAATAGATCTATCAGACAATCAATATCCCTATCTGGCGGCATGCCTGGTAACTCCTCCGGAAATATATCCGGGTAATCCTTTACTACGGGAACTTCCTCCTGAACAACTCCCGAGAGAGAATGTACTTGTGTCCTCCTAGGCGAATGCCTAGATACATACTTGATCCTTTTTCCCTCCGGGGTGGTAAGTAAAATCGACTTACTAGCACAATCGATGATCCCTCCATACATCGATAGCCAATCCATTCCTAGTATCACATCCAATCCTTGTGACTCCAAAACTATCATGTCTGAGGGAAAACATGGCGTCCAATTGTCAATGGCACTTGAAAACATCCTTGACTTGCCATATACTCTGCTCCTGGGAACTTACTAACATGAGGGTCTTAAGGACTTGGGTGGGCAACTTATATCTATTCATGAATCCCCTTGAAATGTATGAATGCGATGCACCAGTATCGAAAAGAACTACTGCGGTAAATGAGTTAACCAAAAACATACCGACAACTACATCCGGTTGCTCTTCAACCTCCTCCACGGTCACGTGGTTCACTTGTCCTTTGTTGAAAGGGTTGGGCTTTTTCCCAGCGCTTCCATTGCCGTTCCCATTCTTCCCTTTAGGGAACTCTCCGGCATAGTGTCCAATTTTCCGGCACTTGAAACAGGTAATGTGACTTAAATCCCTCTTGGCGGGTGTGGATGGCGTAGAGCGGTTCTGATTATTGTTTGCTCCATTCCCATTCCCATTCTTAGAGCCATTGTGGTTGTGAGAACTCCCTCCATTATGGTGTGGCTTCCATGGTTATGGGTGTATCCCCCCGAGTTCGGGGTGAAACGGGGCTTCTGCTGGGCTCCATAATTATTCTTGCCTTGTCCATACTTCCTTTTGCGGCTCTCTATCTGCTGCTGCTTTCCTTCAATCGTAAGAGCCTTATCTACCAACTCCTGGTAGTTGTTGAAGGTTGCCACCATCAACTGTATGCTCATCTCATCATTCAGCGCTTCCATAAACTTCTCCTGCTTCGCGGCATCGGTGGCCACATCATCCAGGGCATAACGAGATAGAGTACTAAACCCATCTACGTACTGAGCCATAGTATGATTTCCTTGGTGCAAGTTGCGAAACTCTCGCTTCTTCATGCTCATAGCTCCAGTTGAGACATGGGCAGTGCGAAAAGCTTGCTGAAACTGATCTCAAGTGACATTGGCTACAGGGAAAGTGACTGTGTAATTCTCCCACCATGCTGCTGCTGGTCCAGCCAATTGATGTGCGGCAAAACGCACCTTCTCAGCATCCGTGCAATTTGTGGTGGTCAACTCCCTTCCAATCTTACGCAGCCAGTCATTAGCAACTATTGGCTCAACGCTACTAGAAAACACCAGTGGTTGCAACCTTAGGAAACGGTCAGGTTGTCCACGGGTGGTGGTGGTGGAGGGTTGTTGTTGTTGTTGTTGTTCTGATTGTTCTGGACAAGAAGTTGCATCAAAGTGTTCTGTCGTTGGATCACGTCTCGGAGGCATCTGATGGGTGTAGAGGGAAGAGATTAGAATAGAAAAGAGGTCTAGGGGGAAAATTCACTACCCATATGCACATGAGACAAACACAAACATATCACACCAATCAATTTCCATCATGGGCATACAAATATCTAACTAACGTTACAAAAGTGCTCTAAACTTCTACTTTATGGGAAAAACTACTAGTCATAGGGTGGTCGTCTAGAAATTTTGGTCGGCGGAAGATTCCATGATATCTGCTCCAGCTTCATCTTCATAGTCATCATCGCTATCATTCGGGTCTGAGTCTGTGTCGTCGATGATGATGTAGTCCTCGGAACGAATCTCCTTGGGTTCTTCTTCTTATTCTCCTCCTGGCGCTGGATCTCCCATGAATACTCCTAGCTTCCTTGTCAAGTCATTATTCTTCTCCACAAGTATTATCATCTCCTCCTCGTATCCATCGCGTGTATACTTGAGTTCCTCTTCTAGCTCCAAGTTCATGTTTAACGCCTTCTTCAAATCTATCATCCCTGCGCACATCTGGTGCTCCTGTCGACGAATGTGCTGGTTTAACTCCTGGATGAACGCTGCAATGGATCTGTCCTTCCGGGTGCTGATTATGTCCCATACGCCCCATGGTAATGTGGGCTGCCATACTCTTGCCTAGGATCCAGGTTGGTGCATCAAAGGAAAACTCTATGGGCTCAGTGGATGGTGCGAATGTCCTCCCGAGAATTTGAACTTGAATATTCCATCGCTCCTCTTCTGGTAGAGTGGCGGTGTTGGTCCCGGTGAACCTTGGTATTCCGATGTTCAGGTACCTAGTGACTTCCTTCAAGTGCCGTCCAAAAGGTGTGTCTTCATCCGGTTGAGTGAACTTGTTCCTTGGGTCCACCATCCTAAAGAGTAGAAAATGGAGAGCAGTCAGAAATGAGTAGATAAGAGTGACCTAGGGTTTATCTTAGTGGTTGTGTCCTACATTCAGCGTGTGCTCTGATACCATCTTGTAGCGACCACGATCCGAAGGGACCGAAGTCTCTGTGTTCTATGTCATCCCTGGATCGGTAATGCTGACACACATAGTACTTTGAAGGATTTATAACAGAGTGGCAATCACACATTTATTACATCGAATGTCTCAAAAGAGAACTTATTACAAAAGTATATGGCATAAGGCCATCTAATACGATAACAGCGGAAGGCTTGGAAGATAAGTGAGTCCATCAACTCCAACGGCATAGCTGTGTGCATGACCAACAACCTAGCGCTCCTTACTCCTCTTCTGAAAAGTCTGCAACGCAACATGTTGCAGCCCGAAATGGGTCAACACATGGAATATGCTGGCAAGATAACACAGTAGAGCAAGTAACAGAATAAAGGCTAACACTATATGCATATTTGGCTGGTGGAGGCTCGAAGGTTAAAGTTTTTGCATAAAGCCAATTTTTCCCTACAACAAAGGAATAACTTTTACTTTAACTATCAAGGTAGTTGAAACATCATTGAGAAGGTACCTCCAACTCAATCCCAATTAAAGTAGTCATCATTAACCCAGCAAAGTAGTTTTAGAGTGTTGAGATCAACCAATAATTCAAGTACCAGATACTCAAGATGTCCATAACCGGGGACACGGCTAATCATGTTTAGTTTGTACACTATGCAGAGGTTTGCACACTTTTCCCCACAAGACTCGATCGCCTCCATTCCATTTCTCGCACTGCATGGTGTTTGAGAAACGGATGACCGAGACGCAGTCTTTCAGAAGCATTTACTCTTTACCCCAAGTGGACCGATACACCTACTTTCCCCTACCTCTGTTAGTCCACCACGAAAGAGATCACAGAACTTACTCAAACTATGTCAGAGCCCATAATGGCATTGTGGCTGCACACAGAACTTTCTAGCATGAATAGTTTTATGATCCCTTTGAGCCTGGGTGGCATTCCATAGGATAATCACACGGTAACCCCGGAATCTCCTTGGACAACACTGGTGACCCCAGGGTGCCACAACCAATCCACCCACATGTGTATTAAAGTAGCCACCTTAAGTTGAACCATTAATTAACATCTCAAATCTATCATGGATACTCTCAAACCCAATCCACGTCTACGAGCATAGCATAGCATCCTAAGCATAACGTTGAAGTAACTCCCAAGGGTTTAAAAATAAAGCAGGTAATAGGTTCTACCTCAATCTACTTCCCAGACCCACAAGTTTAGAGATCCTACTCATGCAATGTGTGAGGGTTTGATATAATGCATAAAAACTGGGTAATAAAGGGTATGATCAAAGTTTTACTTGCATTGCTGATGATTCGCAAAACCTAGGGACTCGTAGTAGCACGCTTTGAACTCCGGGAATTCTATCGCAACCAAACAATAGCATACAAAAGCAACCAATCAACTATGCACAGGTAAAACTACAAATAAGAAGATCTAACCAGAAAGTTTAACTCAAGAACTCTGGTTTGCAAAAAGAATCAAATCAAACGAAGCAACGAAACTCAAACTACGAAAGAAACAAGATCCGTTTACTAGATTGAACTAAAGTCAAATCTTACAGTACCAAAATCTTGTTCAAGTTGGTTAAACGGAAAGAGGGCTTCGAGACGAAGATCTAGGCGCTTGAATCGCCTGATTCTGATTTACGAGCGAAGAGAAAAACTAAAAAGAAGATCAGGGCAGAAATCGCGATCGAAAATAATCGCGAGAAAACCCTGAAAAAGAAAAACGGACGAACAGGCTAACGAATGAACGTTCGCTGTCTGTTACTAAAAGACGAAAAGTGTTCGTTGAAACAAACGAACAGACGAACATCAGCTACTTAACTAAACCGACTGAAAAACCGAATCGATCTAAATAAAAAAATAGATCAAGGGTTTCGAATAAAAAACCGATCGGTTTTCAAAAAAACCTGCGGCAGCGGCGGTTCGGCGGCTACCTTCGGCGGCGGCGGCTTCTCCGACGCGGCGGCGCTCCGGCGAGGCAGCGGGATGGCAGTGGTGCTCCGACGAGGCGGTGGGACGGCGGCGCGGCGGCGACAGTGGCAGTGGAGCATGGCGGCGGCGGCTGCGGCGGCGAGTGGCGAAAAGCGGCGGCGGCAGCGCGCTTTCCGAGGTGGGCGACGGCGGCTAGGGCTGGCTGGCGGGGCGTGGCTCGGGTGGGTTGGCGGCTCGGGCCTCGGCCTTTTAAAGGGGCCGGCCAGGGGAGTCCTAGTCGGTTACGGCCCGACTAGGTTGGTTGACCTTTTTTTCTAAATAGTCCCGACGTGGGAATACGGGCGAAACAAATACTAAACGGACTCAAAAAATTCCGAAGTAAATTTTTACCGTCCTCTAATAATATTTAGAACAAAGTGAACATTTTTGCCGGACCTAAAAGCAATTTTGAAAAATGCACATTTTTCCTATGCAAATAAAATTGAAAATAAATCCGAATAGAATACCAAAAGTTATTTTAATATTTTTCCTCTAATATTTCTTTAATCTGGAGAAGTCATATTATCTCCGCTCACATATTTTATTAAGAAATATTTTTCGGAGAGAAAATAATTAAAACCAAAGTGATCCTCGTACCGGTATTTGAGAAAACTCAAATACGAAAACGGTAAAATCCCCAACTCTCTCCGTGGTCCTTGAGTTGCTTAGAATTTCGACGATCGCAACACACGAATGCGATAAAACATGTTATGCCATATGATCTTTGTATAACATTCCAAATTGTAAAATTGGGATGTTACACGAGGTTGAAGCAGGACAAGAGAGACAACGTTAACCTGAGTGGAATTCTAATATCATCTCCAATAGATGATGTAAAATACATGACCACAAAGTGCTAGATGTAAAATACATCATCTGATCATCTCTGAATTTAACTGTCGAAACTGATTTTAACTGTCTAAACTGAATTTTGATGACGAAACTGAATTTTACTGTCGAAACTGAACACACTAGTAGCAGAAAAGCAGTAGCAGCAGCGCGTGCGAGAGCTAGGGCAGCTGGTCGTGTAGCAGCATCACAGGTAGAAGCTGCAGGGGCTCAACCCATCGAGTGAGAGGATTCTCTGTTGCTTGTGTAGCAGCAACGCAAGGAAGACTAGAGCAGCAATGCAAACAAGAGCAAGAGCAAGAGCAGCAACGCGAGCAAGAGCAAGAGCAGACCATGCAGGGGACTGGAGAGCAAGAGCATAGCATCAGTGCGAGCGAGAGCCAAAGCAGCAACAGCAGCTCCAACTGATGTGGACGTTGCTGCCGAGGGAGTGACGCTGTAAAGGAAGTGGCCGGCGACGCCGCCGTAGATGGAGTTGCGCCATGGCGGCTCGGGACCGAGCGTCGGCAGCACTGTGAGATCGAAGCAAGAAGAAAATGCATCGATTATCGTAGAACCTCTTTGGTGGCGCCGATTAGGCCTCAGCTTCATCCGAGGAATCTATGATGATGCTACCCTT
This sequence comes from Secale cereale, assembly GCA_902687465.1. Lineage (NCBI taxonomy): Eukaryota > Viridiplantae > Streptophyta > Magnoliopsida > Poales > Poaceae > Secale > Secale cereale. The sequence continues at coordinate 317,367,464 of LR738713.1, forward strand.
CCGGTGGTGCAGGTGAAGATGGCGGTGTGGGAATGGAGGTGGCGCGAAAGACGAGGGGAACATCGGGCAGCTCCTTGGAGGTGGAGGACGGGGTGGCTGAACCGGCGGGACGACGAGATCCACGACAGATCATCATCCGGTGCGGTGGATGAGGGAGGTCGAGGTGTTGCGGTGGACGACGTCGTTGGGGAAGAGGCTCCGGCTGGGTGGCGGATGGAGGACAGTGTGGGGCTTCGCGAGTTTTCATGGCCTCGGTCTTCGAATGGGGGCGGCGGAGGGGATGGGAGGGGGAACCATAGCTTAGGGACGCTCTTTTCCGAAATGTGGGGTAAGTTATGAAAATACCCCCACCGGTTTGAACTAGGTGGTTCTTTCGGTTCGGGGGGTATCACAGGAATTTCGCTTGTCGGGATTTCGCAGTAGGTGGGAGTTTTCGGGCACGTTGTAATTTTGGGATGGCAACGCGCGGGTTGAGAAGGAAAGAGTTTTCCAAGTACAATGAGACAAAGAGTTAGCTTCAAATTTCGGGATAACAAGCCGCGGGTTGAAGAGGCGGGAGTTTCTCAGCACTATAGACATGATGCTAGCTTGAAATTTCGGCATAACAAGGCGCGACTTGAAATTTCGGGAGAACAAGCTTAACGTGTACGAAAAAATACAATTCGCACCTCACTAGAGAGAGGCATGCCCCGTTTTACTATATTACTAGAAATGCATTCAAATACAACAACAAAAAGTAAAAATAAAAATCGGGGCAACAAGCTTAACCTGTATAGTACCTGCACTTCCCTCAATAATAATAAAACAATTCATGTTGTCTAGCATATGGACTAAATTTGAGTACATTTTCCCTGTTTGAAACAACCATCTAAATATTATCTTCACAACATGTGACAAGAATATAGGAGTAGTATATTCCCATATAAATATGAACTACATGTACATACGATATCGAATTCAAAAATATGTATGCATTTTATGTTGAATTAAAATCATATCACATGTGTGCTCTAGCTAGATGTTCGGAATCTAAACCATGTATGATACTATGTACAATGTGTTTAACACTCGCAACTGATACGTCCATTTTGCATCATGTTTTATTGCTGTTATTTATGTTGTTATTATGCATAATAATGCTTTTTGGAGTAATTCGAATGCCTTTCTCTCATAATTTGCAAGGAATGCGCCGAGGGGGAGAATTCCGGCAGCTGGAAATCTGCACCTGAAAAAGCTACGTCAGGCCACCTATTCTGCACAACTCCAAACAAGTTGAAACTTCACAGAGATTTTTTATGGAATATATAAAAAATACTGGAGATGATAACCACCAGAGGGGATCCACCAGGTGGGCACAACCCACCTGGGCGCGCCAGGCCCCCCAGGCGCGCCCCGGTGGGTTGTGCTTACCCATGCCCATCTCCGGTGCCCATCTTCTGGTATATAAGCCCTTCCGACCTAGATAAAATAGGGAGAAGATTTTCAAGAGGGAGAGCCGCCATCTTGAGGCGGAACTTGGGCAGGAGCACTTTTGCCCTCCGGCGGAGCAATTCCGCCGGGGGAACTTCCCTCCCGGAGAGGGAAATCGTCGTCATCATCATCACCAACAACTATCCCATCTTGGGGAGGGCTATCTTCATCAATATCTTCAACAACACCATCTCATTTCAAACCCTAGTTCGTCTTTTGTGCTCAATCTTGTCACCGGAACTATAGATTGGTGCTTGTGGGTGACTAGTAGTGTTGATTACATCTTGTAGTTGATTACTATCTGGTTTATTTGGTGGGAGATTATATTTTTAGATCCATTATGCTATTTAATAATCCTATGATCTTGAGCATGTTCATCATTTTTGGGTAGTTACCTTTGTTCTTGAGGCCACGGGAGAAATCATGTTGCAAGTGATCATGTGAATTTGATATGTGTTTGATATTTTGATAGTATGTATGTTGTGATTCCCTTAGTGGTGTCATGTGAACGTCGACTACATGACACTTCACCATATTTGGGCCTAAGGGAATGCATTGTGGAGTAGTAATTAGATGGTGGGTTGCGAGAGTCACAGAAGCTTAAAACCCAGTTTATGCGCTATTCCGTAAGGGACCGATTGGATCCAAAAGTTTAACGCTATGGTTATAATTTATTCTTAATACTTTTCTCGTAGTTGCGGATGCTTGCGGGAGGGTTAATCATAAGTAGGAGGTTTGTTCAAGTAAGAACAACACCTAAGCACCGATCGACCCACATAGCAAATTATCAAAGTATCGAACACGAATTGAACCAACATGATGAAAGTGACTAGATGAAATTCCCGTGTACCCTCAAGAATGCTTTGCTTATTATAAGAGACCGTCTTTGTCGGGACCCCGATCCTAAGTCACACCGATCTAGCATGTAACACACCATATCACTTTGCGGCCTCATGCACGGTATCCCCACGGGTGCCTCCTTACCTGGCCCGGGACCGTTTGCGCATTTTGGCTCACGTATATAATAGTGTCGCTAGCATCCATATGACAGAGAACCCGGGCCGACATGACCAGTTATAAACCAAAAGTGGCACTAAATTACAGAGACAGGCATTCATGACCCAGCAACGAACGTGTCGGTCATCAACGTATGAACCCAAGTCGTAGCAAGCTACAAGGACTTAAAGGAACAACGCGTGACATTTCCCCTAAGGGACAGACACAGGAACGAAGAAGGACATATGCCGGTCAGCCTAAGTGGTCCGGAGCAGTAGCAAGCTACCAAGGCTCAGTGGAAGCACTAGGAGACATTTCCCTGTAAGATAGACTACCAAGGGTAAACAACTAGGTGTCGGATCCCACACATACCAAGCATTTCAATAACATACACACAATATGCTCAATATGTGCAAATACAACATGGCATCACAACAAGACTCTAATAAACAAAGTATTTATTCATTAGGCTCCGAGGAGCCAAGTATTACAAACATGGGTCTCACGACCCAACATTCAGAGCATACAAGCAACAAGCGGAAGCACTACATGTCTGAGTACAGACATCTACAAATGAAAAAGGCTGAAGAGCCTGACTATCTACAACACTCGTCCAAGATCGTAGCTGAGGTAACAAGCTACTTGTCGAAGTCCAAGCGGAACTACTAGTGAGACATCAATCCTATCTGCAAAACATAAATTAAGCAAACATGAGTACAAAGGTACTCAGCAAGACTTACATCAGATCCTATCATACATGCACTTGTATCAAGAAGGCATAGTGGGGTATAGTTGCAGCAAGCCAGCTTTGACTCAGTGGCTATCCTATTCTACGATTGCTGGTAACTTTAAGGTGGCGCACACGAGTCCACTAAGCACCACACAATACACCACTATGGATTCATTCCCGTCTCCCTACGAGAAGGCCATCCATAGCACTCACACTTGTCTTGAGTATTTTAGAGTATCCACATCAAGTTATCTATGTACCACGTAAGCATCCAAGAAGTCCATATCCGCGGACCCGGCTATTCGAATAGATCATGTTAACCCTGCAGGGGTGTACTTCTTCACACACGCTCTCGCCACTTACCGCCAGGTACATCTCGTGTATCTCGGCAACCTTCAAGCGGAAGCCTGGCGAGGGTGTCGGCCACGACCTGACTAACCACACAAGTCTCTCGTCCAGGTTTATCGCCTATTCGGGTTCCATCCGTGGGGAGATCCGGCCGGGGTGTCGCTCACGGCCCCAAATGATGTGCGCAGGGTTCCCAAGCCCACCTCGCCGAGTGGATCTACGCTTGGTACACCGTGCCATGGTGCCTAGTCTGTCCCAAGCCCACTGGCCGAGTGCCACTTAGTAGACTACTAACACTAACTACAAACACCAGAAACTAGTTGCAACTCCTGGACAGAGATCATGTTGATTAATAAGTCGAGAGGGGTCGAGTTACCGGAACCCAATGTGTGGTAGTAACTAGTCATTGGACAACATACACAGAACTCAGTTCTTAGGGACGGTTCCAGTGAGACAACCCACCATGTACTCCTACATGGTCTCTCACCGCTACCTTTACCAAATCGTGTTCATACGTTTAACCCTCAGCATCAGAACATATCATTTCACTCCAATTCATTCCCGATGAATTAGACCTGACACACTCTAAGCAATAGCAAGCAAGGCATGGTAAGATCACATCATGGCTTCAATCAACTCCTACACATGCTAGTGGGTTTCAACTATTTACTGTGGAAAGACAGGTCATGCAGAGGAATGGGTTCAACTACCGCAGCATAAAGTAGCAGTTGAGATCGTTGTTGTCCTAGTGCAATAACAGGGAGCATGAGCGAGAAAGGGGTTGTATCAGAATGAACAAGGGGGTTTGCTTGCCTGGTAAAATAACGTGCAGATCACTGCTCCTCTGACAGGTACTCTGGATCGGTCTCCGGAGCTGGACCTATCGAGAAGAACGGTGCCGACAGTCAAACACAAGCATATGCAACAATATGATGCATGATATGGCATGAAGTTATGATGTTGTTTGAGCTAATGCAACTAGCATTTTAATTGGTTGAACTCCATTTGAACCAAGGGTTCAAATGCAACTCTTTAATAAGTATTATAAAATGCCATATATGTGTTTTCATATAAACAGTAGGCTTAACTTCCATTTGTCATGCATGAAAATGGTACAGATGGATAGTTTGAATTTTTCTGATAATTTTTCATATATAAATTATTTCATTCTGAGATACGGTTGAATTTCTGTGATTTTTTGAAGTTTAGGCCAATTTCTGAAATAAATAAATCATTTAAGATTTATTTTAAAACCAGAACTGGATTACTGCGTCAGCATGACACATGCATGACGTCAGCAGGTCAAAGGGGCTGTTCCAGAGTCAAACCTGACAGTGGGGTCCACTGGTCAGTGACTCAGTTAATTAACTGAGTTAATTAACTCTAAATTAATCCTAACAGAAATAATTAGCAGGGCTGGGCCCACATGTCAGTGGCTAAACTAATTAACAAAACTTAATTAATTTAACTAATTAGTCAACTAACTAAAAGGGTGGGGCCCACCTGTCATTGACACAGGGGGTCAAAGCACGCCGGTCAGTGGTCAAAACCAAACGGCGGCTCGACGCCGGCGACCACAGACGCGGCGGAGGGGCACGGAAATGCCGCTCCGGCGGTCAAATGGGCAGCGGAGACCACGGGCGAGCTGCTGGAGCTCGTCCGCGTCCATTCCCGCAAGCGGCAGCAGCTGGGACGGCCGGAGCTCGCCGGAAACAAGCTCGCGGCGGCGCCGGAGTTCGGCCCTCGTCGGGTCTGGGGCTACAGGGCACGGGGAGAGCTACGGAGGGGCGCTACGGGCTCCTGGTGGGACGGCGGACGCGGTGGCGTGCTCCGCTTGGAGGGTGGGTGGCTGTGGCCACGGCGGCGGCATCGCCGGCGGCGGTGAGGTCGGGCAACTGCGGTGGTAGGGGCTAGAGGCCGCAGACGACTGCGAGGACAGGGGGGAAAGAACCGGGGGCTCACCGCGGTTCTGCTGGGGAGGTTAGCGGGCTCGGGGAGGCGCTGAAGGCGGCGAATCGGCGGCGGCGATCGTCGGGGCAGAGGAAGAAGACGACGGCGTTTACGATGTTCCAGGGCACCCGGCGTCTTGTGGTTCGACGGAGAGGACGAGAGTGAAGTGGCGGAGCTCTCGGGCTACCCGGAGGGGCGAGGGGTGGCCTGTGGCTACGGCTGCGGCGATCGACGGCGACGGCGGCGTTCGGGAGCTGCGAGAGAGAGCGAGGGAGAGAAGGGCAGAGGGCCAGGAGAGTGCGAGAGGGTCGGGGGGAGGTGCGTGGCGCCTCCAGAAGCGGCTAGGCGGCGAGGGGAGGGCAGGCAGGCAACTCGCGTGGCGCTCCCACCGTGCGCGCGTGCCGGCCACACGCTCGGCCTCCTGTCGTCGGGGAAGACGACAGGGAAGGCTCGGTGGGCTGGGCTGCCAGCTGGGCCGGCCAGGCAGTTGGGCTGCAGGAAGCCAGGTAAGCTTTCCCTTTTATTTATTTCTGTTTTTCTAATTTTCTGACATTTGTTTTGATTTAAAATCTAAATTAAATCAATAATTTCTTCTAACATATTTATTCTGCATGGACCTAGAAATTAACCCAAGCCCCTAAAAATAAACAACCAGAATTTTGGACATATATAAAATATATAATATATATATATCCAATGCAAATAGCTATTGCATTAATTCCAAATGCCCAAAATAAATACTTATGAGCTCCTAATAATATTGGCTTGATTTTTATCTCTGACCAATATTTTTAGAGGGCCACATGAACATTTTCTTGGACCTTTTTGGAGCAATTTTTATTTGGGTCATTTTTAAAAGGGTTTCTGAGGGTTTCACAGGTCCTCATTTCAATTTCATTTGAAATTTTAAACATGATGCAACAACAAGGCTAACCTAGTGCATACCAGAACTAGGGTTGTGACAACTCGCCTCCACTCGAAAGAATCTCGTCCTGAGATTCAGGAGTAGGCGGAAAGAAGGTGGGGTACTCCAGTCGGAGACGATCTTCTCGCTCCCAAGTAGCTTCTCTCTCGGAATGATGAGACCATTGAACTTTGAGAAACTTGATGTTATGACGTCGAGTGACACGCTCTGCTTGATCCAAAATGCGAACGGGATACTCTCGATATGTGAGGTTATCTTGGAGATCAAGCGTTTCGTGGTCCACTCCGCAGATGGGATCCGAGAAGCAACGCCTGAGTTGAGAGACGTGGAAGACATCATGAACTCGAGAAAGATGTGGGGGTAGTTCCAATTGGTAGGCAACCTCTCCTCGTTTAGCAAGAATGCGAAAAGGACCAATGTAACGAGGAGCCAACTTGCCCTTGATACCGAAATGATGGGTACCCTTCAAAGGGGTAACCCGAAGGTAAGCTTTGTCACCAACTTCACAAGCCACTTCCTTATGACGACGATCATACTGGCTCTTTTGACGAGACTGGGCTGTTTTCAAATTCTCACGAATGATGCGAACTTGCTCTTCTGCTTCCTGGATCATATCCGGTCCAAAGAATTGTCTTTCACCGGTTTCTGACCAGTTCAAAGGTGTTCGACATCTTCGTCCATAAAGAATCTCAAAAGGAGCTTGCTTAAGACTGGATTGATAGCTATTGTTATAAGCAAACTCGGCGAAAGGAAGACATTTCTCCCAATCCATACCGAATGAGATAACGCAAGCTCTAAGCATGTCTTCGAGAATTTGATTAACCCGTTCCACCTGACCACTTGACTGAGGGTGGAAAGCGGTACTGAAGGATAGATGGGTGCCCATGGCAGTCTGGAAACTCTCCCAGAAATGAGAAGTGAAAAGACTACCACGGTCTGAATTGATCTCTAGTGGGACACCATGAAGTGACACTATTCGAGAAATATACAAGTCAGCAAGCTGA
>LR738713.1:317374896-317412470 GCA_902687465.1 Secale cereale
AACAACAAGGCTAACCTAGTGCATACCAGAACTAGGGTTGTGACAACTCGCCTCCACTCGAAAGAATCTCGTCCTGAGATTCAGGAGTAGGCGGAAAGAAGGTGGGGTACTCCAGTCGGAGACGATCTTCTCGCTCCCAAGTAGCTTCTCTCTCGGAATGATGAGACCATTGAACTTTGAGAAACTTGATGTTATGACGTCGAGTGACACGCTCTGCTTGATCCAAAATGCGAACGGGATACTCTCGATATGTGAGGTTATCTTGGAGATCAAGCGTTTCGTGGTCCACTCCGCAGATGGGATCCGAGAAGCAACGCCTGAGTTGAGAGACGTGGAAGACATCATGAACTCGAGAAAGATGTGGGGGTAGTTCCAATTGGTAGGCAACCTCTCCTCGTTTAGCAAGAATGCGAAAAGGACCAATGTAACGAGGAGCCAACTTGCCCTTGATACCGAAATGATGGGTACCCTTCAAAGGGGTAACCCGAAGATAAGCTTTGTCACCAACTTCACAAGCCACTTCCTTATGACGACGATCATACTGGCTCTTTTGACGAGACTGGGCTGTTTTCAAATTCTCACGAATGATGCGAACTTGCTCTTCTGCTTCCTGGATCATATCCGGTCCAAAGAATTGTCTTTCACCAGTTTCTGACCAGTTCAAAGGTGTTCGACATCTTCGTCCATAAAGAATCTCAAAAGGAGCTTGCTTAAGACTGGATTGATAGCTATTGTTATAAGCAAACTCGGCGAAAGGAAGACATTTCTCCCAATCCATACCGAATGAGATAACGCAAGCTCTAAGCATGTCTTCGAGAATTTGATTAACCCGTTCCACCTGACCACTTGACTGAGGGTGGAAAGCGGTACTGAAGGATAGATGGGTGCCCATGGCAGTCTGGAAACTCTCCCAGAAATGAGAAGTGAAAAGACTACCACGGTCTGAATTGATCTCTAGTGGGACACCATGAAGTGACACTATTCGAGAAATATACAAGTCAGCAAGCTGACTAGCAGTGATACTCTCTCGAACAGGTAGGAAGTGAGCCACTTTAGAGAGACGATCAATGACTACGACGATAGCATTATTCCCTCTCTTGGTCCTGGGAAAGCCGGTGATGAAGTCCATACCAACTTTATCCCATTTCCACTCAGGAACAGCTAGAGGCTGAAGGGTGCCAGCAGGTCTTTGATGTTCTGCCTTAACGCGACGACAAACGTCACATTTAGCAATGAACTCAGCAATTTCTCTCTTCATCCTAGTCCATCAGAACCTCTGGCGTAGATCCTGATACATCTTAGTACTACCGGGATGAATCGTGAGAGGAGATTCATGAGCCTCTTTAAGAATCAATTGCCGAAGATGTTGCTTCTTGGGAACCACCAGCCGGTTTTGGAAGAGAACAACACCTCGGTCATTTATGGAGAAACTACCAGCAATACCCTTGGCAATGTTTCTCTTTATCCGGGTTATTCCGGTATCATGCTTTTGGGCTTCTATGATATGATCCACAAGAGTAGGTTTCGCCACCAAAGTTGAAAGGAATCCGTGAGGAGCAATGTGAAGGTTAAGCTTACATAATTCCTCATGGAGAAGTGGTTGGCCCTGCTGCAACATGAGATTGTTGCAATAGGACTTACGACTTAGCGCATCAGCCATAACATTTCCCTTGCCTGGGGTATAGGTAATCCCTAAGTCGTAATCGGAGATTAACTCCAACCAACGTCTTTGCCTAAGATTCAAATCTGGTTGGGTGAAGATATACTTGAGACTCTGGTGATCGGTGTAGATCTCGCAACGATTACCAAGGAGGTAATGTCGCCAGGTCTTAAGTGCATAGACTACGGCTGCAAGGTCTAGATCATGTGTAGGATAATTCTCCTCACGTGGATGCAACTGTCGAGATGCATAGGCAATCACACGACGATCCTGTATAAGGATGCAACCTAGTCCCTGTCGTGAGGCATCACAGTAGATAACAAAGTCCTTAGTGAAATCCGGTGGCACAAGTATGGGAGCAGAAGTCAGGCGTCTTTTCAGTTCCTGAAAACTGTGTTCACACTGTGGGGACCACTCAAACTTTTTACCTTTCTTAAGAAGTTCCGTGAGAGGTTTGGCCACTTTAGAGAAATTCTCAACAAAGCGGCAACAATAACTGGCTAGACCAAGGAAACTCCTAACTTGTTTAACTATTTCAGGTGGAGTCCAGTCAAGAACGGCCTGAACTCTCTCAGGGTTGACAGCAATGCCCTTACCAGAGATTACATGGCCAAGATAGGTCACTTCTGGCAACCAAAATTCGCACTTGGAGAACTTGGCATAAAGGCGGTGCTCTCTGAGTTTTTCTAGAACAAGTCTAAGATGTTCGGCATGCTCTTCCTCGTTCTTCGAGTAAATAAGAATATCATCGAGATAAACCACGACGAACTTATCTAAGTACTCCATGAAGATCGAGTTCATCAAGCGGGAGAAGGTGGATGGAGCATTTGTTAAACCGAAGGACATGACGGTGTACTCGTACTGACCATAACGAGTGACGAAAGCCGTCTTGGGGATGTCCCCATTTCTAATCTTGATTTGATGGTATCCTAACCTCAAATCCATCTTGGAGAAGACTGAGGATCCAGCGAGCTGATCATACAGGTCGTTGATCCTGGGAAGCGGATACTTGTTCTTTACCGTGACCAAATTAACGGAACCTAGCCTGCTTCTTGGCGTCCGTGGACACTTCTTTTGTAGCATAGCGGGCGAGGTTCTCAAACTCTCGACTATAAGCATCAACAGCCATCTTAGCCTGTGTAAGACTACAGAACTCTTCTCTCTTATGATCGATAAGGGCTTGAGGGATATGATGCTCACGAAAAGCCTCGGTGAAATCTCTCCAGGTAGGAATCTGGTCAGCTGGAATCATGGCCTCATAGTTCTGCCACCAAAGACTAGCAGGACCTTCCAGGTGATAAGTGGCATAGATGACCTTGTCCTCTTCAGCTACATTCGCAGAACGCAGCTTGTGAGTGATACTACGGAGCCAGTCATCTGCATCGAGTGGCTCAATGGAATGATGAAAGGTGGGTGGTTTCAGACGAATGAAGTCATGGATGGTTGTTGATTCCTTGCATTGTTGTGCGGTGTTCTCCTCGATACGTGCCAACAGGCGGTTAGACTCACGCTTGTCTCTCTCCATCTCTAACATTAACTCTGCCAACGAAGGCTGGTTGGGAGGATCCTCCTCATCCCTACCATCTCCGTGGTTCTGTCTACGAGCAGCTGAGCTTCGCTTAATTGAAGACATCCTGAGAAGCGAAACCGAAGACGGAAACATCAACAACTATAGAATGCATAAGGTAGAACAAGAAATTAGTATCTCTCGAACTACTAGGATAATTCCGGCAGCATAACGGCAGTAAAAGCTCAGATTGAGACATCCTGCTAACAAAGGATAGTTCAACATCTCAACATCATCACTCAAGGTACTGTGATAGTACTAAAACAACTTCACCGGAAGAGATTGAACAAGATTAGGACTCTGATCAACCAATCTTAAGGGACTACGGAGTAGTAACTCGTTTTCCTGATAGATGGAAGAGAAAGCCTAGTTCCTTAACCCCGTAGGAAGGTAAGATGACTCAGATCAGAAGACATGAGGTATAAGGAGTAAAAAGAGCCTTACGTTCCCTTCCACAATCAATTCCCTTATATAACTAAAGAATTTCTAGACTCAACTTCGACCAGTTGGGCTTCATAGTCCTAAAGGCAGTCAGGCTCTGATACCAGCGCTGTCGGGACCCCGATCCTAAGTCACACCGATCTAGCATGTAACACACCATATCACTTTGCGGCCTCACGCACGGTATCCCCACGGGTGCCACCTTACCTGGCCCGGGACCGTTTGTGCATTTTGGCTCACGTATATGATAGTGTCGCTAGCATCCATATGACAGAGAACCCGGGCCGACATGACCAGTTATAAACCAAAAGTGGCACTAAATTACAGAGACAGGCATTCATGACCCAGCAACGAACGTGTCGGTCATCAACGTATGAACCCAAGTCGTAGCAAGCTACAAGGACTTAAAGGAACAACGCGTGACATTTCCCCTAAGGGACAGACACAGGAACGAAGAAGGACATATGCCGGTCAGCCTAAGTGGTCCGGAGCAGTAGCAAGCTACCAAGGCTCAGTGGAAGCACTAGGAGACATTTCCGTGTAAGATAGACTACCAAGGGTAAACAACTAGGTGTCGGATCCCACACATACCAAGCATTTCAATAACATACACACAATATGCTCAATATGTGCAAATACAACATGGCATCACAACAAGACTCTAATAAACAAAGTATTTATTCATTAGGCTCCGAGGAGCCAAGTATTACAAACATGGGTCTCACGACCCAACATTCGGAGCATACAAGCAACAAGCGGAAGCACTACATGTCTGAGTACAGACATCTACAAATGAAAAAGGCTGAAGAGCTTGACTATCTACAACACTCGTCCAAGATCGTAGCTGAGGTAACAAGCTACTTGTCGAAGTCCAAGCGGAACTACTAGTGAGACATCAATCCTATCTGCAAAACATAAATTAAGCAAACATGAGTACAAAGGTACTCAGCAAGACTTACATCAGATCCTATCATACATGCACTTGTATCAAGAAGGCATAGTGGGGTTTAGTTGCAGCAAGCCAGCTTTGACTCAGTGGCTATCCTATTCTACGATTGCTGGTAACTTTAAGGTGGCGCACACGAGTCCACTAAGCACCACACAATACACCACTATGGATTCATTCCCGTCTCCCTACGAGAAGGCCATCCATAGCACTCACACTTGTCTTGAGTATTTTAGAGTATCCACTTCAAGTTATCTATGTACCACGTAAGCATCCAAGAAATCCATATCCGCGGACCCGGCTATTCGAATAGATCATGTTAACCCTGTAGGGGTGTACTTCTTCACACACGCTCTCGCCACTTACCGCCAGGTACATCTCGTGTATCTCGGCAACCTTCAAGCGGAAGCCTGGCGAGGGTGTCGGCCACGACCTGACTAACCACACAAGTCTCTCGTCCAGGTTTATCGCCTATTCGGGTTCCATCCGTGGGGAGATCCGGCCGGGGTGTCGCTCACGGCCCCAAATGATGTGCGCAGGGTTCCCAAGCCCACCTCGCCGAGTGGATCTACGCTTGGTACACCGTGCCACGGTGCCTAGTCTGTCCCAAGCCCACTGGCCGAGTGCCACTTGGTAGACTACTAACACTAACTACAAACACCAGAAACTAGTTGCAACTCCTGGACAGAGATCATGTTGATTAATAAGTCGAGAGGGGTCGAGTTACCGGAACCCAATGTGTGGTAGTAACTAGTCATTGGACAACATACACAGAACTCGGTTCTTAGGGACGGTTCCAGTGAGACAACCCACCATGTACTCCTACATGGTCTCTCACCGCTACCTTTACCAAATCGTGTTCACACGTTTAACCCTCAGCATCAGAACATATCATTTCACTCCAATTCATTCCCGATGAATTAGACCTGACACACTCTAAGCAATAGCAAGCAAGGCATGGTAAGATCACATCATGGCTTCAATCAACTCCTACACATGCTAGTGGGTTTCAACTATTTACTGTGGAAAGACAGGTCATGTAGAGGAATGGGTTCAACTACCGCAGCATAAAGTAGCAGTTGAGATCGTTGTTGTCCTAGTGCAATAACAGGGAGCAAGAGCGAGAAAGGGGTTGTATCGGAATGAATAAGGGGGTTTGCTTGCCTGGTAAAATAACGTGCAGAGCACTGCTCCTCTGACAGGTACTCTGGATCGGTCTCCGGAGCTGGACCTATCGAGAAGAACGGTGCCGACAGTCAAACACAAGCATATGCAACAATATGATGCATGATATGGCATGAAGTTATGATGTTGTTTGAGCTAATGCAACTAGCATTTTAATTGGTTGAACTCCATTTGAACCAAGGGTTCAAATGCAACTCTTTAATAAGTATTATAAAATGCCATATATGTGTTTTCATATAAACAGTAGGCTTAACTTCATTTGTCATGCATGAAAATGGTACAGATGGATAGATTTAATTTTTCTGATAATTTTTCATATATAAATTATTTCATTCTGAGCTACGGTTGAGTTTCTGTGATTTTTTGAAGTTTAGGCCAATTTCTGAAATAAATAAATCATTTAAGATTTATTTTAAAACCAGAACTGGATTACTGCGTCAGCATGACACAGGCATGACGTCAGCAGGTCAAAGGGGCTGTTCCAGAGTCAAACCTGACAGTGGGGTCCACTGGTCAGTGACTCAGTTAATTAACTGAGTTAATTAACTCTAAATTAATCCTAACAGAAATAATTAGCAGGGCTGGGCCCACATGTCAGTGGCTAAACTAATTAACAAAACTTAATTAATTTAACTAATTAGTCAACTAACTAAAAGGGTGGGGCCCACCTGTCATTGACACAGGGGGTCAAAGCACGCCGGTCAGTGGTCAAAACCAACCGGCGGCTCAACGCCGGTGACCACAGACGCGGCGGAGGGGCACGGAAATGCCGCTCCGGCGGTCAAATGGGCAGCGGAGACCACGGGCGAGCTGCTGGAGCTCGTCCGCGTCCATTCCCGCAAGCGGCAGCAGCTGGGACGGCCGGAGCTCGCCGTAAACAAGCTCGCGGCGGCGCCGGAGTTCGGCCCTCGTCGGGTCTGGGGCTACAGGGCACGGGGAGAGCTACGGAGGGGCGCTACGGGCTCCTGGTGGGACGGCGGACGCGGTGGCGTGCTCCGCATGGAGGGTGGGTGGCTGTGGCCACGGCGGCGGCATCGCCGGCGGCGGTGAGGTCGGGCAACTGCGGTGGTAGGGGCTAGAGGCCGCAGACGACGGCGAGGACAGGGGGGAAAGAACCGGGGGCTCACCGCGGTTCTACTGGGAGGTTAGCGGGCTCGGGGAGGCGCTGAAGGCGGCGAATCGTCAGCGGCGATCGTCGGGGCAGAGGAAGAAGACGACGGCGTTTACGGTGTTCCAGGGCACCCGGCGTCTTGTGGTTCGACGGAGAGGACGAGAGTGAAGTGGCGGAGCTCTCGGGCTACTCGGAGGGGCGAGGGGTGGCCTGTGGCTACGGCTGTGGCGATCGACGGCGACGGCGGCGTTCGGGAGCTGCGAGAGAGAGCGAGGGAGAGAAGGGGAGAGGGCCAGGAGAGTGCGAGAGGGTCGGGGGGAGGTGTGTGGCGCCTCCAGAAGCGGCTAGGCGGCGAGGGAAGGGCAGGCAGGCAGCTCGCGTGGCGTTCCCGCCGTGCGCGCGCGCCGGCCACACGCTCGGCCTCCTGTCGTCGGGGAAGACGACAGGGGAAGGCTCGGTGGGCTGGGCTGCCAGCTGGGCCGGCCAGGCAGTTGGGCTGCAGGAAGCCAGGTAAGCTTTCCCTTTTATTTATTTCTGTTTTTCTAATTTTCTGACATTTGTTTTGATTTAAAATCTAAATTAAATCAATAATTTCTTCTGACATATTTATTTTGCAGGGACCTAGAAATTAACCCAAGCCCCTAAAAATAAACAACCAGAATTTTGGACATATATAAAATATATAATATATATATATATATATCCAATGCAAATAGCTATTGCATTAATTCCAAATGCCCAAAATAAATACTTATGAGCTCCTAATAATATTGGCTTGATTTTTATCTCTGACCAATATTTTTAGAGGGCCACATGAACATTTTCTTGGACCTTTTTGGAGCAATTTTTATTTGGGTCATTTTCAAAAGGGTTTCTGAGGGTTTCACAGGTCCTCATTTCAATTTCATTTGAAATTTTAAACATGATGCAACAACAAGGCTAACCTAGTGCATACCAGAACTAGGGTTTTGACAGTCTTGGCATGTCCTTTGCCTCAAGAGGATTGGGCTACCTTGCTGCACTTTTGTTGCTACTATTGTTACTTGCTCGTTACAGAATTATCTTGCTATCAAACTACTCTGCTACTTTCAATTTCAGCACTTGCAGATATTACCTTACTGAAAAACACTTGTCATTTCCTTCTGCTGCTCGTTGGGTTCGACACTCTTACTTCGAAAAGAGCTACAATTGATCCCCTATACTTGTGGGTCATCAAGGCTACTTTATGGCTTCGTTGCCGGGGAGTGAAGCGCTTCTGGTAAGTGGAAATTGGTAAGGAAACATTCATATAGTGTGCTGAAATTTATTGTCACTTGTTACTATGGAGAACAATCCTTTGAGGGGTTTGTTCGGGGTATCTTCACCTCGACCAGAACCAAAATTAGCAACCCCTCAACCCGCTGCACCTACTGAAAATATTGAATATTAAATCCCTTTGGGTATGATAGAACAACTGCTAGCTAATCCTTATGCAGGAGATGGAACCGAACATCCTGATATGCACTTGATATATGTGGAAAACAAATTGTGGATTGTTTAAGATTGCAGGTTTACCCAGGGATCAAGTTATGAAGAAGGTTTTCCCTTTATGTTTGAAGGGGGGAGCATGAGCATGGTATAGGCTATGTGATGATATTAGATCTTGGAACTGGAACCGATTGAAAATGGACTTTCACCCAAAAATTATCATATGCATCTAGTTCATTGTGATCGGAATTGCATAATATTTGGCCTCGTGAAGGAGAAAGTATCGCTCAAGCTTGGGTGAGGCTTAAGTCAATGTTATATTCATGCCCCAACCATAAGCTCTCAAGAGAAATTATTATTCAGAATTTTTATGCTCGGCTTTCTCGTAATGATCAATCCATGCTTGATACTTCTTGTGTTGGTTCTTTCATGAAGAAAACTATTGAATTACAGTGGGATCTTTTGGAAAGAGTTAAATGCAACTCTGAAGATTGGGAACTCGACGAAGGTAAAGAGTCAGGTATTAAGCTTATGTATGATTGTGTTAAATCTTTTATAAATACCAATGCTTTTTCAAAGTTTAGCACTAAATATGTACTTGAATCTGAGATAGTAGCCTCCTTTTTTGAATCTTTTGCTACTCATGTTGATCTCCCTAAAGAGAAGTGGTTTAAACATCACCCACCTATTAAAGAAGAAATTAAAGAACCGGTACTAGTTAAATAAAAAACTATACTTTATAATGTTAATCCAGTTGTTCCTACTGCTTATATTGAGAAACCCCCTTTTCCTGTTAGGATAAAGGAACATGCTAAAGTTTCAACTATGGTTAACAAAAGTTATTTCAGAACACCTAAACCAGATGAACAAATTAAGGTAGAACCTAATATTGCTATGGTCAAAGATCTCTTGGAAGAAAATGTAGATGGGCATGTTATTTGCTTTAATGAAGAAGCCGCTAGAATTGTCAAGCCTGATAAAAGGGATAAACACAGACCCGTTGTTGGCATGCCCATTGTCTCAGTCAAAATAGGATATTACTGCTATCATGGTTTATGTGACATAGGTGCTAGCGTGAGTGCTATTCCCTACTCTTTATACCAAGAAATTATGAATGGCATAGCACCCGCAGAGATAGAAGAGATTGATGTCACTATTAAACTTGCTAATAGAGATACTATATCACCAATTGTGATTGTTAGAGATGTTCAAGTCTTGTGTGGGAAAATAAAATACTCTACTGATTTTCTTGTTATTGGTTTCCCACAAGACGACTCATTTCCCATTATCTTTGGTAGACCTTTCTTGAACACCGTTAATGCTAGAATAGATTGTAAGAAACAAACTATCGGTGTTATTTTTGGTGATGAGTCCCATGAATTTAATTTTTCCAAGTTTAATAGAAAGCTTCATGAAAAATAATTGCCTAGTAAATATGAAATTATTAGTCTTGCTTCTATTGTTGTGCCTCCTACTGCTCCTCTAGAACAATATTGGCTACACCATGAAAATGATTTACATATGCATGGAAGAAATGAAATAGATGATATTTTCTTTGAGAAACATCCTCTCCTTAAACACAATCTACCTATTGAAACTCTAGGAGATCCTCCTCTACCTAAAGGTGATCCTGTGTTTGAATTAAAACAATTTCCTCACACTTTGAAATATGCTTATCTTGATGAAAAGAAGATATATCCTGTTATTATTAGTGCTAACCTTTCAGAACATGAAGAAGAAAGATTATTGAAAGTTCTAAGGAAGCACCGAGCTGCTATTGGATATACTCTTGATGATTTAAAGGGCATCAGTCCCACTCTATGTCATCATAAGATTAATATGGAACTTGATGCTAAACCCGTTATTGATCATCAATGTCGGTTAAATCCGAAAATGAAAGAAGTGGTAAGAATGGAAATATTAAAACTTCTAGAAGCAGGTATAATCTATCTTATAGCTGATAGTAGATGGGTAAGTCCCGTTCTTTGTGTTCCTAATAAAGGAGGTATTACTGTTGTTCCTAATGATAATAATGAACTTATTCCACAAAGAATTGTTACAGGCTATAGAATGGTAATTGATTTTAGAAAATTAAATAAAGCAACTAGAAAAGATACCATCTACCTTTCATTGATCAAATGTTAGAAAGATTATCAAAGCACACACATGTTTGCTTCCTTGATGGATACTCTGGTTTTTCACAAATACATGTTTCTCAACCTGACCAAGAAAAGACTAATTTTACTTGTCCCTTTGGAACTTATGCTTATAGACGTATGCCTTTTGGTTTATGCAATGCACCTGCTACCTTTCAAAGATGTATGACTGCTCTATTCTCTGACTTTTGTGAAAAGATTGTAGAGGTTTTCATGGATGATTTCTCTGTTTATGGGAAGTCTTTTGATGACTACTTATGCAATCTTGGTCGAGTTTTGTAGAGATGTGAACAAACAAGTCTTGTCGAATTGGGAGAAATGCCACTTTATGGTTAATGAAGGTATTGTCTTGGGACGTAAGATTTCTGAAAAAGGTATTGAAGTGGACAAAGCTAAGGTTTATGCAATTGAGAAAATGCCATGTCCTAAGGATATCAAAGGTATTCGTAGTTTCTTAGGTCATGTTGGTTTCTATAGGAGATTTATCAAAGACTTTTCTAAAATTTTCTAGGCCTCTCACTAACCTTTTACAGAAGGATGTTCCTTTTTTTTTGATGATGATTGCTTTGAAGCCTTTGAAACACTTAGAAAGCCTTAATTTCTACATCTATAGTTCAAGCACCTGATTGGAACTTACCTTTTGAAATTATGTGTGATGCTAGTGATTAAGCTGTTGGTGCTGTTCTAGGACAAAAAATCATAAAAAAAACTAAATGTTATTCACTATTCTAGTAAAACTCTAGACACTGCTCAAAAGAATTATGCTACCACTAAAAAAGAATTCTTAGCCGTTGTGTTTGCTTGTGACAAATTTAGATCTTACATTGTTGATTCAAAAGTAACTGTTCACACTGACCATGCCGCTATGAAATATCTTATGGAAAAGAAAGATGCTAAACCTAGACTTTTTCGGTGGGTTCTCTTGTTACAAGAATTTGACTTGCATATCACTGATAGAAAAGGAGATGAGAACCCCGTAGCTGATAACTTGTCTAGACTTGAAAATGTACTTTATGACCCACTACCTATTGATGATAGTTTTCCTGATGAGTAGTTAGCTGCAATAAATATTACTATTAATACTCCTTGGTATGCTCACTATGCTAATTACATTGTTGCTAAATATCTACCACCTAGTTTTACTTACCAACAAAAGAAAAAGTTCTTTTATGATTTAAGACATTACTTTTGGGATGACCCACATTTTTATAAAGAAGGAGTAGATGGTATTATTAGATGTTGTGTACCTGAGCATGAACAAGGACAAATCCTTCGGAAACGTCACTCCAAAGAATATGGAGGACATCATGCTGGAGATAGAACTGCTCACAAGGTATTGCAGTTTGGATTTTATTGGCCTACTCTCTTCAAAGATGGTCATAAGTTTGTCTCATCTTGTGATGAATGTCAAAGGATAGATAATATTGGTAAGCGTCAAGAAATGCATATGAATTATTCACTTGTTGTTGAACCATTTGATGTTTGGGGCTTTGATTACATGGGACCTTTCCCTTCCTCTAATGGGTATACACATATTTTGGTTGTTGTTGATTATGTTACTAAATGGGTAGAAGCTATTCCAACCAGTAGTGCTAATCACAACACCTCTATTAAAATGCTTAAGGAAGTTATTTTCCCAAGGTTTGGAGTCCCCAGATATTTAATGACTGATGGTGGTTCACTCTTTATTCATGGTGCTTTTCGTAAAATGCTTGCTAAATATGATGTTAACCATAGAATTGCATCACCTTATCATCCTCAGTCTAGTGGTCAAGTTGAGCTTAGTAATAGAGAAATAAAATTAATTTTGCAAAATACTATCAATAGGTCTAGGAAGAATTGGTCTAAGAAATCAGACGATGCACTTTGGGCTTATAGAACAGCTTATAACAGTCCTATGGGTATGTCTCCTTATAAAATGGTTCATGGTAAAGCTTGTCATTTGCCTCTTGAGTTAGAACATAAAGCTTTTGGGGAATCAAGGAACTTAATTATGACTTCAAACTTGCTGGTGAAAAGAGGTTATTTGATATCAGCTCATTAGATGAATGGAGAACCCAAGCTTATGGAAATGCCAAGTTATTTAAAGAAAAAGTTAAAAGATGGCATGATAAAAGAATCCAGAAGTGTGAGTTCAAAGTCAGAGAATATGTTCTTTTGTACAACTCTCGTTTTCAGGTTCTTTGCAGGAAAACTCCTCTCTAAATGGGAAGGCCCCTATGTTATCGAGCAGGTTTATCGGTCTGGAGCCTTCAAAATAAATAATGATGAAGGTACTAACCCGAAGGCTGTTAATGGGCAACGAATAAAGCATTATATCGCAGGTACGCCCATTAATGTTGAAAGCAATATTATCCAAACTTTGACACCGGAAGAACACATAAAAGAATCCTTTCGGAACACTCCATAATCATGAAAATAAGGAGGTACGTGATACGGTAAGTAAACGGACTCAGGAAAATCAGCAAAAATATTTTTTATCAGTTTTGGAATATTTGCAACATTAGGAAAATAAGAAGCTACCAGGAAGTGTACCCTGGTGGGCACAAGACACCAGGGCACATCAGGCTTGCCTGGCACGCCCAGGTGGGTTGTGCCCACCTTGGGCACCTTCCGGATTCCATTTTTCTACATTATGCTTGTTTCCCAAGATAAAAATTCCTTTATACCCCCCAAACCTATTGGCCATCGTATTGCAGAGAAATATTTTGTTTTCATTTCTTGATGTTTTCTGGAAGATCCCATCTATCATGGCTACCCCAAGCTCCTCCAAGGACAAGTTCTTCAAGAACGTCATCAACCCATATCTGCGGGAGGTGGTGCAGCACCCTTAGGTCATCCAGATGCATGAGGGGTTGCTACACATCCGCAATGAGCAATGACCCAAGGGGACGGGAACCATGGAAGCCAGGCTTGAGGCTATGGAGCAAGAAGTCTTCCGATGCAAGAAGTTGGTCGGGCGTGGTCTCAACGCCAATCACCTCATGATCACGGAATTTTCCCGTGATCTCAAGGTGGATGGCAAGTCCATAAAGGATATCATCTTCACCCTCAACGAGGAAATCCACTACCTTCAAATTCAGATTTATGATCTTCAGAACCAAGTCTTCGAATACGAGGCAAGGTTCAAAGGTATGAGTTTGGCTGCCAGTTGCAGGTCCCGTGAGACTCATTCTTCCTCTTTCGATGGTGGACCTGTGTCATGGAAACCTGAGGAGAAGATCGCATCTACTTTTGCGCCACCACCATCTTCTACACCACCAAAAGAAAACTGAGTATCAGGTATAGGCACTCCCCTTGGCCTTAGCCAAGCTTGGGGGAGGTGCCCTGGTATCGTATCATCCCCACTATCTTTTTTCATTTACTTATCCCAGTTCGATCTTTTTCTTTAGAATAAATGAAAGTTTAATTCGATCCCTTCTTTTCGTGAGTTTGCTTAGTGGTCTATCTTTGTAATCGTGTGTGAGATATAAAATAAAGTTTAGTTTTGAGGTTTTTCTTTCTTTACCTTCCTGTTGCAATAAAAAGAAAGGTTATAATTGAATGAATAAAAGAAAGGAAATAAATTAAAAAGATCATATGCTAATATTATGGTACATGATAGCACCACATAAGGAAAAGTATAAGTAGAAAATTTTATTAGAGGTTGACAAGCATAGCATTGGTCAATGATGCAACTCATGCTAGAATTAATAAGGGAAGAGTAGATTCACATATAAATATAATATCCTAGAAATCCTTTGTGATTGTGAGCCCCCATCAAAATATTATATGCAAAAATTGTTGACGTTGGACAAGGAAGACAACTTAATGATTTATGTTTGTTCATATTCACATAGAAGTCATATTGTCATAGATCCTTTAACATGTGGTGCTCGCTCAATATCTTTTCTAGCCAAAAATTCCGCACTAAGTAGAGATACTACTTGTTGATAACCCACAAGTATAGGGGATCTCAACAGTTTTCGAGGGTAGAGTATTCAACCCAAATTTATTTATTCAACACAAGGGGAGCCAAAGAATATTCTCAAGTATTAGCAGTTGAGTTTTCAATTCAAACACACCTGAAAGACTTAACATCTGCAGCAAATTATTTAGTAGCAAAGTAGTATGGAAGTAACGATAACGGTAGCAAAAGTAACAGTAGGAGTTTTTGTAGCAATCGTAACAGTGGCAATGGAAAAGTAACTAAGCAAAGATCAATATGTGAAAAGATCGTAGGCAATGGATCAATGATGGATAATTATGTCAGATGTGATTCCTCATGCAACTGTTATAACATAGGGTGACACAGAACTAGCTCCAGTTCATCAATGTAATGTAGGCATGTATTCCGAATATAGTCATACGTGCTTATGGAAAAGAACTTGCATGACATCTTTTGTTCTACCCTCCCGTGGCAGCAGGGTCCTATTGGAAACTAAGGGATATTAAGGCCTCCTTTTAATAAAGTACCGAACCAAAGCATTAACACTTAGTGAATACATAAACTCTTCAAATACGGTCATCACCGGGAGTGGTCCTGATTATTGTCACTTCGGGGTTGCCGGATCATAACACATAATAGGTGACTATTGACTTGCAAGATAGGATCAAGAACTCATATATATTCATGAAAACATAATAGGTTCAGATCTAAAATCATGGCACTTGGACCCTAGTGACAAGCGTTAAGCATAGCAAAGTCATAGCAACATCAATCTTAGAACATAATGGATACTAGGGATCAAACCCTAACAAAACTAACTCGATTACATGGTAAATCTCATCCAACCCATCACCGTCCAGCAAGCCTACAATGGGATTACTCACGCACGGCGGTGAGCATCATGAAATTGGTGATGTAGGATGGTTGATGATGACGATGGCGACGGATTCCCCTCTCCGGAGCCTCGAACGGACTCCGGATCAGCCCTCCCGAGGAAGATTAGGGCTAGGCGATAGCTCCGTATTGTAAAACGCGATGAATCATTCTCTCTGAATTTTTTCTCCCCAAAAGTGAATATATAGAGTTGGGGTTGTGGTCGGTGGAGTCCCAGGGGGCCCACGAGGCAGGGGGCGCACCTCAGGGGGGCGCCCTACACCCTCGTGGATAGGGTGTGGGCCCCCTGACGCTGATTCTTTCGCCAGTATTTTTTATTATTTCCAAAATGTATCCCGTGGATTTTTAGATCATTCCGAGAACTTTTATTTCTACACAAAAATAACACAAGGCAGTTCTACTGAAAACAGCGTCAGTCCGGGTTAGCTCCATTCAAATCATGCAAGTTATAGTCCAACACAAGGGCCAAAGTGTTTGGAAAAGTAGATACGTTGGAGACGTATCAACTCCCCCAAGCTTAAACCTTTGCTTATCCTCAAGCAATTCAGTTGACAAACTGAAAGTGATAAATAAAAACTTTTACAAACTCTATTTGATCTTGTTGTTGCAAATATGTAAAACCAGCATCCAAGTTTTTAGCAAAGATTATGAACTAACCATATTCACAATAACATTTAGGTATCATGTTTACTCATATCAATGGCATAATGAACTAGCGAGCAATAATAATAAATCTCGGATGACAACACTTTCTCAACACAATCATAACATGATATAACAAGATGGTATCTCGCTAGCCCTTTCTGAGAACGCAAAACATAAGTGCAGAGCACCCCTGAAGATCAAGGACTGACTAGACATTGTAGTTCATGGTAAAAGAGATTCAGTCACAGTCATACCCAATGTAAATTAATAGCGATGCATGCGAATGACAACGATGCTCTCCAACTGGTGCTTTTTAATAAGAGGATGATGACTCAACATAAAAGTAAATAGATAGCCTGTTCGCAGAGGGAAGCAGGGATTTGCGGAGGTGCCAAAGCTCGAGTTTTGAAATAGAGATAAATAATATTTTGAGTGGCATACTTTCATTTGTCAACATAACAACCAAGAGTTCTCGATATCTTCCATGTTACATACATTATAGGTGGTTCCCAAACTGAATGGTAAAGTTTTACTCCCCCTCCACCATCAATCACACTCCACGACCATCCATAATCCACGAGGTACCGTCCAAACCAACAACAGTCCAGGGGGAGCTTTGTTTAATTACATGCGATTTTGTTTTTGATCATGGGACTGGGCATCCCGGTTACCAGCCATTTTCTCGTGAATGATGAGCGGAGTCCACTCATTGTGAGAATAACCCACCTAGCATGGAAGATATAGGCAACCCTGGTTGATACATGAGCTATTTGAGCATACAAAATAGAATTTCATTTGAAGCTTTAGAGTTTGGCACATACAAATTTACTTGGAACGGTAGGTAAATACCGCATACAGGAAGGTATGGTGGACTCATATGGAATAATTTTGGTGTTTATGGAAGTGGATGCACAAGCAGTATTCCCGCTTAGTACAAGTGAAGGCTAGAAAGAGACTGGGAAGCGACCAACTAGAGAGCGACAACAGTCATGAACATGCATTAAGATTAATCAACAATGAGTGCAATCATGAGTAGGATATAAATCACCATGAACATAAATATTGTGGAGGCTATGTTGATTTTGTTTCAACTACATGCATGAACATGTGCCAAGTCAAATCACTCGAATCGTTCAAAGGAGGATACCACCCTATCACACCACATCACAACCATTTTAATAGCATGTTGGCACGCAAGGTAAACCGAGCAACTAGAATCTCTAATTGTCATTGCAAACATGTTTCATCCATAATAGGCTGAATCCGGAATGATGAACTAATCATATTTACAAAAGCAATATAGGTCGAGTTCATACCAGCTTCTCTCATCTCAATCAATCCATCATATATCGTCATTATTGCATTTTCGCACGACCGAACGGTGTGGATAATAGTAATAGTGCACGTGCATTGGACTAAGCTGGAATCTGCAAGCATTTAATACAAGGGAGAAGACAAGGTAATATGGGCTCTTGGTTAAATCAACAATAATGCACATGAGAGCCACTCAGCATTTTCATAATGGTCTTCTCCTCTCCACCCCCAAAGAAAAGAAAAGAAATAAAACTATTTACACGGGAAAGCTCCCAACAAGCAAAAGAAGAACGATAAATCTTTTTGGGTTTTTTAATTACTACTACTATAGGCATGGAAAGTAAACTAGCTAAAAGCTATAACTGTGTTTTTTTGTTTTTCTTAAGGTTTTTCAAACAGACAAGAAGAAGGCTTAGAAAAGAAAATAAACTAGCATGGATAGTACAATGAAAAAGTATGAGCACCGACAACTGGCATGAGTGTGTGAACATGAATGTAATGTTGGTAAGAAATACGTACTCCCCCAAGCTTAGGCTTTTGGCCTAAGTTGGTCTATGGCCACTGCTGACCTGGCGGATATCCAAAGTCGTAGCTAGGGTTGTACTGAGATGCAGCAGCTACTGCTTGAAGAGCTGCAGCTTGGAGGCGAGTTGCCTCCGTCCTCCTCTCATACTCATTCGCCTCTTCCCTGGTTATACATATCTCCTTTTTGCCTGAAAGTTTAAGAAAGTAGGGGCAGGGAGGGCAACATCGATAGTGCGTCGTTTGTCAAAGATTAGTTGGTAGTGGAGGAAGTGTTCATTCCTCTCAAGAAACTGATGGCAAACCATAGCACGATAATCTACATAAGCAGGAGGCAACTCCATATCATTTCCATGTACGGGTACACCAAGATAATTAGCTACACGAGTTGAATAAATTCCGCCAAATAAATCTCCACTTGTACTGTTAAGATGCAACCTTCGTGCAACAATGGCCCCCAATTTATATTGTTTATCGCCTAATACCGCACTCTTGAGGACACTAAGATCTGGAATGCACATGTGACAAGCCTCATCTTTACCATTAATGCATCTACATATAGAGAGAGCAAAATAATGTATGGAAGGGAAATGAATGCTCCCTATGGTATCTTGTGTGATTTCTCTACATTCCCCACAGTGATACTAGCAAGAAAGTCTTTATATTCAGATTTGTGAGGTTCACTAACATTGCCCCACTCCGGGAGTTTACAAGTAGTATTAAAATCTTCTAGGTCCATGGTATATGATTTACCATAAAGATCAAATAAAACAGTGTGAGAATTGTGTGAGGATGTAAATTTAAATCTTCTTACAAAGGAATCAGTTAGGTAGTGGTACTGTGGGCACTTATCTGACACGAAGTCCTCAATATCAGCATTACGCACATACGCGTCAAATTCATCCTTGATGCATGCCTGGACCATAAACTCCTCTGATGGCCATTCACAATGCCGCACTTGAGCTTACCTCGGTGGTTCATTGTCCGGCTCACGTATCACGAGCCTTGGTCCTTTCTTCCTTGAGGAACCACCTTGGTACATTTTCCTATGCATTTTTCTTTCTCTGAAAAATTTCTGAAATTTTAGTGACTTGAAATAAAAGTGAACGAAACTCAACAGGATTGACAGCAAGTACTCCCATAAGTGCCTAGATGCTATATCATGCGTTAAAACTACTTTGGACCATATAAATTTTACATGCAAGCTCAAGAATAGGGTCACCCTAGCAGCAAAAATTTGCAGTAAATAAAGCACTAGAACAAAAACTAATTGGACCATTCGAGGAGTCACATATCGAAGAACAATCCCCCAAAACAGTTTTGTGAATGGAGATTTGAGCAAAGAGATCGAAAATGGCAGCAGGATGAGCGAGAACACGGGTTTGAGCTATGGGAGGATTTTTTCTGGAGGAAGACGAAGTGAGTGGGTGTTGGAATAACTAGAGGGGGTCCACGTGGGGCACATGAGGCAAGGGGCGCGCCCTGTGCCCTCGTGGCCAAATGGTGGGGCCCCCCTGGTGTGTTCTCAGTGCCAGAAATTATTAAATATTCTACAAAAAATCATATTTCATTTTTAGGACATTTGGAGAACTTTTATTTTCGGGGTACTTTTATTACAAGGATAATTCAGAAAATAGACAAAAAAAAATTATTTTTGCTTTATTTAATCTAAATAACAGAAAGTATAGAGATGGTACAGAGAGTTGTGCTTTCTAACTTCATCCATCTCATGCTCATCAAAAGGAATCCACTAACAAGGTTGATCAAGTCTTGTTAACAAACTCTTTCCGAATAACATTAAACCGGAGAATTTTCGAATAACACTAGGTTACCTCAACGGGGATATGCATGTCCCCAATAATAAGAATATCATATTTGTTCTTGACAGTAGGAAGAGGGAATTCAAAACCTCCAATAGTAATCGTTGAAATTTTTCCAATAGAATTGATACTGTGGACTTGAGGTTGTTTCCTCGGAAAGTGTACTGTATGCTCATTACCATTAACATGAAAAGTGACATTGCCTTTGTTGCAATCAATAACAGCCCCTGCAGTATTCAAAAAGGGTCTACCAAGGATAATCTACATACTATCTTCCTCGGGAATATCATGAATAACAAAGTTCGTTAAAATAGTAACGTTTGCAACCACAACAGGCACATCCTCACAAATACCAACAGGTATAGTAGTTGATTTATCGGCCATTTGCAAAGATATTTTAGTAGGTGTCAACTTATTCAAATCAATTCTACGATATAAAGAGAGAGGCATAACACTAACACCGGCTCCAAGATCACATAAAGCGGTGTTAACATAGTTTCTTTTAATGGAGCATGGTATAGTTGGTAATCCTGGATCTCCTAGTTTCTTTGGTATTCCAGCTTTAATGGTATAATTGGCAAGCTTGGTGGAAATTTCAACTTCCGGTATCTTTCTTTTATTTGTAACAATATCTTTCATATACTTAGCATAAGGATTCGTTTTATGCATATCAGTCAAACACATACGCAAAAAGACAGGTCTAATCATTTTAGCAAAGCGCTCAAAATCCTCATCATCCTTTTTCTTGGATGGTTTGGGAGGAAAAGGCATGGGTTTCTGAACCCATGGTTCTCATTCTTTACCGTGCTTCCTAGCAACAAATTCTCTCTTATCATAACGTTTATTCTTTGATTGTGGGTTATCAAGACCATCAGCAGGTTCAATCTCTACATCATTGTTATTGCTAGGTTGAGCATCAACATGAACATCATCATTAACATTATCACTAGGTTCATGTTCATTACCAGATTGTGTTTCGTCATCAGAAATAGAAATATCATTGGGATTCTCAGGTGTGTCAACAATAGGTTCACTAGAAGCATGCAAAGTCCTATCATTTTTCTTTTTCTTCTTCTTAGAAGGACTAGGTACATCAACATTAGTTCTCTGAGAATCTTGCTCAACTCTCTTAGGGTGGCCCTCAGGATACAAAGGTTCCCGAGTCATTCTACCCCCTCTAGTCATAACTCTAACATCATTATCATCTTTCTTATTATTTAATTCATTGAGCAAATCATTTTGTGCTTTAAGCACTTGTTCTGCCTGAGTGGTAACCATAGAAGCATGTTTACTAATAATTTAAGGTCACCTTTAACTCTAGACATATAATCACTCAAGTGTTCAACCATATAAGCATTACGTTTCAATTGTCTACCAACATAAGCATTGAAGTTTTCTTGTTTAGCAATAAAATTATCCAACTCATCCAAGCATTTTCTAGCAGACTTATTACAAGGAATATCACCTTCATAAAATCTATAGAGGGAAGTTATCTTTACTACATTTGTCGGGTTATTAAGACCATGTATTTCTTCAATAGGTGGTAAATTCTTAACATCTTCAGCTTTAATACCTTTTTCTTTCATAGATTTCTTTGCCTCTTGCATATCTTTAGGACTGAGAAATAGAATACCCCTTTTCTTCGGAGTTGGCTTAGGAGTTGGTTCAGGAAGTGTCCAATCATTATCATTACTCAATATTGTATTCAATAGCAATTCAGCCTGCTCAACAGTTCTTTCCCTAAAAACACAACCAGCACAACTATCCAGGTGGTCTCTGGAAGTATCGGTAAGTCCATTATAAAAGATATCAAGTAGTTCGTTTTTCTTGAGAGGATCAGGCAAAGCATTAAGTAATCGGAGAAGCCTCCCCCAAGCTTGTGTGAGACTCTCTTATTCAATTTGCACAAAATTTTATATTTCCCTTAAGGCAGCTTGTTTCTTATGAGCTAGGAAATATTTAGTAGAGAAGTAATAAATCATATCCTGGGGACTACGCACACAACCAGGAGCAAGAGAATTAAACCATGTTTTAGCATCACCCTTTAATGAGAATGGAAATACCTTAAGGATATAGTAGTAACAAATTCTTTCCTCATGAATGAATAGGGTGGCTATATCATTCAATTTAGTAAGATGTGCCACAACAGTTTCAGATTCATAGCCGTAAAAAGGATCAAATTCAACCAAAGTAATTAACTTAGGATCGACAGAGAAATCATAGTACTTATCAGAAATACAGATAGATGAAGTAGCAAAAGAAGGGTCATATTTCATTCTAGCATTCAAAGACTTTTGTTTCAGCTTAGCTAACAGTTTCTTAAGATAATATCTATCTTTGCAAGCAAAAAGGTCTCTAGCTGTTTCTTCATCCATAACATAACTCTCACGCACATCACGCAATTCATATCTAGGGGGAGAATCTTCATCATCACTTTCATCAATATTATCTGTTTCAATGATTTCATTCTCTCTAACCCTAGCAAGTTGTTCATCAAGAAATTCACCTAATGGCACAGTATTATCAAGAATTGAAGTAGATTCATCATAAGCATCGTGCCTAGCAGAAGTGGCATCATCAATTACATGTGACATATCAGAATCAATAGCAAGTGTAGGTGTCGCTCATAACAAAGGGTGAATCAAGTGCAGAGCTAGATGGCAGTTCCTTACCTCCCCTCGTAGTTGAGGGAAAAATCTTGGTTCTTTCATCTTTCAAGTTCTTCATAGTGATCAACAGATATAAATAACAAGTGACTCAAAGAATAAAGCTATGCTCCCCAGCAACGGCGCCAGAAAATGGTCTTGATAATCCACAAGTATAGGGGATCGCAATAGTTTTCAAGGGTAGAGTATTCAACCCAAATTTATTGATTCGACACAAGGGGAGCCAAAGAATATTCTCAAGTATTAGTAGTTGAGTTGTCAATTCAACAACACCTGAAAGACTTAATATTTGTAGCAAAGTATTTAGTAGCAAAGCAGTATGGGAGTAACAGTAAGGGTAGCAAAAGTAACAGTAGTAGTTCTTGTAGTAATCGTAACAGTGGCAATGGAAAAGTAACTAAGCAAAGATCAATATGTGAAAAGATCGTAGGCAAAGGATCAATGATGGATAATTATGTCGGATGCGATTCCTCATGCAACAGTTATAACATAGGGTGACACAGAACTAGCTCCAGTTCATCAATGTAATGTAGGCATGTATTCTGAATATAGTCATATGTGCTTATGGAAAAGAACTTGCATGGCATCTTTTGTCCTACCCTCCCGTGGCAGCGGGGTCCTATTGGAAACTAAGGGATATTAAGGCCACATTTTAATAGCGTACCAGAACAAAGCATTAAGACTTAGTGAATGCATGAACTCCTCAAACTACGGTCATCACCGGGAGTGGTCCCGATTATTGGCACTTCGGGGTTGCCGGATCATAACACATATTAGGTGACTATTGACTTGCAAGATAGGATCAAGAACTCACATATATTCATGAAAACATAATAGGTTCACATCTGAAATCATGGCACTCGGGCCCTAGTGACAAGCATTATGCATAGCAAAGTCATAGCAACATTAATCTTAGAACATAATGGATACTAGGGATCAAACCCTAACAAAACTAACTCGATGACATGGTAAATCTCATCCAACCCATCACCGTCCAGCAAGCCTATGATGGGATTACTCACGCACGATGGTGAGCATCTTGAAATTGGTGATGGAGTATGGTTGACAATGACGATGGCGACGGATTCCCCACTCTGGAGCCCCGAACGGACTCCAGATCAGCCCTCCCGACGAAGATTAGGGCTAGGCGGCGGCTCCGTATCGTAAAACGCGATGAATCCTTCTCTCTGATTTTTTTCTCCCCGAAAGTGAATATATAGAGTTGGGGTTGAGGTCCGTGGAGTCCCAAGGGGTCCATGAGGCAGGGGGCACCCCAGGGGGGCGCCCTACACCCTCGTGGATAGGGTGTGGGCCCCCTAATGTTGATTGTTTCGCCCATATTTTTATTATTTCCAAAACGTGTCCCGTGGATTTTCAGGTCATTCCGAGAACTTTTATTTCTGCACAAAAATAACACCATGGAAGTTCTGCTGAAAACAGCGTCAGTCCGGGTTAGTTACATTCAAATTATGCAAGTTAGAGTCCAAAACAAGGGGAAAAGTGTTTGTAAAAGTAGATATGTTGGAGACATATCTCTTGTGCATCCAAAAACTCTTAAACCCAAAACTTTTTCGATAGTCCACCATACCTACCTATGGATTGAGTAAGATCCTTCGAGTAAGTTGTCATCGGTGCAATGAGGCAATAAAAATAGCTCCTAAAAGTGTGAGATCATTTTGTGTAAGAGAAAATTGAGCGTTGCACGAACTTGTGATGGTGAAGAATAAAAGAAACAGACTGCATAATAAAGGTTTTTATCACAAGGGGCAATGCAACGTGACGTTCTTTTCCACTAAGGAATTGAGCATACAAACAAATAAGCGCATGGCAACCTCTGCTTCCCTCTGCGAAGGGCCTATCTTTTACTCTTATGCAAAGAGTCAAAGTTTTCTCTCTATTCTTTTTTATTTTATCCTTTGGCAAGCATCATGTGGTGAGGAAAGATCTAGGCACATATGTCCAGTTGAATAAGGGTGACATGAGTTATTATTGTTGACATCACCCTTGAGGTGAGTACGTTGGGAGGCAAAACCATAAGCCCCTATCTTTCTATGTGTCCGGTTGAAACGTTCTGCTCATGTGTATGAGGTGAGTATTAGCAACCATAGAATACTATATGATGGTTGAGTATATGGACTTGCCTAAAGGCTCCGATACGTGACCCTTCCTGAAAAGATGATGAATTGTAGTTGCAAAGTTGTCTGAGAACATAATTTGTTGGTTTCTAATAGAGTTTATGCTTTATACTTCAACTATGTGATGAACTGTTACTTGCTCAAGAGAAGTCTATGATACAAGTCCTTTGAAAAAAGTCTTATGTTTAAATTTCTTGTTGTTATAATAATCAACATGATGCTTCTATGTCTGTATTTTGTTTTTATCGACACCTCTCTCACAAAGCATGTGGACATGTTTTTCGTTTTCGGTTTTCGCTTGAGGACAAGCGAGGTCTAAGCTTGGTGGAGTTGATACATACATTTTGCATCATGTTTTCTTGTTGTTATTTATGTTTTTGTTATGCATAATAATAATTTTTGGAGTAATTCTAATGCCCTTTCTCTCAAAAATTTGCAAGGAATGACCAAGGGGGAGAATTCTGGCAGCTGGAAATCTGGACCTGAAATATCTACGTCAGGCCACCTATTCTGCACAACTCCAAACAAGATGAAACTTCACGGAGATTTTTATGGAATATAAAAAAAATACTGGAGCTCATAACCACCAAAGGGGGCCCACCAGGTGGGCACAACCTACCTGGGCACGCCAGGCCCCCCAGGTGCGCCCTGGTGGGTTGTGCTCACCCAGGCCCATCTCATGTGCCCATCTTCTGGTATATAAGCCCTTATAATCCAGAAAAAATAAGGAGAAGATTTTCGGGACGGAGCGCCGCTGTCTCGAAAAGGAACTTGGGAAAGAGCAATTTTGCCCTCCGGCGGAGCGATTCCGCCAGGGGAACTTCCCTACCGGAGTGGGAAATCATCGTCAACACATCACCAACAACTCTCCCATCTTGGGGAGGGATATCTTCATCAACATCTTCAACAACACCATCCCATCTCAAACTCTAGTTCATCTCTTGTGCTCAATCTTGTTACCAAAACTATATATTGGTGCTTGTGGGTGACTAATAGTGTTGATTACATCTTGTAGTCGATTACTATATGGTTTATTTGGTGGAAGATTATATGTTTAGATCCATTATGCTATTTAAT
Source organism: Secale cereale (assembly GCA_902687465.1). Taxonomy (NCBI): domain Eukaryota; kingdom Viridiplantae; phylum Streptophyta; class Magnoliopsida; order Poales; family Poaceae; genus Secale; species Secale cereale. The sequence goes on from LR738713.1 coordinate 317,400,431, forward strand.
ACTCCTATGATCTTGAGCATGTTCATCATTTGTGAGTAGTTACCTTTGTTCTCGAGGTCACGGGAGAATTCATGTTGCAAGTAATGATGTATATTTGATATGTGTTCGATATTTTGACAGTATGTATGTTGTGATTCCCATAGTGGTGTCATGTGAATGTCCACTACATGACACTTCACCATATTTGGGCCTAAGTGATTGCATTATGGAGTAGTAATTAGACGGTGGGTTGCGAGAGTGATAGAAGCTTAAACCCCAGTTTATGCGCTATTTCGTAAGGACCGATTGGATCCAAAAGTTTAATGCTATGGTTAGACTTTATTCTTAATACTTTTCTCGTAGTTGCGGATGCTTGCGGGAGGGTTAATCATAAGTAGGAGGTTTGTTCAAGTAAGAACAGCACCTAAGCATCAATCCACCCACATATCAAATTATCAAAGTAGCGAACACGAATTGAACCAACATGATGAAAGTGACTACAGGAAATTCCCGTGTACCCTCAAGAACGCTTTGCTTATTATAAGAGACCGTCTTAGCCTGTCCTTTGCCTCAAAAATATTGGGCTATCTTGATGCACTTTTGTTGCTACTATCATTACTTGCTCGTTACAGAATTATCTTGCTATCAGACTACTCTCCTACTTACAATTTCAGCACTTGCCGATATTACTTACTGAAAAACACTTGTCATTCCCTTCTACTCCTCGCTGGGTTCGACACTCTTACTTATTGAAAAGAGCTACAATTGATCCCCTATACTTGTGGGTCATCAGCAACACACACACACACACACACACACACACACACACACACACACACACACACACACACACACACGCCATTTAGACTAGTAAGTTACACGTGCATTGCACGCATGAGATTTGGCAAGCAAATTATGAATAAATACCACATTATAGCATGTAAGCTTTGAGTCATATATATGCATGATGTAGATGTTCGTTTAATTCTTATAGTTCAACTCATTCAAAATAAATTAGTTTTTATGAAAAAGCTAATCTATTTCAAGATTCATAGAATTGTGCATTGAAAAGCACAAAGTAAACATAAATAATGGTGATTCATTTAAAAAAATGGGCAATTATGATAAAAAGATTCTACAACAGAGGAGAAATGCTTGTATTTTGAGGTTTGTGCATTCTGCTTGAGTTCAACCGTGGGGTCTTCTAGATTGTACATGTGGCGGAATCTGATGGAATGTAGATGATATCCAACGGCCAGTAGTGCCCGGATTTGCCATCTCTGCACCATCGGATGGTCATTGGATGAAACCATTGTGTGCGAATAAATTTGAAGTTGGTCATTGGATGAAGCCAATCCAACGGGGCAGAGATGGCATATCCGAGCACTACTGGTCGTTGGATATCATCTACATTCCACCAGATTCCGCCACATGTACAATCTAGAAGACTCCATGGTTGAACTTAAGCATAATGCACAAACCTCAAAACACAAGTACTTCTCCTTTGTTCTAGAATCTTCAGTATCATAATTGCCCAAACTTTTTTTTCTAGTTGAATTGCCGTTATTTGTTTTTACTCTATGATTTACAACGCACAATTCCATGAATCATAAAATAGATTATCTTTTTTTTATAAAAACTAATTGATTTTGAATGAGATGAACTATAAGAATTAAATGAACGTCGACATCATGCATATAGGACTTAAAGCTTATGTGCTATCGTGTGGTATTTATTCATAATTTGGTTGCCAAATCTCATGCGTGCAATGCACGTGTACCTTACTAGTACTTCCAAGATGTGGAAAACACGTAAATTAGGATTCCAATGGCACACTACACAGTGTCTCTCCCTAGTTCAATTAATATATTATGATTAAAATGATGTGGGGGCATCCATGAAGCCACGTGGCACACGTGGAGGCGTTGTCGCGACCTCCTTGTGTGTATTTATCAAAGTGACGTGCTGCTGGTTCCAGAAGAACGTACTCGTCCTCTCACACGCACACTGGCAATATGTGCACGAAGCGAAGATGTGCACTCATTCCCTCGCACGCACACGCGGGTACACGGTGGGACGCATTTTTGTACGAAGATTCACCCCCTGTGATAACTTGACATGTGTAAAGTCGTGCACTTCATTGATGGTCAATTAATACAGTGCATGCAAATTGAGTTGATGTGAGGGAGGAAGTAGTTTAGAATAACTACTCCAGTGCGTGCATGTGAGTAGTTAAATCATGGGTAGCTACTTCCATTGGTCTCCTTCGTATTTTGTGACAATTTTGACCATAATTTTAAGGAACACAATATTTATGCATGTCATAAAAATTAATGTAATCGAAAACTATGTTCAAATGTCATTCCAATTATATAATTTTTGGTGACATGCATTAACATTTTCTTAGTAAAACAATTGGTAAAAAATTAGCATAAAATAAAAAGGGGGGCAATAAACCAGGACGTGGGCAGCATGATCAATTTTTGCCTGGGTTACTATTGGTGGCATTTGTATTTAAATCTTGAAGGAGTGGAGTACTATTATTTATCTTAGCCTCCCAGTGCCTACGCTCGCCTCCCCGGCTCACCCACCGGATCCCGCCATGGAGGATCCCTTAGATCCCAGCACCCCGCGGGCTGACCTCTCGCTGGAGCCCGCAGCACTGCCACCTTTGAGAGAAACCCACATGTGTTTCAGAGGGGATCCATTGCTCTAGAATCACAGATCCGTGGCGCTGGAGGGCATGCCAGGGCTGCGTTTCAGGTGGTGGCATCAAGGGCAAATCAGATCGAGGAAGTGTCGCATCGATTGGAGACAAGTTCGAACGAGTTGTGCCTGGGGAAGCACAAGGCAGAGGCACAAGTCGATCTCAGGGGAGAGATGCTGAGGGATGTCAGCATCTGGCAGCGTCACATTGATTTCGAGCTAGGGCTAATAGCAGAGATCATATTCATGGAGTAGACTGTGGGGGAAAGAACGTGCATGCCTGCGGGATGGGATAAGCAACTGGTGCAACTGTTCAAATGGGCGGTAGGAGAAGCCAAATCGTGAAGCCAGCTATGGCGGCAGCGCTAGGGATGCATCGTAGGCGAGGTGAGTTTCCCTCCTTCCCCGCCAGCGATACAGTGACCTACTCGGTTGCTGCTGCAATGAACTTGCGGCGCCATGGCGGTTTCAACCGTGACAATCACTTCATCTATATGTATTGTATTCCTGTGAAAATACTTGGTCGTTTGGAAAACTATCACTGGTGCGCATCGGTCCTAAACAAACAGTTTTAACCCCTTTCCACGACAGCATTTGGAACCGTCGCCAAGTGACTGTGGGCGATAGGAGGGTCCTTCCCACACGACCCAGAAACCATCGGGGATAGGCCGCCTTGATGCATACAGTTGTCCCTATATAACCGTTTCCGATATCTCGAATATCCCAAACACTTCATCATTGCTACTCGTTTCTGCCCGCATTGCCATCGCAGCCGGAGTTTTGTGGTTCTGCCTAAAACTAGGTAGATTCTAGTCACGGGAGCTTTCCAGGCAGATTCTAGGTAGATTCCAGGCACGGGAGATTTACGATGCCTAGCACATCACAAACAGTTCATGATTATAAACCGTGTACGCTAGGTAGACAATCACACACATTTAGTTTTCCCGCACCATATGTGATAGTGTCTGATATCACACACGCTTTGCGAACAGCAACTGTGTGCATGCTTGCACACGTTTCCTCTCTGTGAACCGTCTCGGATTATGGTGTATATTGCCAACGTTTTTGTTTTACCAACCGTGTGTGCCGTAATGACCTGCAGAACATAATTTCTCCCTAATTTAATTGCTCCTATTTAAAATTGTACCTAATTTAAACTTGAAAGTAGGCTATAGCTTTATTCATATCCATCAGGTTCAAACAACCAATGCATTATTCGATTCACGGGTACATATGTTTAAGAATTACATAAGCACCAAATAAATAATGATGTACCAGGGTTCTATACTTGTACTATTACAGATGGTAAAGAAAGAGGCGACATACATTCCAGTTGATGAACAAGCTAAAGCGGAATTGCCCTATTGTGCTCTCGTTGATGCAGAAGGCATGCATGACTCTAGTCCAACCCCTTGTGATGGCCAACAGCCAATCATGTAGTTTGGGAGGTAATCTTGAGTAAAATACTTCAGGATCCACTGCAAAAGAAAATGGACTCAGATATTGTCATCTAACACAACTCATTACGTGCGGTAAAAAGAGGGCTACAGGGTTCTTACTTACCATCCTACAGTTCACTGTTGTCTTGCATAAAGTGTAAACAAATAGTTCGATTGACATCTTTTGACTCATTTTTGTAACAATCTTTATCAGTTTCCTCACTTGGTGTTGGTTCATAAATATCTCATTGCCCCATACGCAGAACGGGTCGAAGTGTGGATCTTTGGCAATGATATATGTACCTAAAAGCATCAAGCTAATATTAGAAGCTAAACAACAATTGAAAAATGATGTAGTACAACACTCCATCCATCCCATTATATAAGATTTTATTACATGTATATCTAGACATCATCAGAACATTAAGGTAACACTCTTCCTTGTTGCTATGTAGCCTGCGATTGCATATTTAGTCATCCAGTATAATGCATGTTGCTAAACAACAATTGAAAAATGAAAAGGCATGTTAACTGCAATATCCTTAACAACAACCAAATATCATAATTCATAGTCGTATTGTTGAAACTGTTATTGATGAAATTGAACTGCACAGCAAATAGTTGCACATATAGAGCATCACATTGTGAAGAACTGAAATAAACAAGTCATAAGGACATCTCTAGGCGATCCTTAAAAAGTTAAAGAACTAAAACCCTTAGCGGATATATATATATATATATATATATATATATATATATATATATATATATATATATATATATATATATATATATATATATATATATATATATATATATATATATATATACTCCAGCAATTTTTGGCCTTTTCTAGTCGATCCCCTAAACTTAAGGTTGTAAACTTCAATTTGATCAAGTTCAAAGCAGGTTCAACCAAAAGTAGCATGCATTCAAACATAAACATAGATAGTTTTGCATAACCGAACATAAAACATAAATTTAAACTAAGCTAAACTAATTTTGTTCGAAGTATAGGTCGAGCCAAGCCTTCCTCATCATGCACGGTGTGCCATGAGCCGGGTCCGGGCCAGTACCATCGTCTGGGTCGTTGGGGAAGGCACTCCACCACTCGTCGACGTCGATCTCATTGTCCTCGGGGCCCACCTCGACGCCCTCCGCGCCGCCGTCCCCACCGCCTTCGACCTCGTCATCAGAGGAGAGCGCGATAACCTTGCCACCCTTCACACCACCGTCCTCACTGCCTTCGACCTCGTCATCGGAGGAGAGCGCGAAAATCTCGCCGCCCTCTGCGCCGGCAAAGATCGCCCACTCCGCCTCCACGAGCTCCGGGTGCTGGCGGCGGAGCTCTTGCATGTAGGCCTCGACAGCCCGAGGCGCTCCCACGCCTCGCGGTCCTCCCGCGCCATAGCCGAGCTCACCACCCTTGGATCTGGTGGAACGAGGTGGACCGGACTTGTGCTGAACGGGAAATTGAGCCTAGCCGTCGCGCTGTGGTAGCGGACCTGCCAGCGGTCGTACTCCATGGCCGCAAGCTCGACCGTGTGGAAACTACTGAGCCACCGGCGGGTGTGGGTCTCTCGTTCTGTAATCTCAGCGACCCACATCCCCCACCGCCACTGCCGGACTGCGAGGTAGGACTTCATCGGCTGCCGTGTCCGAGGGAGGACGGGGAAGTCCTCGAACTAGCGTAGGGGCTCGGTGGCGGGCGGATCGGGGGACAGGCGACAGCGGAACGGGCCCACGGAGGATGACGAGGACACCTCGGCGGCCACCTTGCCGGTGTTGGGCGAAAAGGCCGCGATAAACCTCTTTTTGGTCATTGGCTCCTCGAGCTCGCCGGCACACAGGCAGAGGTTCAGGATGGAGGCGCCGGCGATGGCGGCGACCTACCAATGATTTCGAGGGTTGTGTGTGACTGTGTGAGCGGAGGTTTTGGGGTCTGTGTGGAGGGGGGCAAGGTTGTGTTTGAGGAAATACTGCGGCAACTGAAAATTTTACTAAGCCAGAGTAACAAGGCGGGGCTACTGAAAATTTGGATCATGGGCGAGCAAATATTTTTGAGATTGCGAGGGATGCAGAGGCGGTAGTAAAATGCCGGGGCTACTGAAAATTTGAATCAAGGGACTGAAGCAGAGCGGGAGTAACAGACATCGCACACGGTCCGCACATACTAATCGTCTGCTATCAAACATTAAAACCTTCCAGGCGGTAGATATTTTCGAGATTGTGAGGGATGCAGAGGCGGGAGTTTTTGGGGAGTGAGCTAGTGTGCTTGACATGGCGACTATGGACTGTAGCTGACGCACCTTCTCGCGTACTATACACTGACGATGCTCCAAGATATTTTGTACTACATTTCACACAGTTGGTGATAATAAACTGTGTGGGATCTACTTGATTTGAATTACAAAATGGGGTCACAGCGGCAATGGACGATGTTTGAATTGCTAGACCATTTATCTGCAGTGAACATGCAACTATATGTGTGTCGTAAAAGAATTGGAATTATTCAGGGTTCGTTTGTACATTTTATACATTAAACTGGTTTTCTAGCCATTTCACGTGCACAATTCAAAATTAAACTACATGCACATGCTCCGGTGCATACAAATTGGTTGAAAATCAAATTTGTGTCCTTCAGTGCATGCTTAGGTCCCATGCAATAAATGGGAATGAATTTTTCGGGTTTCGTTTGGCCTTTTTTATACATTAACAGGGTTTTCTAGGCATTTTATGTGCATAATTCAAATTTGAACTACAAGCACATGCTCTAATGCACCAAAGTTGGTTGAAAAATCACATGTGTGTCCTTGGGTGAATTTCTAGGTCCCATGCAAGAGATGGGAATGAATTTCAAACACCAGGGCATTGTTGATTGCCGGCAAAACATTGAGATACCTGGTTTTTAAATTCTAGTAAATCCAAAACTTGTCTGAAATTCATGAAACTTGGCATGCTATCATCGAGCGGCATCAACATGTCGTGCTGAAAATTTTGTCCCATTTGGGGCAGGTTTGGGTATAAGCTTCTCACAGAGCAAAGCTTCTCACCACAAGCATGATGGTTTCGATAGGGAACGTACCACCTTTGGGGACGGGATGATGTCTGTTCCCTCTTATTGCTTTAAAAAAAATTCTAGTGTCAACATAGAACAACGGGAGTTTTGTGTTTAATCTTCGAATTTTTTAGGGTTCGTTTGGCCTTTTTTATACATTAACTAAGTTTTCTAGGCGTTTTATGTGCATAATTCAAAATTGAATTACAAGCACATGCTCCAATGCACCAAAGTTGGTTGAAAATCACATGCAAGAGATGGGAATGAAATTCAAACACCAGGGAACTGTTGATTGCCGGCAAAATGTTGAGATGCGTGGGTTTTAAATTCTAGTAAATCCAAAACTTGTCTGAAATTCAAGAAACTTGGCATGCTATCATGGAGCGGCATCAACAGAGTTTTTCAATTTCAGGGTCATTTAGCTCTAAAAAATCTGTAAATGCATGAAAAATACCAAATGAACTCAGAAAGGGTTGATAATTGATGATGTGGATTTGAATGGTGCATTTTGAACACACAAAAAGTCTGGACTTCAACTAAGTTCAAAAAATGAAATGCCTTTGTAACATATGAGTTTTCGTCCGAAACCCTGACACTTCGAAAGAGATTGTCCATTTTGTACATGAAGTGCATCCAGTTTTTGCCGTAACCCTCTCTACTTTTTTGCACATGCTATGTGGGCGAAATGATGATACCATGCCAACTTTCAACCTTTTCAGAGTTCATTTGAAGTGTTTTTCAATTTCAGGGGCATTTAGCTCTAAAAATATTCAGTAAATACATGAAAAATACCAAATGAACTCAGAAAGGGTTGATAATTGATGATGTGGATTTGAATGGTGAACACAAAAAAAGTTTGGACTTCAAATAAGTTCAAAAAATGAAATGCCTTTGTAACAGATGAGTTTTCATCCGAAACCCTGATAATGCAAAAGAGATTGTCCATTTTGTACACGAAGAGGATCCAGTTTTTGTCGTAACCGTCTCTACTTTTTTGCACATGGTATATGGGTGAAATGATGATACCATGCCAACTTTCAACCTTTTTAGAGTTAATTTCAAGTGCTTTTCAATTTCAGGGTCATTTAGCTCTAAAAAAATATGTAAATGCATGAAAAATACCAAATGAATTCAGAAAGGGTTGATAATTGATGATGTGGATTTGAATGGTGCATTTTGAACACACAATAAGTCTGGACAACAAATAGGATCCAAAAAATGAAATGCCTTTGTAACAGATGTGTTTTCATCCGAAACCCTGATACTTCGAAAGAGATTGTCCATTTTGTACACGAAGTACATCCATTTTTTGCCATAACCCTCTCTACTTTTTTGCACATGCTATGTGGGTGAAATGATGATATCATGCCAACTTTCAACCTTTTCAGAGTTCATTTGAAGTGTTTTTCAATTTCAGGGTCATTTAGCAATAAAACAATTCAGTAAATGCATGAAAAGTACCAAATGAATTCAGAAGGGTTGATAATTGATGATGTGGATTTGAATGGTGCATTTTGAACACACAATAAGTCTGGACTTCAAATAAGATCCAAAAAATGAAATGCCTTTGTGACAGATGTGTTTTCGTCCGAAACCCTGATACTTCGAAAGAGATTGTCCATTTTGTACACGAAGTGCATCCAATTTTTGCCGTAACCCTCTCTACTTTTTTTCACATGCTATGTGGGTGAAATGATGATATCATGCCAACTTTCAAGCTTTTCAGAGTTCATTTGAAGTGTTTTTCAATTTCATGGTCATTTATCTCTAAAAAATATATTTAAATGCATGAAAAATACCAAATGAATTCAGAAAGTGTTGATAATTGATGATGTGGATTTGAATGGTGAATTTTGAACACACCAAAAGTCTGGACTTCAAATAAGTTCCTGAAAATGAAATTCCTTTGTAACAGATGAGTTTTCGTCCGAAACCCGATACTTCGAAAGAGATTGTCCATTTTGTACACAAAGTGCATCCAGTTTTTGTCGTAACCCCCTCAACTTTTTTTGCACATGCTATGTGCGTGAAATGATGAAACCACGCCAACTTTCAACCTTTTGAGAGTACATTTGAAGTGTTTTTCAATTTCAGGGTTATTTAGCTCTAAAAAATCTGTAAATGCATGAAAAATACCAAATGAATTAAGAAAGGGTTGATAATTGATGATGTGGATTTGAATGGTGCATTTTGAACACACCAAAAGTCTGGACTTCAAATAAGTTCAAAAAATGATAAGCCTTTGTAACAGATGAGTTTTCGTACGAAACCTTGATACTTCGAAAGAGATTGTCCATTTTGTACATGAAGTGCATCCAGTTTTTGTCGTAACCTTCTCTATTTTGTTGCACGTGCTATGTGAGTGAAATGATGATACCATGCCAACTTTCAACCATTTCAGAGTTCATTTGAAGTGTTTTTCAATTTCAAGGTCATTTAGTTCTAAAAAATATCTGTAAATGCATGAAAAATACCAAATGAATTCAGAAAGGGTTGATAATTGATGATGTGGATTTGAATGGTGAATTTTGAGCACACCAAAAGTCTGGACTTCAAATAAGTTCAAAAAAATGAAATTCCTTTGTAACAGATGAGTTTTCGTCCGAAACCCTGATACTTCCAAAGAGATTGTCCATTTTTTACACGAAGTGCATCCAGTTTTGCCATAACCCCCTCTATATTTTTGCACATGCTTTGTGGGTGAAATGATGATACCATGCCAACTTTCAACCTTTTCAGAGATCATTTGAAGTTTTTTTCAATTTCAGGGTCATTTAGCTCTGAAAAAATTCTATAAATGCATGAAAAATACCAAATGAATTCAGAAAGGGTTGATTATTGTTCATGTGGATTTGATTGGTGCATTTTGAACACACCAAAAGTCCGGACTTCAAATAAGTTCAAAAAAATGAAATGCCTTTGTACCAGATGAGTTTTCTTCCGAAACCCTGATACTTCGAAAGAGATTGTCCATTTTGTACACGATGTGCATCCAGTTTTTGCCGTAACCCCCTCTACTTTTTTCCACATGCTATGTGGGTGAAATGATGATACCATGCCAACTTTCAACCTTTTGAGAGTTCATTTGAAGTGTTTTTCTATTTCAGGGTTATTTAGTTATAATTTGTTTTTTGTAAATGCATGAAAAATACCAAATGAATTATGAAAGGGTTGATAATTGATGATGTGGATTTGAATGGTGCATTTTGAACACACCAAAAGTCCGAACTTCAAATAAGTTGAAAAACAATGAAATTCCTTTGTAACACATGAATTTTCGTCCGAAATCGCGATACTTCGAAAGAGATTGTCCATTTTGTACACGAAGTGCGTCCAGTTTTTGTTGTAACCCTCTCTACTTATTTGCATATGCTATGTGAGTGAAATTATGATACCATGCCAACTTTCAACCTTTTCAGAGTTCATTTGAAGTGTTTTTCAATTTCAAGGTCATTTAGCTCTAAAACATATCTGTAAATGCATGAAAAATGCCAAATGAATTCAGAAAGGTTTTATAATTGATGATGTGTATTTGAATGGTGAATTTTGAACACACCAAAAGTCTGGACTTCAAATAAGTTCAAAAAAACGAAATTCCTTTGTAAAAGATGAGTTTTCGTCCAAAACCCTCATACTTCGAAAGAGATTGTCCATTTTGTACACGAAGTGCATCTAGTTTTTCCCATAACCCCCTCTATATTTTTGCACATGTTATGTGGGTGAAATGATGATACCATGCCAACTTTCAACCTTTTCAGAGTTCATTTGAAGTGTTTTTCAATTTCAAGGTCATTTAGCTCTAAAAAATTCTATAAATGCATGAAAAATACATAATGAATTCAGAAAGAGTTGATAATTGTTCTTGTGGATTTGAATGGTGCATTCTGAACACACCAAAAGTCCGGACTTCAAATAAGTTCAAAAAAATGAAATGCCTTTGTAACAGATGAGTTTTCGTCCGAAACCCTAATACTTCAAAAGTTCGGACTTCAAACCATTTTGTACACGAAGTGGATCCAGTTTTTGTCGTAACCCTCTCTACTTTGTTGCACATAATATGTGAGTGAAATGATGATACCATGCCAACTTTCAACCCTTTCAGAGTTAATTTGAAGTGTTTTTCAATTTCAAGGTCATTTAGCTCTAAAACAATTCAATAAATGCATGAAAAATACCAAATGAATTCAGAAAGTATTGATAATTGATGATGTGGATTTGAATGGAGAATTTTGAATACACAATAAGTCTTGACATCAAATAAGATCCAAAAAATGAAATGCCTTTGTAACATATGTGTTCTCGTCCGAAATCGTGATACTTTGAAAGAGATTGTCCATTTTGCACACGAAGTGCATCCAGTTTTTGTCGTAACCCTCTCTACTTTTTTGCACATGCTATGTGGGTAAAATTATTATACCATGCCAACTTTCAACCTTTTCAGAGTTCATTTCAAGTGTTGTTCAATTTCAGGGTCATTTAGCTCTAAGAAAATTATGGAAATGCATGAAAAATATCGAATGAATTCAGAAAGGGTTGATAATTGATAATATGGATTTGAATGGTGAATTTTGAACACACCAAAAGTCTGGACTTCAAATAAGTTCCAAAAAAATGAAATCCCTTTGTAACAGATGAGTTTTCGTCCGAAACCCGGATACTTCGAAAGAGATTGTCCATTTTGTACACGAAGTGCATCCAGTTTTTGCCGTAACCCCCTCTACTTTTGAGAGTACATTTGAAGTGTTTTTCAATTTTAGGGTTATTTAGCTCTAAAAAATCTGTAAATGCATGAAAAATACCAAATGAATTCAGAAAGGGTTGATAATTGATGATGTGGATTTGAATGGTGCATTTTGAA
>LR738713.1:317413907-317432912 GCA_902687465.1 Secale cereale
TACCAAATGAATTCAGAAAGGGTTGATAATTTATGATGTGGATTTGAATGGTGAATTTTGAACACACCAAAAGTCTGGACTTCAAATAAGTTCAAAAAAATGAAATTCCTTTGTAACAGATGAGTTTTCGTCCGAAACCCTAATACTTCCAAAGAGATTGTCCATTTTTTACACGAAGTGCATCCAGTTTTGCCATAACCCCCTCTATATTTTTGCACATGCTATGAGGGTGAAATGATGATACCATGCCAACTTTCAACCTTTTCAGAGTTCATTTGAAGTTTTTTTCAATTTCAGGGTCATTTAGCTCTGAAAAAAATCTATAAATGCATGAAAAATACCAAATGAATTCAGAAAGGGTTGATAATTGTTCATGTGGATTTGAATGGTGCATTTTGAACACACCAAAAGTCCGGACTTCAAATAAGTTCAAAAAAATGAAATGCCTTTGTACCAGATGAGTTTTCTTCCGAAACCCTGATACTTCAAAAAAGATTGTCCATTTTGTACACGAAGTGCATCCAGTTTTTGCTGTAACCCCCTCTACTTTTTTCCACATGCTATGTGGGTGAAATGATGATACCATGCCAACTTTCAACCTGTTGAGAGTTCATTTGAAGTGTTTTTCTATTTCAGCGTTATTTAGTTATAATTTGTTTTTTGTAAATGCATGAAAAATACCAAATGAATTATGAAAGGGTTGATAATTGATGATGTGGATTTGAATGGTGCATTTTGAACACACCAAAAGTCCGGACTTCAAATAAGTTGAAAAACAATGAAATTCCTTTGTAACACATGAATTTTCGTCCAAAATCGCGATACTTCGAAAGAGATTGTCCATTTTGTACACGAAGTGCGTCCAGTTTTTGTTGTAACCCTCTCTACTTATTTGCATATGCTATGTGACTGAAATTATGATACCATGCCAACTTTCAACCTTTTCAGAGTTCATTTGAAGTGTTTTTCAATTTCAAGGTCATTTAGCTCTAAAAAATATCCGTAAATGCATGAAAAATACCAAATGAATTCAGAATGGTTTTATAATTGATGATGTGTATTTGAATGGTGAATTTTGAACACACCAAAAGTTTGGACTTCAAATAAGTTCAAAAAAACGAAATTCCTTTGTAAAACATGAGTTTTCGTCCAAAACCCTCATACTTCGAAAGAGATTGTCCATTTTGTACACGAAGTGCATCTAGTTTTTCCCATAACCCCCTCTATATTTTTGCACATGCTATGTGGGTGAAATGATGATACCATGCCAACTTTCAACCTTTTCAGAGTTCATTTGAAGTGTTTTTCAATTTCAAGGTCATTTAGCTCTAAAAAATTCTATAAATGCATGAAAAATACAAAATGAATTCAGAAAGAGTTGATAATTGTTCTTGTGGGTTTGAATGGTGCATTCTGAAAACACCAAAAGTCTGGACTTCAAATAAGTTCAAAAAAATGAAATGCCTTTGTAACCGATGAGTTTTCGTCCGAAACCCTAATACTTCAAAAGTTCGGACTTCAAACCATTTTGTACACGAAGTGGATCCAGTTTTTGTCGTAACCCTCTCTACTTTGTTGCACATAATATGTGAGTGAAATGATGATACCATGCCAACTTTCAATCCTTTCAGAGTTAATTTGAAGTGTTTTTCAATTTCAGGGTCATTTAGCTCTAAAACAATTCAGTAAATGCATGAAAAATACCAAATGAATTCAGAAAGAATTGATAATTGATGATGTGGATTTGAATGGAGAATTTTGAAAACACAATAAGTCTTGACATCAAATAAGAACCAACAAATGAAATGCCTTTGTAACATATGTGTTCTCGTCCGAAACCATGATACTTTGAAAGAGATTGTCCATTTTGCACACGAAGTGCATCCAGTTTTTGTCGTAACCCTCTCTACTTTTTTGCACATGCTATGTGGGTAAAATTATTATACCATGCCAACTTTCAACCTTTTCAGAGTTCATTTCAAGTGTTGTTCAATTTCAGGGTCATTTAGCTCTAAGAAAATTATGGAAATGCATGAAAAATATCGAATGAATTCAGAAAGGGTTGATAATTGATAATATGGATTTGAATGGTGAATTTTGAACACACCAAAAGTCTGGACTTCAAATAAGTTCCAAAAAATGAAATCCCTTTGTAACAGATGAGTTTTCGTCCGAAACCCTGATACTTCGAAAGAGATTGTGCATTTTATACACGAAGTGCATCCAGTTTTTGCCGTAACCCCCTCTACTTTTGAGAGTACATTTGAAGTGTTTTTCAATTTCAGGGTTATTTAGCTCTAAAAAAATCTGTAAATGCATGAAAAATACCAAATGAACTAAGAAAGGGTTGATAATTGATGATGTGGATTTGAATGGTGCATTTGAACACACCAAAAGTCTGGACTTCAAATAAGTTCAAAAAATAAAATGCCTATGTAACAGATGAGTTTTCGTACGAAACCTTGATACTTCGAAAGAGATTGTCCATTTTGTACATGAAGTGCATCTAGTTTTTGTCGTAACCTTCTCTATTTTGTTGCACATGCTATATGAGTGAAATGATGATACCATGCCAACTTTCAACCTTTTCAGAGTTCATTTGAAGTGTTTTTCAATTTCAGGGTCATTTAGCTCTAAAAATATATCTGTAATGCATGAAAAATACCAAATGAATTCAGAAAGGGTTGATAATTGATGATGTGGATTTGAATGATGCATTTTGTACACACCAAAAGTCTGGACTTCAAATAAGTTCAAAAAAACGAAATTCCTTTGTAACAGATGAGTTTTCGTCCGAAACCCTGATACTCCCAAAGAGATTGTCAATTTTGTACACGAAGTGCATCCAGTTTTTGCCATAACCCCCTCTATATTTTTGCACATGATATGTGGGTGAAATAATGATACCATGCCAAATTTGAACCTTTTCAGAGTTCATTTGAAGTGTTTTTCAATTTCAGGGTCATTTAGCTCTAAAAAAATTCTATAAATGCATGAAAATACCAAATGAATTTAGAAAGTGTTGATAATTGTTCATGTGGATTTGAATGGTGCATTTTGAACACACCAAAAGTCTGGACTTTAAATAAGTTCAAAAAAATGAAATGCCTTTTAACCAGATGAGTTTTCGTCCGAAACCTTGATACTTTGAAAGAGATTGTCCATTTTGTACAGGAAGTGGATCCAGTTTTTGTCGTAGCCCTCTCTAATTTGTTGCACATGCTATGTGGGTGAAATGATGATACCATGCCAACTTTTAACCTTTTCAGAGTTAACTTGAAGTGTTTTTCAATTTCAGGGTCATTTAGCTCTAAAAAAATTCAGTAAATGCATGAAAAATACCAAATGAATTCAGAAAGAATTGGTAATTGTCGGTGTACTAAAGTAGGGGTACCCTTAGTATCCCGAACTTGTGCACGGGCAGTCGCAGCGTCCCGCGGCAAGGCTTGCCGGGTGATCGCCAAGATCTCTCGTGGTTCCTTTGGAGCCATTCAAGAACAAAGTATCCAAGTCAAGGAAACAAGGCCCCGGCAAGAGAAGCTTGCCGGGAAGGCTACTCAAGGCACAAGACCACTCAAGACACAAGACCCTGGCAAGAGGAGCTTGCCGGGAAGACCAACCAAGGCATCTCAAGAAACTTGCCGCGACGCGCCGCGCGTCCCGGCAAGGCCCGGTGAGCGAAAAGCTACCGGAAGCGACAAGATAGCAACCGCGGCGAGGCGCTTGCCGCGGCAAGCTTCCACTCAGTACCCGCGCTCCAGCACATCCCCCCACGTGTCGCTCTGGGACCCTTCCAGGCGCACGTGGCGGAAGGCTGTGCAGCTAGGGGTACATGGTGGCGAGCGGCGGTGACGAGACTACCATCGTGGCGGACGGTGGCGCCCCTGACGGTCACTTTTTGCACTGTTTGGGCGATGGCGATGGGCATTTAATGCCCTTGTCCCCTGCCGTCAGGGTTAGGTATGGAACATTGTTCCACCTACCACTCTTTTTACACTTTTACCCTCATCTGCGTTGCCACCTGTCGGTGACCCCTTGAGCCTATAAAAGGAGGCCCATGCGCAACGTAGAGGGGGTTCCGATTCCGGTTAGACATTGGAACACTCTCACGCTCGGTCTCGAAGAATACTGTAGCTTCCAGCGCTTCCGAGCCGAGAACTCAATACAAACCATAGCAGGAGTAGGGTTTTACGCATCCGTGCGGCCCGGACCTGGGTAAACTGCTCGTGTGCCTCGCCTCGATCTGCTCTTTGTGCAATCTCCGCCCCCTGCCGTACCGAAAAGGGGCTTCGTCCCCATAGGTGTTCATGGGTGGATCAGCTTCCCCGACATCTTTGGCGCGCCAAGTAGGGGGCGCGTCGAGATTGTGTGAACCTGATCCGGCGTTCACACGAGCTAGAGCTTCATCATCATCATCAACATGCCACCGAAGAAGAAGGCTTCAGAGGCAGCTGGTCCGTCCATGTCAATCCCACCACCGCTGGAGCCAACGGCTGGTGGGGTAGACGCCGGCGGAAGAACGGACGTCGACGAGGGAACTCACGGTGCTGCCAGGTCCAAGGGCAAGGCTGGCGCAGCTGGCTCCCACGACGACCGGGCGCACTCCAAGACCTCGGCGTCCGTGCACGCACCGCGCCCATCTCAGGAGGCGCGGGACCGGCAGCGTCCTGGTACTCACAGTACCATACGCTTGCTGGGCCAAGGTCAAGCTGGTGGGTCCCGGGACGCTCAAGGCCAGCACGCATGCCAACACGCTAGCACAAGCAAGGCACGGTCGCCTGGACGGGATACTGCTCCTTCTAACATAGTTAGAAGCTCGAGCATATCCCGCTCCTCGCACCGTTCGCCACCGCTACCCGCCACTCCAGCAGAAGCTCTCGCACGAGCTCAACTGCTTCTAGACTTCCCTCCAGCGGCAGACAAGGCCGACGACTGGAGGGCCACCATCCAGAGTCTCATCGCCTTCGCCAACGGCGACACCCCGCGGCAACCGAGCACATCGCAGCCGCGGCAAGTCAGCCAGGCGCGGGCCGATGGCGACAAGACCGGTGGGGGTGCAACCACCGTGCACTCTCCGCCCCGACGGCCAAAATCGCCGACTCGCCGGATCAACATCGACGACGACTCCACTGCGTCATCAGATCCACGAGATCGTCGCGATCAGCGCCAAGTTCTCCACGAGCGACAACAAGAAGGACGCTCTTATCTGCGCCGACAAGATCTACCGGGAAGTAGCAGCCGCGGCAGATAGCAAGACACTTGCCGCTGAAGCTCCCGGGGGGAAGGAGAAGACCAAGTCCGGCAAGAGCTCTGGGGCCCACTCCGGCAAACACACCTCTTCGGAGTGCTGAGCTGCCGTAGAGGACGTACCATCGAGCTCCACCGGCAAGTGTAGGAAGACGATGGCGGCTCCGCCAGAAACCAAGAAGGTGTCCGCCAAGGAGGACGGCACTGGTGGTACTTTCACCATCAGTGCCACGCTTGACCCTAAATAGGAAAGCGAGCTCGTTGCTTTCCTGCGAGCGAACGTCGACGTGTTTGCATGGCAACGGTCTGACATCCCCGGTGTTCCCAGGAAAGTGATTGAGCACAAGCTTGCCGTCTGTCCTCACGCGCGGCCCGTCAAGCAAAAAGTCAGGAAACAAGCAGTGGAGCGCCAAGAATTCATAGCAGAAGAGATCAAGAAGTTGGAAGCAGCAGGCCTCGTCAGAGGAGTGCTCCATCCCACGCGGTTAGCTAATCCTGTAGTCGTGCGTAAGGCAAACGGGAAATGGAGGCTTTGTATCGACTTCACTGATGTGAATAAAGCTTGTCCCAAAGACCCATTTCCCTTGCCGCGCATTGACCAGATTGTTGACTCCACGGCTGGATGTGACCTGCTTTCGTTTCTTGACGCATACTCAGGATACCATCAGATCTTCATGGCAGAAGAAGATGAGGAAAAGACCGCATTCATTACTCCATGTGGCACTTACTGCTTCATACGCATGCTTTTGGATTGAAGAATGCCGGTTCAACGTTTGCAAGGGTAGTCCATACAGCTTTTGAGCCACAGATACACAGAAATGTAGAAGCATACATGGATGACATAGTGGTCAAGAGCAAAGACAGGGCAACCCTGGTTCAAGATCTAGACGAAACTTTCGCAAATCTGCGTAAGATCCAGCTCAAGCTCAACCCCGAGAAATGCGTGTTTGGAGTCCCTTCCGGCAAGCTTCTCGGGTTCTTCGTGTCTCAGAGGGGAATTGAAGCCAATCCCGACAAGATCAAGGCCATCGAGCAGATCGAAGCACCGAAGCGCGTCAAGGATGTACGAAGACTTGCTGGTTGCGTGGCCGCCCTCAGCAGGTTTATCTCTAAGTCAGCTGAGCGCGCCTTGCCGTTTTTCAAAATTTTGAAAAAGGCAGGTCCAATGAAATGGACTCTGGAAGTGGAGGCAGCGCTGCAAGACTTGAAGAGGTACCTGTCTCCACCCCAATACTTGTCGCACCTAAGCCGCAAGAAAAGTTGCTGCTGTATCTAGCGGCAACCAATCAAGTGGTTAGTGCTGCGTTAGTAGCGGAGAGGGAGGCAGATGACGAGCCAGCGACCGCGGCAAGTGCATCCAGCGACAAGCAGGGGGCTTCCTCGACAAGCTCTGGTCCCGACAAAGATGGGTCTGCGCAGGCGCAAGAAGAGATACGGAAGAAGATGGTGCAGCGCCCAGTTTACTTTGTTAGCTCCCTTCTGCAGGGGGCTAGGTCAAGGTACTCTGGTGTGCAGAAATTGCTTTTCAGCCTCCTCATGGCCTCGAGAAAGCTGCGCCATTACTTCCAAGCACATGAGATAACAGTGGTCACTCGCTTTCTGCTGAAGAGGATACTGCACAATCCAGAAGCAACAGGCAGGATCGTTGAGTGGGCACTGGAACTGTAAAGCTTTGGCCTCAAGTTTGAGAGCACTTCAACTATCCAAAGCAGAGCCTTGGCAAAATTCATAGCAGAGTGGACGCCAACACCAGATGAAGAAATCCCATAAACGAGCATCCCCGTCAAGGAAGCAAGCAAAGAATGGCTGATGTACTTTGATGGTGCCTTTTCGCTGCATGGCGCCGGTGCCGGCGTGCTGCTTGTCGCACCCTCCGGAGAGCACCTCAAGTACGTGGTCCAGATGCACTTTCCCAAGGAGCAAGCAACGAACAATACTGCAGAGTATGAGGGTTTGCTTGTCGGTCTCAGGATCACGGCAGACCTTGGGATTAAGAAGCTCATTGTCAGGGGTGACTCGCAGCTTGTCGTCCGCCAAGTAAACAAGAATTATCAGAGTCCGTTGATGGAAGCTTACGTCGATGAAGTGAGAAAGCTAGAAGAGCACTTTGACGGCCTACAGATGGAGCATGTTCCAAGAGCTCAGAACGACATCGCAGACGGCCTGTCAAAGTGCGCCGCACTTAAGTTACCTGTGGAACCAGGGATCTTTGTGCTCAAGCTGACTCAACCATCCGTAACACCATCAACTGGATAGAGCAAGAAGAGGAAGTTGATTGTTGGTGACTATTTTCCGGCGGAGCTTCCCGAAGCCGCCATCAAGAAGGTCCCCAAGATCAACGCCAAGAATGCTGAGGAGAAGTATGCTCCGGCAAGCCCTAGGGTTTGTTCCGTTGAAGCAAACGCTCCCGACAAGTTTTGCTCCGGCAAGCTTGCCGGGGAATATCAGGCTCCGGCTGAGCCGCAGTTTCTTGTCGTAGAAGCGGACGTTCCCGCAGCAGCACATGTGCCTTTAGTCCTTGTTGTCGAGCCACAGGCTCCAGCATGGGCACAGCAGATTGTCCGATTCCTTCAGATAGGAGAACTTCCCGAAGAGCAAGAAGAAGCGGAGAGAGTAGCCCGGCAGTCGAGTATGTACAAGTTTGTCGACAACACACTGTACAGGACAAGACTCAACGGTGTGAAATTGAAGTGTATTCCTCGGGAAGACGGACAAAAGCTGTTGGCAGAGATACACGGGGGCATATGTGGTCACCACATTGGCGCCAGAGCACTTGCCGGCAAAGCATTCCGGCAAGGTTTCTTTTGGCCAGAAGCCCTCCAGGATGCAACTGCACAAGTAACCAAGTGTGAAGCGTGCCAGTTCCATTCCAAGCAGATACACCAGCCAGCTCAAGCTCTCGAGACGATCCCTTTATCCTAGCCATTTTCGGTCTGGGGGCTCGACATCCTCGGCCCCTTTCCCCGCGCAGCCGGGGGCTTTGAGTACTTGTACGTTGCAATCGACAAGTTCACAAAGTGGCCGGAAGTAGAACCAGTGAGAAAAGTGACCGCACAGTCAGCAGTCAAGTTCTTCAGGTCGATTGTTTGCCGTTTCGGAATCCCTAACAGGATCATCACCGACAACGGCACACAATTCACGAGCCGCACCTTCATGCAGTACGCCCAAGATCTTGGCGCCAAGGTCTGCTTCGCTTCTGTTGCTCACCCGAGAAGCAACGGTCAAGCGGAGAGGGCAAATGCTGAAGTGTTGCGTGACCTCAAGACCAGAACTTTCGACAGGCTGCACAAATGCAAAAGAAACTGGATTGAGGAGCTACCAGTGGTTCTTTGGTCGATCAGGACGACGCCCAATCGAGCCACTGGACAGACACCTTTCGCTCTAGTATATGGAGCAGAGGCAGTTCTCCCCACGGAACTCGTATACGGGTCACCTCGAGTGCTCGCTTATGACGAGCTCGAGCAAGAGCAGCTGCGACAAGATGATGTGTTGCTCCTTGAGGAAGACCGTCTTCAGGCTGCTGTACGAGCTGCTCGATACCAGCAAGATTTGCGCCGCTACCATAGCCGCAAAGTGAACGCCAGAAGTCTCGAGGAAGGCGACTTTGTTCTTCGGCGCGTTCAGTCCGCCAAGAATTCCAACAAGTTGACGCCGAAGTGGGAAGGCCCTTATCGGGTGAAACGAGTCACAAGGCCTGGCGCTGTCCGCCTTGAGACCGAAGATGGCTTTCCGGTGAGCAACTCCTGGAACATTGAACATCTTCGCAAGTTTTACCCGTAAGGCGCGGTTGCTGTGATCCGCTCCGGCAACCACCTTTTGTACAAGTCTTGCCGCCGTTGCATGTAATCCTTTGTACAAAGCCGGGCGCAGACCCCGTGCATCAGTAAAGCTCATGTGCTCCGCACATCTTGTCATTCCATGCTTTTTGTTTCTTGCATATGTTATTTGACACTTTGTGCAGCACATAC
This sequence comes from Secale cereale, assembly GCA_902687465.1. NCBI lineage: Eukaryota > Viridiplantae > Streptophyta > Magnoliopsida > Poales > Poaceae > Secale > Secale cereale. Next base: position 317,423,123 of record LR738713.1, read on the forward strand.
CACCGGTAAGCAATAACGAGCCAAAAGGCTCCATATCTGTATTTTCTCTTCTTTCTTTTCTTCTCTCAAGGAAAAGAAGGTTCCCTCGCGCACAAGTTTTCCGGGGGGAGATAGCGGTATGGACCAAGCGCCGTCCAAGAAAGTTTTGCCTTGCCGGGAAGCAAACAACACAAAAGCTAAGTTGCCAAAATTTGAGCAATCAGATTTTTAAATTTTTAAGTTATCTTCCTTGAACGACCACACTTTGTATGGAAAACCTGTGCGCGGTGGAACCTACTCGTAGCTAGTCGCGCCCTTACTTTGTTTCGAGTTTGCTCAACGATTTAAGTGCGCTGCGACTAGTGTCGCGCCCTTATCTTGTTTTCGAGCCCGCTCAACAACTTAAGTGAGCCGCAACTAGTTGCGACAAGGTTTCTTGTCGGAAGCGGCACCGCCAGCAGGCTGCTGAAGTTCCGCACTCAGCGCTCGCGGCAAAGGTGCCCGCGCCGGCAAGTTTCCTAAAAAGCGTAGGGCAAGAACATACAAAGCGAAGAGTCAAGTAAAGGAAATAACACTGCAATTACTACCCAAAATAAAGTTATGTTACAAAATGACTTGTTGCAGCTCTAATAGACTGTTTTTCATAACATGGCTAACTGCGACAAGGAAAAGAAGAAAATGGGCAAGCCTAGTCCGCGCGATCGCCCTCAACCCTCTTGATGCCGCTCACCTTGTCCACAATAGGTGCAACAAGGGCCTTGAGCGCCTCCATATCGGCGTCCTGCGGCAGGGACCTGAGGACGTTGGTGAGGTTGAGGCCTGGATTGCGGAAGGCCACCTTCATCAGCACCTTCTGAAGGGCCCCCGTGCAAAGTTTGCGCGACTCGTCCGCCAGTTGCTTTGGGATCTTTTCCCGGAGCTGCTGGAGGGCCGTCGCCACGCCTCTGAAGAACGGAGTGAGCTTGGCGCTGGGGTGGAGGTTCTCGTCGGTGGAGTACCCGAGATACTCCGCCCCCAGCTGCGCTAGCTCCTTGTCGATGTCCGCGGCAGCGTTTACAAGACCTTCCGTCCAGTGCTCGACGGTCGCCCTGAAGTTGTTCTGGGTGATGGCGGCGCTCTCCAGCAACGCCTTCTCGGCCCTGACCTCCTCCTTCAGGGTCGCCTCCAGCTTCTTGGCGCCGTCCAGCGTCTCGGTCAAAGTGGCTAGCTTCAGCTCGAGGTCGGCGTTGGAGTCCTTGGCAGCGGTGAGCTCCTTGCCCTTCTCAGCGAGGCGAACCTGCAGCTCCGAGTGGCTGTGGGCGTCCTTCTCTCTTCGAGCTTGAGTGCGGCAACCTCCTCCCCGCTCGTCTTGAGGTTGGCCTCCAGCTGCATCACCCTCGTCTCCAACTCCTTCTTGGCGGTCTCGGCAGCTACGGCAGCATCCTTTGCTTCCTGGAGAGCTCCGCCAAGCGACTGCTCACGCGCAGCAAGTTCCTCCTCGTGACCGTCGAGGTTGACCTTCCGCTGCGCCAGCTAACCCTCCAGCATGGACAGTTTCTCAGCGGCAAGCCGCTGCTGTTCCTACACTTCGGCCTTCTCGAGGATGAAGGCCTGCTGCGCCTCGGCAAGTTGCTCCCGCTCCTCCGCAAAGGACCGGAGAGCTGCTTGGTTGATGGCCCGGAGCTCCTCCACGCGCTTATCGATATCAGCTCCCGCCTTTGCGGCAAGAGCCTCGTGGGACTCCAGCTTGGCCTGCCGGGCGCGGTAGAGTGACAGCAGTTTGCGCAGCAGCCGCTCCTCCTTCGACTCGCCGCTGCTACTACTCGGCGCGTCGACAAGTTTCAGCCCGGCGGAGGCAAGCACCTCTCCGTCGAAGACCTCTCCCTCGACCGGCACCCTGGACATGGACGCCCAGGGGAGCTAGATGAAGACGTCGTCGCCGGCCTTTAAGTAGGCGCCTGGCTCAAGCTCGTCGGAGCCGGGGGCTGCGGCGGCGGCGGAGGGCTCGGCGGTCGGTGTAGCGCCTGGCGCTCCTGCGACCTCAGGGCCGTCAGTGCGATCGCCAGCCCCTTCGCCGGCTGCTGCGGCGGCAGCCTAGGCGGCCTCTGCGCCGGCGGGATCGTCTGCACCGACCGTTTCTTTGGCAACGGCGGCGTCGTCAACAACGACCTCCATCTCCATTGGCTCGGCTGCGGATGGGTCTGACGGAAGACAAGAAAAGAAGAACAGTCAAGCAAATATCCAAAAAGAAGAATTGAAAGAAGAAAAGCCAAGGGAAGCTTGAAGCAAAGGGATTACCTACGCGGGCCGGCTCCTCGGTGAGGTTCCTTGCCGGGGAGCTCTCCCTCGGCGGCGTGGTTGTAACTCCCGCCTGCGGAGGGCCGCTGGTGCTATCCCTCGCCGGAGTACTCGCCCTTGGCGGAGTATTTGCCCTTGGCGGAGAATTCGTCCTCGGCGGAGGACTCTCCCTTGCCGGAGAGCTTCCCCTTGGCGGTGTGGTCGAAGCATGCAGCTCGACGGGGGCGGTCTCCAGGCGCTCCTGATGCTGCTGCTATGCTCCTACACGAATCAACGAACAAGACGTCAGCAAAAGCAAAACCCCCACGCGCGCCTAACCGCGGAAAGAGAACCAAGAACTTACGCTGCGGGCTGCGCTGGGGGCTGCTCTGAAGAAAAGTTGCCGGGTCCGGCAAGTTTGTCGCAGGCGCACCCCCTGCTGTCGCGGCGGGCTCGTCCTCGATGACATTCACCGGGGCCTTGGCTCTCTTTGCCGCCCTCTGAGCCAGGGTTCTGCAAAAAGGAACAGGTTCAGAGTGAGGCAAAAGAGAAACAAGACTAAACAGTGAAAATTTAGGAAATACAAGAACAACGAAGTCTTACTCTTCTTCCTCCTCGTCGGAGCTGAGCGCGGAGAAGTCGAAGTCTGGCTCGCGCGCCCCGGTGCGAGGAGGCGGAGGAGTAGGCTCCCTTGGCCGCTTGGTGGGAGCAGGGGCAGTGGTCTGAGACGACGCCGCTCCGGCTGCCGCCGGGGCGTGGGGAGCGTCAGGGGCAGAAGCAGTGGTCCGAGAAGACCCCGCTCCAGTTGCTGCAGAAGCACGAGGCGCTCCCGCGGCAACCGTGCTTGCCGCGGTGGCGCGTGTCGTGCGGCGCGGCGGCTGTTGACCCGTCTGCCGCTTCGTCACGTCCCCGGTCCTGCGGAGATGCCTCCTTGGCGGAGCTGGAGGCTCTGCTGGTGGTGGCGAGCTGCCTGAGGACGAGGAAGAAGAGGAGCCGATCTCCAGTGAGCCGCTCGTGTCCCCAACGGGCTCGCTCGACTCGGCACCCTGCTCGGCGGGCCCGCTCGACTCGACGCCCTGCTCGGCGGACTCGTTTGGCTCGGCATCTTGCCCGGCAAGCTTCCCCGCGTTGAGAAACGCTTCTCGCTCGGCAAGGCTTGCCGCCTCCGCTGCCTCCGCCTCCGCCACGGTGTATCCAAATTCGCCCGCGGCCGCGGCTGCCGCCGCCTCTTCCAGCCTGGTGGCGATGTACACCATCTCCTGGTCGGTGGTGTCGCGGGTGAGGCCCTTCTTCTCGTTGGAGCAGATCGGCGTTTCTTCTACATTGTCGAAGAACTGCTGCACGGCTTCGTCGGTAGGCTCTCGCCAAGTGGGGTCGATCCCGTGCGAGTCGCACAGCGGCATCATCGCGCGGATGCGGCTGAGCGCAGAGTTGTTGCACAGCGAAACTACGCCCCTCGGAAACCTGAACTATTCGGGATGGTCGGGGTCGTACTTGAATAGCTCCTGCAGCATTCCGTTGAGCTCCAGGACAGTGAAGTTATAATTGAGGCCCGAGGAAGCCTCATAATATCTGCCGTGTTCTCGAACTCACAGGCAGGCCTCTTCCTCTCCTGCAGGGGGGCAATGCGGCGGCGGAGAAAGTCCGCGCCAACTGCTCCTACAGTCAGCCCGGCAAGCCTGAGGCGAAGGATCCGGGCAGTGGCAATCTTCAGTCTGCTATCCTCCGGGGCCAAGTCGCTCCAGTCGTTGCCGCATACTACTGGGGCATGGCGCCGGGCGGTGAACGGCTGCGGGTTCTCCTCTACAATCCAACACCAATTGGCTCTCCAATCATCCCACTTGCCGCGGAGCTCTCCCACTAGATAAGCCTCCTTCTTGTGGGTCCTCGAGATCCAGGAGATTCCGCCAGACAGAGGCTCTCCCCTCTCAACTCGGGGCGTAAAGTAATGGCGGAAAAGAGCGACATTGGGGAAGACTCCGACAAAGTTTTCGCACAGATGTGCGAAAACTGCCATGGTCAGAACGACGTTGGGGGTGAAGTCAAGGAGGTGGAACCCATAGGTGTTCATGATGTCGCAGAAGAATTCGGAAAAGGGCGGGCAGAGCCTGTAGTAGAAAAACAATGCGAAGAATGCGTATCCGGTCGGAAACATCTCGCAAGCAATGGCCGGGAGTACCTTGGTGCGCGGATGCGCCCGTGTCTCCCCCAACCAGAAATGGTAGAACTTCTCCCTCAGCTCCCTCGCGGCAAGCTTGGGGGGGAAGACCGCCCTCTTCTTTCGCATCGCCGCGAGCCGCAGCGCATCGGCCGACTTCACGGTCTTCCCCTTCTCGCCTTTCGGAGCCATGGCGGAAGCGGTGAGGGAGGTCGATGGCACTGGTGGGGCTGGTGGCGACAGGGGCGGAGCGCTGCTCTCTTTCATGCTTTGGGAAGGAGGGGAGCGGCGGAGTTTTCTTGAGGATTGAAGCAAGCAACGGGCGGATGGACGAACTGCCCCTGTTCCCCCTGCTTATAAAGGGGGAGGGGGCGGACGTTCTGCATTTCCGATTAAAGAAACAGCCCACGGTCTCTCCCACGACGCCGCGATCGACGCGTGCCGTTAGGGGAGGGCACGGCGGATACGGAGAAAGATACGGCGAGAACCAGGCCGCGCGTGCCCGTGCACTGTTTTGGGCCTGGCCCAACAGCGCTCGGCACCGTGTATGGCCCAGGCCCGAGGGCTCCTGTCGGTGTACTAAAGTAGGGGTACCCTTGGTATCACGAACTTGTGCACGGGCAGTCGCAGCGTCCCGCGGCAAGGCTTGCCGGGTGATCGCCAAGATCTCTCGTGGTTCCTTTGGAGCCATTCAAGAACAAAGTATCCAAGTCAAGGAAACAAGGCCCCAGCAAGAGAAGCTTGCCGGGAAGGCCACTCAAGCCACAAGACCACTCAAGACACAAGACCCTGGCAAGAGGAGCTTGCCGGGAAGACCAACCAAGGCATCTCAAGAAACTTGCCGCGACGCGCCGCGCGTCCCGGCAAGGCCCGGTGAGCGAAAAGCTCCCGGAAGCGACAAGATAGCAACCGCGGCGAGGCGCTTGCCGCGGCAAGCTTCCACTCAGTACCCGCGCTCCAGCACATCCCCCCATGTGTCGCTCTGGGACCCTTCCAGGCGCACGTGGCGGAAGGCTGTGCAGCCAGGGGTACACGGTGGCGAGCGGCGGTGACGAGACTACCATCGTGGCGGACGGTGGCGCCCCTGACGGTCACTTTTTGCACTGTTTGGGCGACGGCGATGGGCATTTAATGCCCTTGTCCCCTGCCGTCAGGGTTACATATGGAACACTGTTCCACCTACCACTCTTTTTACACTTTTACCCTCATCTGCGTTGCCACCTGTCGGTGACCCCTTGAGCCTATAAAAGGAGGCCCATGCGCAACGTAGAGGGGGTTCCGATTCCGGTTAGACATTGGAACACTCTCACGCTCGGTCTCGAAGAATACTGTAGCTTCCAGCGCTCCCGAGCCAAGAACTCAATACAAACCAAAGCAGGAGTAGGGTTTTACGCATCCGTGCGGCCCGAACCTGGGTAAACTGCTCGTGTGCCTCGCCTCGATCCGCTCTTTGTGCAATCTCCGCCCCCTGCCGTACCGAAAAGGGTCTCCGTCCTCATAGGTGTCCGTGGGTGGATCAGTTTCCCCGACATTAATAATTGATGATGTGGAATTGAAAGGAGCGTTTTGAACACACAATAATTCTTGACGTCAAATAAGATCCAAAAAAATGAAATGCCTTTGTAACTTATGTGTTTTCGTCCGAAACCTTGATACTTGGAAAGAGATTGTCCATTTTGTACACGAAGTGCATCCAGTTTTTTCCGTAACCCTCTCTAAATTTGTGCACATGCTATGTGGGTAAAATTATGATACCATGCCAACTTTCAACCTTTTAAGAGTTCATTTGAAGTGTTAATCAATTTGAGGGTCAATTAGCTCTAAAATAATTCAGTAAATGCATGAAAAATACCAAATGAATTCACAAAGGGTTGATAATAGATGATGTGGATTTGAATGGTGCATTTTGAACACACAATAAGTCTCGACTTCAAATAAGATCCAAAAAAATGAAAGGCCTTTGTAACAGATGTATTTTCGTCTGAAACCGTGATACTTTGAAAGAGATTGTCCATTTTGTACACGAAGTGCATCCAATTTTTGTCGTAACCCTCTCTACTTTTTTGCACATTCTATGTGGGTGAAATGATGATATCATGCCAACTTTCAACCTTTGCAGAGTTCATTTGAAGTGTTTTTCAATTTCATGGTCATTTAGCTCTAAAACAAATATGTAAATGCATGAAAAATACCAAATGTATTCAGAAAGGGTTGATAATTAATGATGTGGATTTGAGTGGTGAATTTTGAACACACCAAAAGTCTGGACTTCAAATAAGTTCAAAAAAACGAAATTCCTTTGTAACAGATGAGTTTTCGTCCGAAACCATGATACTTCCAAAGAGATTGTCCATTTTGTACACGAAGTGCATCCAATTTTTGCCGTAACCCTCTCTACTTTTTTGCACATGCTATTTGGGTGAAATGATGATATCATGCCAACTTTCAACCTTTTCAGAGTTCATTTGAAGTGTTTTTCAATTTCTGGGTCATTTAGCTCTAAAACAATTCAGTAAATGCATGAAAAATACCAAATGAATTCAGAAAGGGTTGATAATTGATGATGTGGATTTGAATGGTGCATTTTGAACACAAAATAAGTCTCGACATCAAATAAGTTCCAAAAAAATGAAATGCCTTTGTAACAGATGTGTTGTCGTCCGAAACCCTAATACTTCGAAAGAGATTGTCCATTTTGTACACAAAGTGCATCCAATTTTTGCCGCAACCCTCTCTAATTTTTTGCACATGCTATGTGGGTGAAATGATGATATGATGCCAAGTTTCAACCTTTTCAGAGTTCATTTGAAGTGTTTTTCAATTTCATGGTCATTTCGCATGAAAAATATTTAAATGCATGAAAAATACCAAATGCATTCACAAAGGGTTGATAATTGATGATGTGGATTTGAATGGCGAATTTTGAACACACCGAAAGAATGGACTTCAAATAAGTTCCTAAAAATGAAATTCCTTTATAATAGATGAGTTTTCGTCCGAAACCCTGATACTTCGAAAGAGATTGTCCATTTTGTACACGAAGTGCATCCAGTTTTTGCCGTAACCCCCTCTACTTTTTTTGCACATGCTAAGTGGGTGAAAATATGATACCATGCCAACTTTCAACCTTTTGACAGTTCATTTGACGTGTTTTTCAATTTCAGGGTTATTTAGCTATATTTTTTTTGTAAATGCATGAAAAATACCAAATGAATTAAGAAAGGGATGATAATTGATGATGTAGATTTGAACAGTGCATTTTGAACACACCAAAAGTCCGGACTTAAAATAAGTTCAAAAAATGAAATGCCTTTGTAACAGATGAGTTTTCGTTCGAAACCGTGATACTTCGAAAGAGATTGTCCATTTGTACACGAAGTGCATCCAGTTTTTGTCCTAACCCTCTCTACTTTTTTTCACATGCTATGTGAGTGAAATGATGATACCATGCCAACTTTCAACCTTTTCAGAGTTCAGTTGAAGTGATTTTCAATTTCAGGGTCATTTAGCTCTAAAATTATCTGTAAATGCATGAAAAATACCAAATGAATTCAGAAAGGGTTGATTATTGATGATGTGGATTTGAATGGTTATTTTGAACACACCAAAAGTCTGGACTTCAAATAAGTTCAAAAAACGAAATTCCTTTGTAATAGATGAGTTTTCGTCCGAAACCCTCATACTTCGAAAGAGATTGTACATTTTGTACACGAAGTGCATCCAGTTTTTTCCATAACCCCCTATATATTTTTGCACATGCTATGTGGGCGAAATGATGATACTGTGCCAACTTTCATCCTTTTCAGAGTTCATTTGAAGTGTTTTTCAATTTCAGGGGCATTTAGCTCTAAAACAATTTTATAAATGCACGAAAAATACCAAATGAATTCAGAAAGGGTTGATAATTTTTCATGTGGATTTGAATGGTGCATTTTGAACACACCAAAAGTACAGACTTCAAATAAGTTCAAAAAAATAAAATGCCTTTGTAACAGATGAATTTTCGTGTGAAACCCTCATACTTCAAAAAAGTTTGTCCATTTTGTACATGAAGTGGATCCAGTTTTTGTCATAACCCTCTCTACTTTGTTGCACATGCTATGTGGGTGAAATGATGATACCATGCCAACTTTCATCCTTTTCGGAGTAAATTTGAACTGTTTTTCAATTTCAGGGTCATTTAGCTCTAAAAAAATTAGTAAATACATGAAAAATACCAAATGAATTCAGAAAGAATTGATAATTGAAGATTTGGATTTCAATGGAGCATTTTGAACACACAATAAGTCTAGACATCAAATAAGATCCAAAAAATGAAATGCCTTTGTAACATATGTGATTTCGTCCGAAACCCTGATACTTCGAAAGAGATTGTCCATTTTGTACACGAAGTACATCCATTTTTTGCCGTAACCCTCTCTACTTTTTTGCACATGCTATGTGGGTAAAATAATGATACCATGCCAACTTTCCACCTTTTCAGAGTTCATTTGAAGTGTTTTTCAATCTCAGGGTCATTTAGCTCTAAAAGAAAATATGTAAATGCATGAATAATACTAAATGAATTCAGAAAGGGTTGATAATTGATGATGTGGATTTGAATGGTACATTTTGAACACACCAAAAATCTGGACTTCAAATAAGTTCCAAAAAAATGAAATTCATTTGTAACATATGAGTTTTCGTCCGAAACCGTGATACTTCGAAAGAGATTGTCCATTTTGTACACGAAGTGCATCCAGTTTTTATCGTAACCCCCTCTACTTTTGTGCACATGCTATGTGGGTGAAATTATGATACCATGCCAACTTTCAACCTTTTCAGAGTTCATTTGAAGTGTTGTTCAATTTCAGGGTCATTTAGCTCTAAGAAAATTATGGAAATGCATGAAAAATATCGAATGAATTAAGAAAGGGTTGATAATTGATGATGTGGATTTTAATGGTGTATTTTGAACACGCCAAAAGTACAGACTTCAAATAAGTTCAAAAAATGAAATGCCTTTGTAACAGACTAGTTTTCGTCCGAAACCCTGATACTTGGAAAGAGATTGTCCATTTTGTACACGAGGTGCATCCAGTTTTTTCCATAACCCCCTCTATATTTTAGGACATCCTAAGTGGGTGAAAAGATGATACCATGCCAACTTTCAACCTTTTGACAGTTCATTTGACGTGTTTTTCAATTTCAGGGTTATTTAGCTATATTTTTTTGTAAATGCATGAAAAATACCAAATGAATTAAGAAAGGGATGATAATTGATGATGTAGATTTGAACAGTGCATTTTGAACACACCAAAAGTCCGGACTTAAAATAAGTTCAAAAAATGAAATGCCTTTGTAACAGATGAGTTTTCGTTCGAAACCGTGATACTTCGAAAGAGATTGTCCATTTGT
>LR738713.1:317433265-317445501 GCA_902687465.1 Secale cereale
TGATGTGGATTTTAATGGTGTATTTTGAACACGCCAAAAGTACAGACTTCAAATAAGTTCAAAAAATGAAATGCCTTTGTAACAGACTAGTTTTCGTCCGAAACCCTGATACTTGGAAAGAGATTGTCCATTTTGTACACGAGGTGCATCCAGTTTTTTCCATAACCCCCTCTATATTTTAGGACATCCTATGTGGGTGAAATGATGATACCATGCCAACTTTCATCCTTTTCAGAGTTCATTTGAAGTGTTTTTCAATTTCAGGGTCATTTAGCTCTAAAACAATTGTATAAATGCACGAAAAATACCAAATGAATTCAGAAAGGGTTGATAATTATTCATGTGGATTTGGATGGTGCATTTTGAACACACAATAAGTCTTGACATCCAATAAGATCCAAAAAATGAAATGCCTTTGTAACATATGTGTTTTCGTCTGAAACCGTGATACTTTGAAAGAGATTGTCCATTTTGTACATGAAGTGCATCCAGTTTTTGTCGCAACCCTCTCTACTTTTTTGCACATGCTATGTGGGTAAAATTATTATACCATGCCAACTTTCAACCTTTTCAGAGTTCATTTCAAGTGTTTTTTAATTTCAGGGTCATTTAGCTCTAAAAAAGATTATGGAAATGCATGAAAAATATCGAATGAATTCATAAAGGGTTGATAATTGATGATATGGATTTGAATGGTGAATTTTGAATACACCAAAAGTTTGGACTTTAAATAAGTTCCAAAAAAAAATGAAATTCCTTTGTAACAGATGAGTTTTCGTCCGAAACCCTGATACTTCGAAAGAGATTGTCCATTTTGTACACGAAGTGCATCCAGAATTTGTCGTAACCCTCTCTACTTTTTTGCACATGCTATGTGAGTGAAATGATGATACCATGCCAACTATCAACCTTTTCAGAGTCCATTTGAAGTGTTTTTCAATTTCCGGGTCATTTAGCTCTAAACAATATCTTTAAATGCATGAAAAGTACCAAATTAATTCAGAAAGGGTTGATAATTGATTATGTGTATTCGAATGGTGAATTTTGAACACACCAAAAGTCTGGACTTCAAATAAGTCCAAAAAACGAAATTCCTTTGTAACACATGAGTTTTCGTCCGAAACCCTGATACATCCAAAGAGATTGTCCATTTTGTACACGAAGTGCATCCAGTTTTTTTCCATAACGCCCTCTATATATTTGCACATACTATGTGGGTGAAATGATGATACCATGCCAACTTTCAATCTTTTCAGAGTTCATTTGAAGTGTTTTTCAATTTCAGGGTCATTTAGCTCTAAAAAATTCTATAAATGCATGAAAAGTACCAAATGAATTCAGAATGGGTTGATAATTGATGATGTGGATTTGAATGGTGAATTTTAAACACACCAATAGTCCGGACTTCGAATAAGTTCAAAACCCTGATACTTCGAAAGAGATTGTCCATTTTCTACATGAAGTGGATCCAGTTTTTGTCGTGGACCTCTCTAATTTGTTGCACATGCTATGTGGGTGAAATGATGATACCATGCCAACTTTCAACCTTTTCAGAGTTAATTTGAAGTGTTTTTCAATTTCAGGGTCATTTAGCTCTAAAACAATTTAGTAAATGCAAGAAAAATACGAAATGAATTCAGAAAGAATTGATAATTGATAATGCGGATTTGAATGGAGCATTTTCAACACACAATAAGGCTTGATGTCAAATAAGATCGAAAAAAAAAATGAAATGCCTTTGTAACTTATGTGTTTTCTTTCGAAACCCTGATACTTTGAAAGAGATTGTCCATTTTGTACACGAAGTGCATCCAGTTTTTTCTGTAACCCTCTCTACTTTTTTGCACATGTTATGTGGGTAAAATTATGATACCATGCCAAATTTCAACCTTTTAAGAGTTCATTTGAATTGTTTATTAATTTGAGGGTCATTTAGCTCTAAAAAAATTTAGTAAATGCATGAAAAATACCAAATGAATTCATAAAGGGTTGATAATTGATGATGTGGATTTGAATGGTGCATTTTGAACACACAATAAGTCTGGACTTCGAATAAGATCCAAAAAAATGAAATGCGTTTGTAAGAGATGTGTTTTCGTATGAAACTCCGATACTTCGTAAGAGATTGTCCATTTTGTACACGAAGTGCATCCAATTTTTTCCGTAACCCTCTCTACTTTTTGCACATGCTATGTGGGTGAAATTATGATATGATGCCAACTTTCAACCTTTTAAGAGTTCATTTGAAGTGTTTTTCAATTTCTGGGTCATTTAGCTCTAAAAAATATCTTTAAATGCATGAAAAATACCAAATTAATTCAGAAAGGGTTGATAATTGATGATGTGTATTTGAATGGTGAATTTTGAACACACCAAAAGTCTGGATTTCAAATAAGTCCAAAAAAACGAAATTCCTTTGTAACACATGAGTTTTCGTCCGAAACCCTAATACTTCCAAAGAGATTGTCCATTTTGTACACGAAGTGCATCCAGTTTTTTTCCATAACGCCCTCTATATATTTGCACATACTATGTGGGTGAAATGATGATACCATGCCAACTTTCAATCTTTTCAGAGTTCATTTGAAGTGTTTTTCAATTTCAGGGTCATTTAGCTCTAAAAAATTCTATAAATGCATGAAAAATACCAAATGAATTCAGAATGGGTTGATAATTGATGATGTGGATTTGAATGGTGAATTTTAAACACACCAATAGTCCGGACTTCAAATAAGTTCAAAACCCTGATACTTCGAAAGAGATTGTCCATTTTGTACATGAAGTGCATCCAGTTTTTGTCGTGGACCTCTCTAATTTGTTGCACATGCTATGTGGGTGAAATGATGATACCATGCCAACTTTCAACCTTTTCAGAGTTAATTTGAAGTGTTTTTCAATTTCAGGGTCATTTAGCTCTAAAAAAATTTAGTAAATGCAAGAAAAATACGAAATGAATTCAGAAAGAATTGATAATTGATAATGTGGACTTGAATGGAGCATTTTCAACACACAATAAGGCTTGATGTCAAATAAGATCCAAAAAAATGAAATACCTTTGTAACTTATGTGTTTTCTTTCGAAACCCTGATACTTTGAAAGAGATTGTCCATTTTGTACACGAAGGGCATCCAGTTTTTTCCGTAACCCACTCTACTTTTTTGCACATGCTATGTGGGTAAAATTATGATACCATGCCAAATTTCAACCTTTTAAGAGTTCATTTGAATTGTTTATCAATTTGAGGGTCATTTAGCTCTAAAAAAATTTAGTAAATGCATGAAAAATACCAAATGAATTCATAAAGGGTTGATAATTGATGATGTGGATTTGAATGGTGCATTTTGAACACACAATAAGTCTGGACTTCAAATAAGATCCAAAAAAATGAAATGCGTTTGTAAGAGATGTGTTTTCGTATGAAACTCCGATACTTCGTAAGAGATTGTCCATTTTGTACACGAAGTGCATCCAATTTTTGCCGTAACCCTCTCTACTTTTTGCACATGCTATGTGGGTGAAATTATGATATGATGCCAACTTTCAACCTTTTCAGAGTTCATTTGAAGTGTTTTTCAATTTCAGGGTCATTTAGCTCTAAAACAATTCAGTAAATGCATGAAAAATACCAAATGAATTCAGAAAGGGTTGATAATTGATGATGTGGATTTGAATGGTGCATTTTGAACACACAATAAGTCTGGACACCAAATAAGATGTGTTTTCGTGTGAAACCCTGATACTTCGAAAGAGATTGTCCATTTTGTACACGAAGTGCATCCAATTTTTGCCGTAACCATCTCTACTTTTTTGCACATGCTATGTGGGTGAAATGATGATATCATGCCAACATTCAACCTTTTCAGAGTTCATTTGCAGTGTTTTTCAATTTCATGGTCATTTAGCTCTAAAAGAATGTAAATGCATCAAAAATACCAAATAAATTCAGAAAGGGTTGATAATTGATGATGTGGATTTGAATGGCGAACTTTGAACATACCAAAAGTATGGACTTCAAATAAGTTCCTAAAAAATGAAATTCCTTTATAACAAATGAGTTTTCGTCCGAAACCCTAATACTTCGAAAGAGATTGTCCATTTTGTACACGAAGTGCATCCAGTTTTTGCCATAACCCCCTCTGCTTTTTTGCACATGCTATGTGAGTGAAATGATGATACCATGCCAACTTTCAACATTTTGAGAGTTCATTTGAAGTGTTTTTCAATTTCAGGGTTATTTAGCTATTTTTTTTGTAAATACATGAAAAATACCAAATGAAATAAGAAAGGGTTGATAATTGATGATGTGGATTTGAATGGTGCATTTTGAACACACCAAAAGTCCGGACTTCAAATAAGTTCCAAAAATTAAATGCCTTTGTAACAGATGAGTTTTCGTCCCAAACCCTGATACTTCGAAAGAGATTTTCCATTTTGTACACGAAGTGCATCCAGTTTTTTCGTAACCATCTCTACTTTTTTGCACATGCTATGTGAGTGAAATGATGATATCATGCCAATTTTCAACCTTTTCAGATTTCATTTGAAGTGATTTTTAATTTCAGGGTCATTTAGCTCTAAAAAATATCTGTAAATGCATGAAAAATACCAAATGAATTCAGAAACGGTTGATAATTGATGATGTGGATTTGAATGGTGAATTTTGAACACACCAAAAGTCTGGACTTCAAATAAGTTCAAAAAACGAAATTCTTTTGTAACAGATGAGTTTTCGTCCGAAACCGTGATACTTCGAAACAGATTGTCCATTTTGTACACGAAGTGCATCCAGTTTTTTCCATAACCCCCTCTATATTTTTGCACATTCTATGTGGTTGAAATGATGATACCGTGCAAACTTTCATCCTTTTCAGAGTTCATTTGAAGTGTTTCTCAATTTCAGGGTCATTTAGCTCTAATACAATTCTATAAGTGCACGAAAAATACCAAATGAATTTAGAAAGGGTTTATAATTTTTCATGTGGATTTTAATGGTGCATTTTGAACACACCAAATGTCCGGACTTCAAATAAGTTCAAAAAAATGAAATGCCTTTGTAACAGATGAGTTTTCGTCCGAAACCTTGATACTTCGAAAAAGATTGTCCATTTTGTACACGAAGTGGATCCAGTTTTTGCCGTAACCCTCTCTACTTTGTTGCACATGCTATGTGGGTGAAATGATGATGCCATGCCAACTTTCAACCTTTTTAGAGTTAATTTGAAGTGTTTTTCAATTTCAGCGTCATTTAGCTCTAAAAAATTCAGTAAATGCATGAAAAATAACAAATGAATTCAGAAAGAATTGATAATTGAAGATGGGGATTTCAATGGAGCATTTTGAACACACAATAAGTCTATATGTCAAATAAGATCTAAAAAATGAAATGCCTTTGTAACATATGTGTTTTTGTCCGAAACCCTCATACTTCGAAAGAGATTGTCCATTTTGTACACGAAGTGCATCCAGTTTTTGCCGTAACCCTCTCTACTTTTTTGCACATGCTATGTGGGTAAAATAATGATACCATGCCAACTTTCAACCTTTTCAGAGTTCATTTGAAGTGTTTTTCAATTTTAGGGTCATTTAGCTACAAAACAATTATGTAAATGCATGAAAAATACCAAATTAATTCAGAAAGGGATGATAATTGATGATGTGGATTTCAATTGTAAATTTTGAACACACCAAAAGTCTGGACTTCAAATAATTTCCAAAAAATGAAATTCCTTTGTAACATATGAGTTTTCGTCCGAAACCCTGATACTTCGAAAGAGATTGTCCATTTTGTACACGAAGTGCATCCAATTTTTGTCGTAACCCTCTCTACTTTTTTGCACACGCTATGTGAGTGAAATGATGATATCACGCCAACTTTCAATCTTTTCAGAGTTCATTCGAAGTATTTTTCAATTTCACGGTCATTTAGGTCTAAAAACAACTATGTAAATGTATTAGAAATACCAAATGAATTCAGAAAGGGTTGATAATTGATGATGTGGATTTGAAGGGTGAATTTTGAATACACCGAAAGTCTGGACTTCAAATAAGTTCCAAAGAAATGAAATTCCTTTGTAACAGATGAGTTTTCGTCCGAAACCCTGATACTTCTAAAGAGATTGTCCATTTTGTACACGAAGTGCATCCAGTTTTTGCGTAACCCCCTCTACTTTTTTGCACATGCTATGTGGGTTAAATGATGATACCATGCCAACTTTGAACATTTTCAGAGTTCATTTGAAGTGTTTTTCAATTTCAGGGTCGTTTAGCTTAAAACAATTCAGTAAATGCATGAAAAAATACCAAATGAATCCAGAATGGGTTGATAATTGATGATGTGGATTTGAATGGTGAATTTTGAACAGACAATAAGTCTGCACGTCAAATAAGATCCAAAAAAATGAAATGCCTTTGTAACAAATGTGTTTTCGTGTGAAACCCTGATACTTCGAAAGAGATTGTCCATTTTGTACACGAAGTGCATCCAATTATTGCCGTAACCCTCTCTACTTTTGTGCACATGCTATGTGGGTGAAATGATGATATCATGCCAACTTTCCACCTTTCCAGAGTTCATTTGAAGTGTTTTCAATTTCAGGGTCAGTTAGCTCTAAAAAAATTCAGTAAATGCATGAAAAATACCAAATGAATTCATAAAGGGTTGATAATTGATGATGTGGATTTGAATGGTGCATTTTGAACACACAATAAGTAAGATCCAAAAAAATGAAATGCCTTTGTAACAGATGAGTTTTCGTGCGAAACCCTGATACTTCGAAAGAGATTGTCCATTTTGTACACGAAGTGCATCCAATTTTTGTCGTAACCCTCTATACTTTTTTGCACATGCTATGTGGATGAAATGATGATATCATGCCAACATTCAACCTTTTAAGAGTTCATTTGAAGTGTTTTTCAATTTCATGGTCATTTAGCTCTAAAAAAATATGTAAATGCATGAAAAATACCAAATGAATTCAGAAAGAGTTGATAATTGATGATGTGGATTTGAATGGCGAATTTTGAACACACAAAAAGTATGGACTTCAAATAAGTTCCAAAAAAATGAAATTCCTTTATAACAGATGAGGTTTCGTCTGAAACCCTGATACTTCAAAAGAGATTGTCCATTTTGTACATGAAGTGCATCCAGTTTTTGACGTAACCCCCTCTACTTTTTTTGCACATGCTATGTGGGTGAACTGATGATACCTTGGTAACTTTCAACCATTTCAGAGTTCATTTGAAGTGTTTTTCAATTTCAGGGTTATTTAGCTATAAAATAATTCTGTAAATGCATGAAAAATACCAAATATGTTCAAAAAATGAAATGCCTTTGTAAAAGATGAGTTTTCGTGCGAAACCCTGATACTTCGAAAGAGATTGTCCATTTTGTACACGAAGTGCATCCAGTCATTGCCGTAACCCTCTCTAATTTTTTGCACACGCTATGTGAGTGAAATGATGATACCATGCCAACTTTCAACCTTTTGAGAGTTCATTTGAACTGTTTATCAATTTCAGGGTCATTTAGCTCTAATTTTTTTTAGTAAATGCATGAATATACCAAATGAATTCACAAAGGGTTGATAATTGATGATGTGGATTTGAATGGTGCATTTTGAACACACAATTAGTCTAGCCTTCAAATAAGATCCAAAGAAAATTAAATACCTTTGTTACAGATGTGTTTTCGTCCGAAACCCTGATACTTCGAAAGAGATTGTACATTTTATACACGAAGTGCATCCAATTTTTGCCGTAACCCTCTCTATTTTTTTGCACATGCTATGTGGGTGAAATAATGATATCATGCCAACTTTCAACCTTTTCAGAGTTCATTTGAAGTGTTTTACAATTTCAGGGTCATTTAGCTCTAACAAAATTCAGTAAATGCATGAAAAATACCAAATGAATTCAGAAAGGCTTGATAATTGATGATATGGATTTGAATGGTACATTCTGAACACACAATAAGTCTCGACATCAAATAAGATCCAAAAAATTGAAATGCCTTTGTAACATATGTGTTTTCGTCCAAAAATCACATACTTTGAAAGAGATTGTCCATTTTGTACACGAAGTGCATCCAGTTTTTGTCGTAACCCTCTCTACTTTTTTGCACATGCTATGTGAGTGAAATGATGATACCATGCCAAATTTCAACCTTTTCAGAGTTAATTTGAAGTGATTTTCAATTTCAGGGTCATTTAGCTCTAAAAAATATTTATAAATGCATGAAAAATACCAAATGAATTCATTAAGGGTTGATAATTGATGATGTGGATTTGAATGGTGAATTTTGAACACACCAAAAGTCTGGACTTCTAATAAGTTCAAAAAAAACAAAATTCCTTTGTAACAGATGAGTTTTCGTTCGAAACCCGGATACTTCGAAAGAGATTGTCCATTTTGTACACGAAGTGCATCCAATTTTTGCCGTAACCCTCTCTTTTTTTGCACATGCTATGTGGGTGAAACGATGATATTATGCCAACTTTCAACCTTTTCAGAGTTCATTTGAAGTGTTTTTCAATTTCTGGGTCATTTAGCTATAAAACAATTCAGTAAATGCATGAAAAATACCAAATGAATTCAGACAGGGTTGATAATTGATTATGTGGATTTGAATGGTGCATTTTGAACACACCAAAAGTCCGGACTTTAAATAAGTTCAAAAAATGAAATGCCTTTGTAACAGCTGAGTTTCCGTGTGAAACCCTGGTACTTCGAAAGAGATTGTTCATTTTGTACATGAAATGCATCCAGTTTTTGTCGTAACCCTATCTAACTTTTTCCACATGCTATGTGAGTGAAATGATGATACCATGCCAACTTTCAACCTTTTTAGAGTTCATTTGAATTGTTTTTCAATTTCAGGGTCATTTAGCTCTAAAAATTATGTGTAAATGCATGAAAAATACCAAATGAATTCAGAAAGGGTTGATAATTGACGATATGGATTTGAATGGTGAATTTTGAACACACAATAAGTCTCGACTTCAAATAAGATCCAAAAAATGAAATGCCTTTGTAACAGATGTGTTTTCGTCCGAAACCCTGATACTTCGAAAGAGATTGTCCATTATGTACACGAAGTGCATCCAATTTTTGCCGTAACCCTCTCTACTTTTTTGCACATGCTATGTGGGTGAAATGATTATATGATGCCAACTTTCCACCTTTTCAGAGTTCATTTGAAATGTTTTTCAATTTCATGGTCATTTTGCTCTAAAAAAATATGTATATGCATGAAAAATACCAAATGAATTCAGAAAGGGTTGATAATTGATGATGTGGTTTTGAATGGCGAATTTTGAACACACCGAAAGAATGGACTTCAAATAAGTTCCTAAAAATAAAATTCCTTTATAATAGATGAGTTTTCGTCCGAAACCCTGATACTTCGAAAGAGATTGTCCATTTTGTACACGAAGTGCATCCAGTTTTTGCCGTAACCCCCTCTACTTTTTTTGCACATGCTATGTGGGTGAAAAGATGATACCATGCCAACTTTCAGCCTTTTGACAGTTCATTTGAAGTTGTTTTCAATTTCAGGGTTATTTAGCTATAATTTTTTTGTAAATGCATGAAAAATACGAAATGAATTAAGAAAGGGTTGATAATTGATGATGTGGATTTGAATGGTGCATTTTGAACACACCAAAAGTCCGGACTTCAAATAAGTTCAAAAAATGAAATGCCATTGTAACAGATGAGTTTTCGTCCGAAACCATGATACTTCGAAAGAGATTGTCCATTTTGTACACGAAGTGCATCCAGTTTTTGTCCTAACCCTCTCTACTTTTTTTATACATGCTATGTGAGTGAAATGATGAAACCATGCCAACTTTCAACCTTTTCAGTGTTCATTTTAAGTTATTTTCAATTTCAGGGTCATTTTGCTCTAAAAAATATCTGTAAATGCATGAAAAATACCAAATGAATTCAGAAAGGGTTGATAATTGATGATGTGGATTTGAATGGTGAATTTTGAACACACCAAAAGTCTGGAATTCAAATAAGCTCAAAAAATGAAATTCCTTTGTAACAGATGAGTTTTCGTCCGAAACCCTCATACTTCGAAAGAGATTGTCCATTTTGTACACGAAGTGCATCCAGTTTTGTCCATAACCCCCTCTATATTTTTGCACATGCTATGTGGGAGAAATGATGATATTGTGCGAACTTTCATCCTTTTCAGAGTTCATTTGAAGTGTTTTTCAATTTCAGGGTCATTTAGCTATAAAACAATTTTATAAATGCACGAAAAATACCAAATGAACTCAGAAAGGGTTGATAATTTTTCATGTGGATTTGAATGGTGCATTTTGAACACACCAAAAGTCCGGACTTCAAATAAGTTCAGAAAAATAAAATGCCTTTGTAACGGATGAGTTTTCGTGTGAAACCCTCAGACTTCGAAAAAGATTGTCCATTTTGTACACGAAGTGGATCCAGTTTTTGTCGTAACCCTCTCTACTTTGTTGCACATGCTATGTGGGTGAAATGATGATACCATGCCAACTTTCATCCTTTTCATAGTAAATTTGAATTGTTTTTTAATTTCAGGGTCATTTAGCTCTAAAAAAATTAGTAAATGCATGAAAAATACCAAATGAATTCAGAAAGAAATGATAATCGAAGATGTGGATTTCAATGGAGCATTTTGAACACACAATAAGTCTAGACGTCAAATAAGATCCTAAAAATGAAATGCCTTTGTAACATATGTGTTTTCGTCCGAAACCCTGATACTTCGAAAGAGATTGTCCATTTTGTACACGAAGTACAACCATTTTTTGCCGTAACCCTCTCTACTTTTTGCACATGCTATGTGGGTAAAATAATGATACCATGCCAACTTTCCACCTTTTCAGAGTTCATTTGAAGTGTTTTTCAATTTCAGGGTCATTTAGATCTAAAAGAAATTATGTAAATGCATGGAAAATACTAAAAGAATTCGGAAAGGGATGATAATTGATGATGTGGATTTGAATGGTATATTTTGAACACACCAAAAATCTGGACTTCGAAAAACTTCCAAAAAAATGAAATTCATTTGTAACATATGAGTTTTCGTGCGAAACCGTGATACTTCGAAAGAGATTGTCCATTTTGTACACGAAGTGCATCTAGTTTTTATCGTAACCCCGTCTACTTTTTTGCACATGCTATGTGGGTGAAATTATGATACCATGCCAACTTTCAACTATTTCAGAGTTCAATTGAAGTGTTTTTCAATTTCTGGATTATTTAGCTATAAAACAATTCTGTAAATGCCTGAAAAATACCAAATGAATTAAGAAAGGGTTGATAATTTATGATGTGGATTTGAATGGTGCATTTTGAACACACCAAAAGTCCGGACTTCAAATAATTTCAAAAAATGAAATGCCTTTGTAACAGATTAGTTTTCGTCCGAAACCCTGATACTTTGAAAGAGATTGTCCATTTTGTACACGAAGTGCTTTCAGTTTTTGTCGTAACCCTCTCTACTTTTTTTGCACATGCTATGTAAGTGAAATGATGATACAATGCCAACTTTCAACCTTTTCAGAGTTCATTTGAAGTGTTTATCAATTTCAGGGTCATTTAGCTCTAAAAAAATTCAGTAAATGAATGAAAAATACCAAATGAATTCACAAAGGGTTGATAATTGATGATGTGGATTTGAATGGTGCATTTTGAACACACAATTAGTCTGGATTTCAAATAAGATCCCAAAAAATGAAATGCCTTTGCAAGAGATGTGTTTTCGTGCGAAACCCTGATACTTCGAAAGAGATTGTCCATTTTGTACACGAAGTGCATCCAATTTTTGCCGTAACCCTCTCTACTTTTTTGCACATTCTATGTGGGTGAAATGATGATATCATGCCAACTTTCAACCTTTTCGGAGTTCATTTGAAGTATTTTTCAATTTCAGGGTCATTTAGCTCTAAAAACAATTATGTATATGCATGAAAGATACCAAATGAATTCAGAAAGGGTTGGTAATTGATGATGTGGATTTGAATGGTGATTTTGGAACACACCAAAAGTCTGGACTTCAAATAAGTTCCAAAAAAATGAAATTCCTTTGTAGCAGATGAGGTTTCGTCCGAAACCCTGATACTTCAAAATAGATTGTCCATTTTGTACACGAAGTGCATCCAGTTTTTGCCGTAACCCCCTCTACTTTTATTGCACATGCTATGTGGGTGAAATGATGATACCATGCTAACTTTCAATCATTT
>LR738713.1:317445652-317471496 GCA_902687465.1 Secale cereale
AGAGTTCATTTGAAGTGTTTTTCTATTTCAGGTTTATTTAGTTATAAAAAATCTGTAAATGCATGAAAAATACCAAATAAATTAAGAAAGGGTTGATAATTGATGATTCGGATTTGAATGGTGCATTTTGAACACACCAAAAGTCCGGACTTCAAATAAGTTCAAAAAATGAAATGACTTTGTAACAGATGAGTTTTCGTGCGAGACCTTGATACTTCGAAAGAGATTGTCCATTTTTTACACGAAGTGCATCCAGTATTTGCCGTAACCCTCTCTAATTTTTTGCACACGCTATGTGAGTGAAATGATGATACCAATCCAACTTTCAACCTTTTGAGAGTTCATTTGAAGTGTTTAACAATTTCAGGGTCATTTAGCTCTATTTTTTTAGTAAATGCATGAAAAACACCAAATGAATCCACAAAGGGTTGATAATTGATGATGTGGATTTGAATGGTGCATTTTGAACACACAATTAGTCTGGACTTCAAATAAGATCCAAAGAAAATGAAATGCCATTGTAACAGATGTCTTTTCGTCTGAAACCCTAATACTGGAAAGACATTGTATATTTTATACACGAAGTGCATCCAATTTTTGCCGTAACCCTCTCTATTTTTTGCACATGCTATGTGGGTGAAATGATGATATCATGCCAACTTTCAACCTTTTCTAAGTTCATTTGAAGTGTTTTCCAATTTCAGGGTCATTTAGCTCTAACAAAATTCAGTAAATGCATGAAAAATACCAAATAAATTCAGAAAGGGTTGATAATTGATGATGTGGATTTGAATGGTACATTTTGAACAAACAATAAGTCTCGACATCAAATAAGATCCACAAAATTGAAATGCCTTTGTAACATATGTGTTTTCGTCCAAAACTCAGATACTTTGAAAGAGATTGTCCATTTTGTACACGAAGTGCATCCAGTTTTTGTCGTAACCCTCTCTAATTTTTTGCACATGCTATGTGAGTGAAATGATGATACCATGCCAACTTTCAACCTTTTCAGAGTTCATTTGAAGTGATTTTCAATTTCAGGGTCATTTAGCCCTAAAAAATATTTGTAAATGCATGAAAAATACCAAATGAATTCAGAAAGGGTTGATAATTGATGATGTGGATTTGAATGGTGAATTTTGAACACACCAAAAGTCTGGACTACAAATAAGTTCAAAAAAAATGAAATTCCTTCGTAACAGATGAGTTTTCGTCCGAACCCTTGATACTTCGAAAGAGATTGTCCATTTTGTACACAAAGTGCATCCAGTTTTTGCCGTAAGCCCCTCTACTTTTTTGCACATGCTATGTGTGTGAAAAGATGATACCATGCCAACTTTCAACCTTTTGAGAGTTCATTTGAAGTGTTTTTCAATTTCAGGGTTATTTAGCTATTTTTTTGTAAATGCATGAAAAATACCAAATGACTTAAGAAAGGGTTGATAATTGATGATGGGGATTTGAATGGTGCATTTTGAACACACCAAAAGTCCGGACTTCAAATAAGTTCAAAAAATGAAATGCCTTTCTAACAGATGAGTTTTCGTCTGAAACTGTGATACTTCGAAAGAGATTGTCCATTTTGTACACGGAGTGCATCCAGTTTTTGTCGTAACCCTCTCTACTTTTTTGCACATGTTATGTGAGTGAAATGTTGATACCATGCCAACTTTCAACCTTTTCAGAGTTCATTTGAAGTGATTTTCAATTTCAGGGTCATTTAGCTCTAAACAATATCTGTAAATACATGAAAAATACCAAATGAATTCAGAAAGGGTTGGTAATTGATGTGGATTTGAATGGTGAATTTTGAACACACCAAAAGTCTGGACTTCAAATAAGTTCAAAAAATGAAATTCTGTTGTAACAAATGAGTTTTCATCCGAAACCCTGATACTTCGAAAGTGATTGTCCATTTTGTACACGAAGTGCATCCAGTTTTTTCCATAACCCCTCTATATTTTTGCACATGCTATGTGGGTGAAATGATGATACCATGCAAACTTGCAACCTTTTGAGCGTTCATTTGAAGTGTTTTTCAATTTTAGGGTCATTTAGCTCTAAAACAATTCTATAAATGCACGAAAAATATCAAATGAATTCAGAAAGGGTTGATAATTATTCATGTGGATTTGAATGGTGCATTTTGAACACACCAAAAGTCCGGACTTCAAATAAGTTCAAAAAAATGAAATGCCTTTGTAACAGATGAGTTTTCGTCCGAAACCATGATACTTCGAACAAGATTGTCCATTTTGTACACGAAGTGGATCCAGTTTTCGTTGTAACCCTATCTACTTTGTTGCACATGCTATGTGGGTGAAATGATGATATCATGCCTACTTTCAACCTTTTCAGAGTTAATTTGAAGGGTTTTTCAATTTCAGGGTCATTTAGCTCTAGAAAAATTCACTAAATGCATGGAAAATACCAAATGAATTCAGAAAGAATTGATAATTGATGATGTGGATTTCAATGGAGAATTTTGAACACACAATAAGTCTAGATGTCAAATAAGATCCAAAAAATAAAATGCCTTTGTAAATATGTGTTTTCGTCCAAAACCTTGATACTTCGAAAGAGATTGTCCATTTTGTACACGAAGTGCATCCAGTTTTTGCCGTAACCCTCTATAATTTTTTGCACATGCTATGTGGGTAAATTTTTGATACCATGCCAACTTTCAACGTTTTCGGAGTTCATTTGAAGTGTTTTTCAATTTTAGGGTCATTTAGCTCTAAAACAAATTATGCAAATGCATGAAAAATACCAAATGAATTCAGAAAGGGATGTAATTGATGATGTGGATTTGAATGGTAAATTTTGAACACACCAAAAGTCTGGACTTCAAATAAGTTCCAAAAAATGTAACAGATGAGTTTTCGTCCGAAACCCTGATACTTCGAAAGAGATTGTCCATTTTGTACACGAAGTGCATCCAGTTTTTGCCGTAACCCCTCTACTTTTTTGCGCATGCTATGTGGGTGAAATTATGATACCATGCCAACTTTCAACCTTTTCACAGTTCACTTGAAGTGTTTTTCAATTTCAGGATTATTTAGCTATAAAAAAATTCTGTAAATGCATGAAAAATACCAAATGAATTATGAAATGGTTGATAATTGATAATGTGGATTTGAATGGTTCATTTTGAACACACCAAAAGTCCGGACTTCAAATAAGTCCAAAAAATGAAATGCCTTTGTAACTGATTAATTTTGTTTGAAACCTTGATACTTCGAAAGAGATTGTCCATTTTGTACACGAAGTGCATCCAGTTTTTGTCGTAACCCTCTCTACTTTTTCGCACATGCTATGTAAGTGAAATGATGATACCATGCCAACTTTCAACCTTTTCAGAGTTCATTTGAAGTGTTTATCAATTTCAGGGTCATTTAGCTCTAAAAAAATTCAGTAAATGCATGAAAAATACCAAATGAATTCACAAAGGGTTGATAATTGATGATGTGGATTTGAATGGTGCATTTTGAACACACAATTAGTGTGGACTTCAAATAAGATCCAAAAAAATGACATGCCTTTGCAAGAGATGTGTTTTGGTCCGAAACCCTGAGGCTTCGAAAGAGATTGTCCATTTTGTACACGAAGTGCATCCAATTTTGTCCTTTTTGTACAGGAAGTGCATCCAATTTTTGCCGTAACCCTCTCTACTTTTTTGCACATTCTATGTGGGTGAAATGATGATATCATGCCAACTTTCAACCTTTTCAGAGTTCATTTGTAGTTTTTTTCAATTTCATGGTCATTTAGCTCTAAAAAAAATGTAAATGCATGAAAAATACCAAATGAATTCACAAAGGGTTGTTAATTGATGATGTGGATTTGAATGGTGAATTTTGAACACACCGAAAGAATGGACTTCAAATAAGTTCCTAAAAATGAAATTCCTTTATAATTGATGAGTTTTCGTCCGAAACCCTGATACTTCGAAAGAGATTGTCCATTTTGTACACGAAGTGCATCCAATTTTTGCCGTAACCCCCTCTACTTTTTTGCACATGCTATGTGGGTGAAAAGATGATACCATGCCAACTTTCAACCTTTTGAGAGTTCATTTGAAGTGTTTTTCAATTTCAGGGTTATTTAGCTATAATTTTTTTTGTAAATGCATGAAAAATACCAAATGAATTAAGAAAGGGTTGATAATTGATGATGTGGATTTGAATGGTGCATTTTGAACACACCAAAAGTCTGGACTTCAAATAAGTTTAAAAAATGAAATGCCTTTGTAACAGATGAGTTTTCGTCCGAAACCGTGATACTTCGAAAGAGATTGTCCCTTTTGTACACGAAGTGCATCCAGTTTTTGTCGTAACCCTCTCTACTTTTTTGCACATGCTATGTGAGTGAAATGATGATACCATGCCAACTTTCAACCTTTTCAGAGTTCATTTGAAGTGATTTTCAATTTCAGGGTCATTTAGCTCTAAAAAATATCTGTAAATGCATGAAAAATACCAAATGAATTCAGAAAGGGTTGATAATTGATGATGTGTATTTGAATGGTGAATTTTGAACACACCAAAAGTCTGGACTTCAAATAATTAAAAAAATGAAATTCCTTTGTAACACATGAGTTTTCATGCGAAACCCTCATACTTCGAAAGAGATTATCCATTTTGTACACGAAGTGCATCCTGTTTTTTCCATAACCCCCTCTATGTTTTCACACATGCTATGTTGGTGAAATGATGATACCGTGCCAACTTTCATCCTTTTCAAAGTTCATTTGAAGTGTTTTTCAATTTCAAGGTCATTTAGCTCTAAAACAATTTTATAAATGCACGAAAAATACCAAATGAATTCAGAAAGGGTTGATAATTTTTCATGTGGATTTGAATGGTGCATTTTGAACACAGAATTAGTCCGGACTTCAAATAAGTTCCAAAGAAAATGAAATACCTTTGTAACAGATGTGTTTTCGTCCGAAAGCCTGATACTTCGAAAGAGATTGTACATTTTATACATGAAGTGCATCCAATTTTTGCCGTAACCCTCTCTATTTTTTTGCACATTCTATGTGGGTGAAATGATGTATTAGGCCAACTTTCAACCTTTTCAGAGTTCATTTGAAGTGTTTTTCAATTTCAGGGTCATTTAGCTCTAACAAAAATCAGTAAATGCATGAAAAATACCAAATGAACTCAGAAAAGGTTGATAATTGATTATGTGGATTTTAATTGTACATTTTGAACACACAATAAGTCTCGACATCAAATAAGATCCAAAAAATTGAAATGCCTTAGTAACATATGTGTTTTCGTCCAAAACTCACATACTTTGAAAGAGATTGTCCATTTTGTACACGAAGTGCATTCAGTTTTTTCCGTAACCCTCTTTACTTTTTTGCAAATGCTATGTGGGCGAAATGATTATACCATGCCAACTTTCAACCTTTTCAGCGTTAATTTGAAGTGTTTTTCAATTTCAGGGTCATTTAGCTCTATACATAATTCTGTGAATGCATGAAAAATACAAAATGAAATCAGAAAGGGTTGATAATTGATGATGTGTATTTGAATTGTGAATTTTGAATGCACCAAAAGTCTGGACTTCAAATAAGTTGCAGAAAAATGAAATTCCTTTGTAACAGAGAGTTTTCGTTCGAAACCCTGATACTCCGAAAGAGATTGTCCACTTTATACACGAAGTGCATCCAGTTTTTGCCGTAACCCCCTCTACATTTTTGTACGTGCTATGTGGGTGAAATGATGTTACCAAGCCAACTTTCAACATTTTCAGAGTTCATTTGAAGTGTTTTTCAATTTCAGGGTCATTTAGCTCTAATAAAATTATGTAAATGCATGAAAAATACCAAATGAATTCAGAAAGGGTAGATAATGGATAATGTGGATTTGAATGGTGCATTTTGAACACACCAAAATTCCGGACTTCAAAATAAGTTCAGAAAATGAAATGCCTTTGTAACACATGAGTTTTCGTTCGAAACCCTAATACTTCGAAAGAGATTGTCCATTTTGTACACGAAGTGCTTCCAGTTTTTGTCGTACCCCTCTCTAATATTTTGCACATGCTATGTGAGTGAAATGACGATACCATGCCAACTTTCAACCTTTTCAGAGTTCATTTGAAGTGTTTATCAATTTCAGGGTCATTTAGATCTAAAACAATTCAGTAAATGCATGAAAAATACCAAATGAATTCACAAAGGGTTGATAATTGATGATGTGGATTTGAATGGTGCATTTTGAACACACAATAAGTCTGGACTACAAATAAGATCCAAAAAATGAAATGTCATTGTAACAGATGTGTTTTCGTCCGAAACCGTGATACTTCGAAAGAGATTGTCCATTTTGTACACGAATTGCATCCAATTTTTGCGTAAGCCTCTCTACTTTTTTTGCATATACTATGTGGGTGAAATGATGATACCATGCCAACTTTCAACCTTTTCGGATTTCATTTGAAGTGTTTTTCAATTTCAGGGTCACTTAGCTCTAAAAAATTTGTAAATGCATGAAAAATATCAAATGAACTCAGAAAGGGTTGATAATTGATGATGTGGATTTGAATGGTGCATTTTGAACACACTGTCGGGGGAAACTGTCCGCCACGAACACCTATGGGACCGGAGCCCCTTGTCTGTGCGGTACGAGGGCGGAGGGAGCACGAAGAGCAGATCGTGGCGAGCACGCGGGCAGTTTTACCCAGGTTCGGGCCGCGGTAGACGCGTAAAACCCTACTCCTGCTTGGTTGTGTATTAAGTTGGAGAGCTCGGGAGCTTGAAGAAGCAGCTACACCGAGCGTATGAGTGATCTAGGTTCCGAACCCCCTTCACGTTGTGCATGGGCCTCCTTTTGTAGTGCAAGGGGTCACCGACAGGTGTCAACGTAGGAGAAAGGGGTAAAAACGTAAAAGAGGTGGTAGTTGTAACAGTGCGGGAACAGTGGAGCTACAGTGCGTGAACAGTGGTTGCTACCTACTTTGACAGTGGGGGACAAGGGCATTTAATGCCCGTCGCCGTCGACCCCAAAAGCTCCCGCCCTTGCGTCTCCGTCCGCCACGGCGATGGATCCACCACCGTGGAGTGCCACCGTGTCCCCCAGGCTGCACAGCCATCCGCCACGCGTCCCTGGATAGGCCCCAGGGCGACGCGTGGGCCGATGAGCTGGAGCGCGGGCACACAGCGCAACTTTCCCGGCAAGCACCTTGCCGGGGCTTTGATCTTGCCGGGCCCGGGAGCTTGCTGCTCCCCGGGCCCTCGCCGGGGCACATATAGCCCTGAGGCGTGTCTTCGAGGATGGAATCTTCTAGTCTTCCTGGCAAGCTCCTCTTGCCAGGGCCTTGTGCTAGTGAGGTGATCTTGAGCCCTGTACGGCCTTCCCGGCAAGCTCCACTTGCCGGGGTCTCGTTCTTCTGTCTTGCATACTTTGTTTTTGAATGGTTTAAATATGGAACAGGAAGGTCTCCGGCGAGCACGTGGTAAACCCTGCCGCGGGGAGCTGCAACTGCCCATGCACAAGTTGGGGTACTGAGGTACCCCTACCTTAGTACACCGACAGGAGCCCCCGGGCCTGGGCCACACACGGTGCCGAGCGCTGTTGGGCCAGGCCCAAAACAGTGCACGGGCACACGCGGCCCACGGCGTGCCGAATCCACTTCCGTATCCGCCGCATCCCCCCGTAACGGCACGCGTCGATTGCGGCGTCGTGGGATGGGACGTGCCCACGTTCCATCAATGAAAAAGGGCGAAACGCCCCCCCACTCCCCCATAAAAGCAGAGGAAGCAGGAGCGGTTCCCCTCCTTGCGCTTTCATTGCATCCTCTTCTTCCTCCAGAAACCCTCTTTGCGCTCCGCCTCCACACCTCCGCCGCCGCCGTCTGCATCTCCGGCGTCGCCGGGCTCTTCGTCCCCCTTCCTCCGCCGCGTCCGCCATGGCCCCGAAGACCGACAAGGCGAAGGCGGAGAAGGCCAAGAGGGAGAAGTCGGAGCAAGTGGCGAAGCTCGCCGCGTATCGGAAGCGGAACCTCGTCTTCCCGCCGAGGCTCGGCGCGCGGGAGCTCTGGAACAAGTACTACTTGTTCTGGGCCAAGGAAACCAAGGCGCACCCCCGCACTCAAGCCTATCCGGCCGCCGCCAAGGACAGCTACCCCGGCGGGTACTACTTCTTCGCAGCCTTCTTTCACTGCGGTCTTTGCCCTCCTTTCTCTAATTTCTTCTGCGACGTCATGCACACCTACGGCCTCCACCTCCTTGACTTCACCCCCAACGCCATCCTCACCATGGCGGTTTTCGCACACATGTGCGAAAACTTCATAGGGATACAGCCAAACGTAGCGCTGTTTAGGCACTTCTTCACTCCTAGAGCAGAGGCCGACGCCCCCCTCTCCGGAGGAATTTCTTGGGTTTTCCGTCTGAACAAGAAGGGGTCCTACTTGCCGGGGGAGCTCCGCGGCAAGTGGGAGGAGTGGCGTGCGGAGTGGTGCTGGATTGTTGAGGACGAGCCACAGCCCTTCACCGCGCCGCGCACAACGCCCATCGTGCGCGGCAGGGATTGGAGCGAGCTGGACTCGGACGACATCAAGCTCGACGTCGCCCTCGTCCGGATTCTTCGTCTTCGGACCGCCAAGCTGTCCGTTGCAGAGGTAGGCGCAGATTTCCTCCGCCGCCGCATCGCCCCTCTCCAAGACAGGAAAAGGGCGGCCTGGGAGTACGGCGGCCCAGCGGATATAATGAGGCTGCGCCCCGGGCTCAACTTCAACTTCACGACGCTGGAGCTGAAGGGGATGGTCCGGGAACTCTTCAAGTACGACCCGGCACACCCTGAGTGGTTCAGGCCTCCCCGGGGAGTGGTGCCCCTCTGCAACAGCACAGTCCGGGATCGTCTCTGCGCGATGATGCCCGCGTGCGATTCGCACGGCGTGGACCGCACGTGGATTCCGCCCAAGCCCATAGACGTCCTCAGCTTCTTCGACAACCTCGTGGAGGTGGCGAAGAACAAGAACGACCTCAAGGAGCACACACGGGACACCACCGAGCAGGAGCTTGCTTACATAGCTTCTCGGGCTGAAGAGGCCGCTGCAGCTGCAGCGGCAGGAGATTTTGGGTACACGCCTGATGAGGCAGAGGCTGCGGATGCGTCCAGCCAGGCGGAGGAGGCGGAGATCCGCAGACTGCTGCAGCTTCCTCCCGACGCGCTCGCCGGGGTCCCCTCTCTGAGGCACTCCGGGATCCACGGAATCGTGGCCGAGGCCGCGGCAATGGAGGGTGCCGCCGGAGGGAACAGAGGCACCGCGAGGAGTGGAGGCGCCGGAGGGAGCGGAGGCGCCAAAGGAAAAGAGGCCGCAGCGCAGGGCGCTGGGCCCAGCGAGCCGGCCGGGGAGGAGGAGGAGGAGGAGGCCGAAGACTCCGACGGATCTACGGAGCTCTACGCCGACGACCTCTCCTCGTCGGAGAGCTCCCCGCCCCCGGCAAGCCCAAGGCAGTCTCCACCGAAGCGTCTCCGCAAGACGGCGACGGGAGAGAGGGCGCAGGCGCCCCGGCAACAACCAGCTCGCCGGGCAGCTCCCTGGGGGAGCCAAGCTGCGCCGGGGGCGACCGGCGCACAAGTCACAGCGGAGGCAGCCCGCGCGCGGGCCACGTCGGAGGCGTCCCGCAAGCAGGCGCCGAGCCGACAGGGGTCTTCTCGGAGCGGAGCAGCGGCTCCGCCCGCTCCCCGGGCTCCGGCTACCACAGGGGCTGGGTCTTCGCAGCCCCCAGCCCCCGGGATCGCCAAGCGCCCGAGGGAATCTTCGTCTTCTACTCCTCGTGCCGACGCGCCCGAGGTGGAGTATGACTTCTCCGCCTTGAGCGAGGACGACGAGGAGGATCAGGAGTAAGGATCCAAGATCTTACACTTTCTCGAGTTTCGTCTTGGTTATTGTTGATGCTGATTTTGTTCGTTGCTTTGATTTCAGGACCTTGGTTCAACGCGTGGCGAAGAAAGCCAAGGCGCCTGTGGTCGAGGTCGCGGAAGACTCGGCCGCCGCGGCAACAGGGGACGTGACGGAGCCAAGCCTGCCGGACCCGAGCGCTGCTCCAAGGAGCAGCCCCCAGCGCAGCCCCCAGCGTAAGTCTGGGTTCCATCTTTCCGCTCGTCGGGAAGCGCTTAGGGATTTTGTCTTGTTTCAACATCTTGATGTTTCTTGTCTTTTCTTGTGCAGAAGTGGAGCCACAGCGGCAGGAGCGCCCGGAGACCGTCCTTGAGGAGCCGCAGGCCCCGCCGTCCCCGCCAAGGCCGAACTCCCCGGCAAGGGAGAGCGCTCCGCCAAGGGCGGGTACTTCGCCAAGGGCGAGTACCCCGCCAAGGGCGAGCAGCCCGGCGAGGGCGGCCACTCCGCCAAGGCAGAGCTCCCCGGCGAGGGAGCCCGCCGCTGATGACGTCCGCCAAGGTAAGTCTTGTACTTTGTCTTTTTGGCTTCGTCTCTTTTTGGATATTTGCTTGAACTTCTTTTTCTTCTTCTTCTTTTTAGATCCTCCTCCTCCCGAGCCGATGGAGACGGAAGTCATCAACATCGAGGATGAGGAGGGCGCGCAGGGCGGCGGCGGCGATGTCCCTGTCGCCGAGGACACGGCGAGGGCTGCCGAGCCGGCCGCGCAGGAGACCGCTCCGGCTGCGGACGCAGCGGCCGGGGAGGGGGACGGCGACCGCACCGCCGACCCGGAGGCGGCGGGAGCATCAAGTGCTGCGCCGGCCGCCGACCCCTCCGCCGGCAAGGAGCAGGGCTACTACCTTAAGGCCCCCAACGGCGTCTTCATCCAGATGCCGTGGGGTTCGTCGTCGCGAGCTCCCGCGGAGGGCGAGGCATTTGACGGAGAAGTCCTCGCCTCCGCGGGTTTGAAGATTGTCGAGGCGCCCGGCGGGAGTGAAGGGCCCGAGGAGGAGAAGCTACTTCACCAGCTCCTGGCCCTTTACCGGGCCGGGCAGGCGAAACTTGCTTCCCGGGAAGCCCTTGCCGCCAAGGCCGCCGCGGAGATGGAGAAGCGCGCGGCGGAGCTCAGCGCCGCCAACCAGGCGGCCCTCCGCGAGGTGGCGGAGGAGCGCGAGCGGCTCGCCGGCGAATACCAGGAGTGGGTGCTGGAGAAGGCTGAGGCCGAAGAGCAGCAGCGGCTCGCCGGGGTGGAGCTATCCCGGCGAGAAGGAGAACTCGCCCAGCGGAAGGTCCAACTCGACTCCCATGAGGAGGACCTTGCCTCTCGGGAGGAGGCCCTTGGCGGGGAACTGAAGGAGGCGAAAGCCGCCGCGGTTGCCGCGGAGACCGCCAAGAAGGAGCTCGCCGCCAAGGTCGTGCAGCTGGAGAAGGCGCTGAAGGTGAGCACGGAGAAGGTTGCCGCGCTCATCACGGAGCGTGAGAAGGACGCCCACACCAATTCCGAACTTCAGGTGCGTCTTTCTGAGAGGGGCGACGAGTTGAAGGCCGCCAAGGACTCCATCGAGGACTTGGAGTTGAAGGTCTCTACACTGAAGGATTCACTCGACGCTGCCCGGGCCCGGGAGACCAAGTTGAAGGAGGAGCTCCGCAAGGAGCGGACCCTAGTGGACAGCGCCAACAAAGTGGCCGAGCTCTTCCGCAAAACTGTTGAGGTATGGACCGAGGACTTAGTGTCTTGTGCGTCCAACATCGACCAGGAGCTGCTGGCGTTGAAGCTGGAGCACCTCATCTACTCCCCGGATCCAAACCTCCCACACAGCGCCAAGCTCAGCCTCTTCTTCAGGGGAATCGCGCCGGCCCTTGCTGATCTGCGGAAGAAGATCCCCGCGCAACTGGCCGAGGAGACGCGCCTACTCTGCACGGGAACTCTGGAGCGCGTGCTGACGAAGATCGTGTATCGCAATCCGGGCATCAACCTCACCAACGTTCTTCGTAGCTTGCCGGCTGACGCGGACATGGAGGCTCTGAAGGAGCAGGTCGCCCACATCATTGCCAAGGTGGCCAAGATCTCCAGGAAGGAGGGCGACCGCGTAGATTAGGCCTCCATTATCTTTATCTCTTTTTGTTGCTGCATATGACGTCATGAACTCATTAGTCCATTGTGACAAGTTATCCTTTGTAAGATATTTATCTCATTTTGATCAATCAGTGCAATGTTATCTTCCTTGTCTTAATCCTTGACTTTGTATGTTTTTTCACCCTACGCTCCCGGGGAGCTTGCCGGCAAGGGTCCCTTGCCGCGAGCGCTGAGTGCTGGACTCTGAGCAGCCTGCTGGCTAAGATCTCACCGGCAAGCAACCTTGCCGCAGCTAGTCGCAACACACTTAGCTTGCTGAGCGTACTCGGAAACGAAGCAAGGGCGCGACACTTGTCGCAGCTCACTTAAATCGTTGAGCGGACTCGGAAACAAGATAAGGGTGCGGCAAGCTACGGGTAGGTTCCTCCGCGCACAGGTTTTCCATACAAAGTGTGATTGTTCAAGGAAGACAACTAAAATTTAAAATTTGAACTGGTCAAATTCTAATAACTTAGCTTTCATATATTGCTTGCTTCCCGGTAAGGCTTCTCTTTTTTGAACAACACTTGGTTCCTCCTCCACCTCCTTCCCCCCCGGCAAACTTGTGCGCGAGGAACGTTCCTTCTGCTTAAGAGGCAAAGGAAAAGAAGAGGGAAACAAGTACATGGCCTTTCGGCGTGCTAATGCTTACCGGATACTTGAGTGCTGCACCAAATGCCAAGCAACACATGCAAATAGCAAAGAAAAGCATGCAAAAGGCAATCGGCGTGAAAAACACAAAGACTTTACTGATGCACGGGGTCTGCGCCCGGCTTTGTACAAAGGGTTACATGCAACAGCGGCAAAGCTTGTACAAAAGGTGGTTGCCGGAGCGGATCACGGCAACCGCGCCTTATGGGTGAAACTTGCGAAGATGATCTATGTTCCAGGAGTTGCTCACCGGTAAGCCTTCTTCGGTCTCGAGGCGGACAGCGCCGGGCCTCGTAACTTGTCTCACCCGATAAGGGCCTTCCCACTTCGGCGTCAACTTGTTGGAATTCTTGGCGGACTGAACACGCCGAAGAACAAGGTCGCCTTCCTCGAGACTCCTGGCCTTGACCTTGCGGCTATGGTAGCGGCGCAAGGCTTGCTGGTATTGAGCAGCTCGTACAGCAGCCTGGAGACGTCCCTCCTCGAGGAGCAACGCGTCATCTTGCCGCAGTTGCTCTTGCTCGAGCTCATCATAAGCGAGCACTCGAGGAGACCCGTATACGAGTTCCGTGGGGAGAACTGCCTCTGCTCCATAGACTAGAGCAAAGGGTGTCTGTCCGGTGGCTCGACTTGGTGTCGTTCTGATTGACCAAAGAGCCGCCGGTAGCTCCTCTATCCAATTTCTTCCGCACTTGCGCAGCCTGTCAAAGGTCCTTGTCTTGAGTCCGCGCAGCACTTCAGCATTAGCCCTCTCCGCTTGACCGTTGCTCCTCGGGTGAGCAACAGAAGCGAAACAGACCTTGGCGCCAAGGTCCTGGACGTACTGCATGAAGGTGCGACTAGTGAATTGCGTACCGTTGTTGGTGATGATCCTGTTAGGGATTCCGAAACGGCAAACAATTGACCTGAAGAACCTGACTGCTGATTGTGCTGTCACCTTTCTCACTGGCTCCACTTCTGGCCACTTTGTGAACTTGTCGATTGCAACGTACAAGTACTCAAAGCCCCCGACAGCACGAGGGAAAGTGCCGAGGATATCGAGCCCCCAGACCGAGAAGGACCAGGACAAAGGGATTGTTTGGAGAGCTTGAGCTGGTTGATGAATTTGCTTTGCATGGAACTGGCACGCTTCACACTTGGTTACTAGTGCAGTTGCATCTTGGAGGGCTTCTTGCCAAAAGAACCCTTGCCGGAAAGCTTTCCCGGCAAGCGCCCTTGCGCCAATGTGGTGGCCGCATATGCCTCCGTGTATTTCTGCCAACAGCTTCTGTCCATCTTCCCTGGAGATGCACTTCAATCTGACACCATTGAGCCTTCTTCTGTACAGTTCGTTATCCACGAACTGGTACATACTTGACTGCCTGGTTATCTTCTCTATTTCTTCTAGGTCGTCGGGAAGCTCTCCAGTTTGTAGAAAACGGACGATCTGCTGCGCCCATGCCGGAGCCTGGGGCTCAACGGCAAGGACTAAAGGCTCGAGGGCCGCTGCGGGAACCTCAGCTTCTACGGCGAGGACCTCTGGTTCTGCCGGAGCTGATGGTTCCCCGGCAAGCTCGCCGGGGCGAGGTTTGTCGGGAACGCTTGCTTCAACTGTACAGATCCGAGGATCTGCAGGAGCAAACTGTTCCTCAGCGTTCTGGTTGTTGATCTTGGGGACCTTGGCGGCGGTTTCTGGAAGATCCGCCGGCAAGTAGTCGCCGGAGATCAACTTTCTCTTTTTGGACTGCCCAATTGATGGTGTAACGGATGGTTGAGCCAGCTTGAGCAAGAAGGTCCCTGGTTCCACAGGTAACTTCATCGAAGCACACTTTGAAAGGCCATCTACAATTTCATTTTGAGCTCTCGGGACGTGCTCCATCTGCATACCCTCAAAGTGCTCCTCAAGCTTCCTCACTTCATCGACATAAGCTTCCATCAAAGGGCTCTGATAGCTCTTATTAACTTGCCGGACCACCAACTGAGAATCTCCCCGCACAATCAGCTTCCTGATCCCAAGTTCGGCCGCAATCCTGAGGCCGGCGAGCAAGCCTTCATATTCAGCAGTGTTGTTTGTTGCTTGCTCCCTGGGAAAGTGCATCTGGATAACATATTTGAGGTGCTCTCCAGTGGGCGCGATGAGTACCACGCCAGCACCGGCGCCTTGCAGCGAGAAGGCACCGTCAAAATACATTACCCATTCACTTGTCGCTTCTTGTACGGGTGTACTTGTTTCTTGGACTTCTTCATCGGGTGTTGGGGTCCACTCAGGTATGAACTCTGCCAAAGCTCGGCTCTGTATGGTTGAAGTACTTCCAAACTTGAGTCCGAAGCTTGACAGCTCCAGTGCCCACTCAACGATCCTGCCTGTTGCCTCTGGGTTGTGCAATATCCTCTTCAACGGAAAGCGAGTGACCACTGTTATCTCATGTGCTTGGAAGTAATGGCGCAGCTTTCTCGAGGCCATGAGGAGGCCGAAAAGCAACTTTTGCACCCCAGAGTATCTTGATCTGGCCCCCTGGAGAAGGGAACTCACAAAATACACTGGGCGCTGCACCATTTTCTTCCGCACTTCTTCTTGTTCCTGCGCAGAGTTGTCCTTGTCGGGGCCAGAGCTTGCCGGAGCAGCCCCCTGCTTGTCGCTGGATTTGCTTGCCGGTG
Source organism: Secale cereale (assembly GCA_902687465.1). NCBI lineage: Eukaryota > Viridiplantae > Streptophyta > Magnoliopsida > Poales > Poaceae > Secale > Secale cereale. The sequence continues at coordinate 317,460,957 of LR738713.1, forward strand.
GTGCTGACTCCTCGTCGGACTCCCTCTCCGCTACTAACGCAGCACTAACCACCTGGTTGGTTGCCGCTAGGTATAGCAACAACTTTTCCTGTGGTCTAGGTGCGACAAGTATTGGAGTGGAGGACAGGTACTGTTTCAAATCTTGCAGCGCTGCCTCCGCTTCCGGAGTCCACTTCATGGGACCTGCCTTCTTCAAGATTTTGAAGAAAGGTAGGGCGCGTTCTGCAGACTTTGAAATGAACCTACTGAGGGCAGCCACACAACCTGCAAGCCTTCTGACATCCTTAACGCGCTTTGGGGCCTCTATCTGCTCAATGGCTTTAATCTTGTCGGGGTTGGCTTCAATTCCCCTCTGTGACACAAAGAATCCGAGAAGCTTGCCGGAGGGAACTCCAAAGACGCACTTCTCGGGGTTCAACTTAAGCTGTATTCTGCGCAGGTTCTGAAATGTCTCTTCCAAATCTTGGATCAGGGTTTCCTTGCTCTTGCTCTTTACCACGATGTCATCCATGTAAGCCTCTACATTTCTGTGGATTTGTGGCTCAAAAGCAGTGTACACCACCCTTGCAAAGGTTGAGCCTGCATTCTTTAGTCCAAATGGCATGCGTATGAAGCAATAAGTGCCACATGGAGTGATAAATGCAGTCTTCTCTTCATCCTCTTTGGCCATAAAAATCTGATGATAGCCTGAGTATGCATCAAGAAAACAGAGTAGCTCACATCCGGCAGTGGAGTCAACGATCTGGTCAATGCGCGGCAAGGGGAATGGATCCTTGGGACATGCTTTATTCACATCGGTGAAGTCTATACACAGTCTCCATTTCCCATTGGCCTTGCGCACGACGACTGGATTTTCCAACCATGTCGGATGGATCACACCTCTAACTAGGCCTGCTGCCTCTAGCTTCTTGATTTCTTCGTTGATGAATTCTTGGCGCTCCACGGCTTGCTTCCTCACTTTCTGCTTGATGGGCCGCGCATGAGGACAAACAGCAAGCTTGTGCTCAATTACCTTCCTGGGAACACCGGGGATGTTAGATGGTTGCCAGGCAAACACATCGACATTCGCCCGCAGGAAGGCAACGAGCGTGCTTTCCTATTTGCTGTCGAGGGTGGCACTGATGGTGAAGGTACCACCAGTGCCGTCCTCCTTGGCGGACACTTTCTTGGTTGCCGGAGGAGCAGCCATTCCTTTCTTACTCTTGCCCGTGGAGCTCGATGGAACGTCCTCGACGGCAGCGCAGCACTCCGAAGAGGTACGGTTGCCGGAGTGGGTCCCAGAGCACCTGCCGGACTTGGTCTTCGTCTTCTTCCCCCCGGGAGCTTCAGCGGCAAGTGTATCCTTCTCGGCCGCAGCTGCCGCATCCCGGTAGATCTTGTCGGCGCAGACAAGCGCATCTTTCTTGTCGCCGTGGACAGTGATGACGCTTATCGGCCCCGGCATCTTGAGTACGTTGTAAGCATAATGGGAAGCTGCCATGAACTTGGCGAGGGCAGGACGGCCAAGTATTCCATTGTAGGGCAATGGAATATCGGCGACGTCGAAAGTGATGCGCTCAGTTCTGAAGTTGAGCTCCCCGCCAAAGGTCACCGGCAGAGTGATTTTTCCCTTGGGCTTGCTCCTTCCCGGGTTGATTCCTTGGAAAAAACCGGTTTCTTCGAGCTCGCCATCTGGAATCTGGAGTTTCTTGATCACAGCAGAGGAGATCAAGTTGAGCCCGGCCCCGCCGTCAACCAACATTTTGGTGACCTTGAGGTTGCGGATGGTGGGTGAGACCAGCATCGGCAAGCACCCGACCGCAGTGGTGCGGTCAGGGTGATCCTCAAGATCAAAAACGATGGGCGTGCTGGACCATTTGAGGAGCCTGCGCGACTCCACGGGCGGCTCCGCTGCGTTCACCTCACGCACCCACTGCTTTAGTTGGCGGTGGGAGGTGTGCAGAGAGGCGCCACCGTCGACGCACAGGACCTCCGTGGCCTTCTGGAACTCCTGCTCGCTGTTATCCTCGTCCTCCATGTCTTCGTCGTCGTCCTCTTCGTCCTTGTCGCGGCCCCGGGGAGGTCGATCTCCTTGCCGCTGCTTGGCCTTGCCGCGGTGTCCTCCCCGGCCGTTGAACGGCCGCTTCTTGCTTGGCTCTTCCCCGCCACCTTGGGCCTTCTCCTTGTCGCGCCTCTCGTACTCAGCCTTCTGCTGCTCGACGAGATACTCGACGCGCTTGCAGTTGGAGAGATCGTGACCCTTGGTGCGGTGGATCTTACAGTATTGCTTGTCGGAGCTTCCCGGCTTGTCGGCTGCCGCTACAGGGGCAGGCTCCTTGCCGGAGCCGCCTGCCTGTGTTTGCTTGGCGGGAGCCTCCTTGCCGGACTTCTCGATGGCAAGCACCTCTTTCTTGCCCTTCCTTCTGTTATTCCGCCGCCGGCTCTTCTTTGCCGGGGCGGCGTCGTCGCTATCGCTTCCTCCTGCGCCAGCATCCTCCCCGGGGAGTCTCCTCCCCTCTTCTGCGCGTGCGCACTTGTCAGCCAGAGCATAGAGCTCGCTGAAATCCCGAATCTTGGTCATCGCCATTTCTTCACGCATGCGGCGGTTACGCACGTTCTGGTGGAACGCGCTGATAACCGCGGCAGGGTGGACATCAGGGATGTTGTGCTGCACACGGCTGAAGCGTTGGATGTACTTGCGCAGGGTTTCGCCTTCCTTCTGGGCCAGAATGTGGAGATCGCTCTCCTGGCCGTGGGGTTTGTGGCCGCCGGTGAAGGCGCCAACAAACTGGTGGCAAAGGTCGGCCCAAGAAGAGATGGAACCCTCCGGCAAGTGCATAAGCCACGAACGGACGTTCGGCTTAAGCATGAGCGGGAAGTAATTTGCCAAGATCTTCTCGTCGCGCCCCCCGGCAGCTTGTACTGCGATGGTATAGATGCTAAGGAATTCCGAGGGGTGCGTCTTGCCGTCGTACTTCTCCGGTACGTCGGGCTTGAAATTCTTCATGCTGGGCCACTGGACGCGCCGCAGCTCGCGGGTGAACGCAGGGTAGCCTGCCGCGTACGGCAAGTCGCCTGGTTCACCAGGCGCGTGTGCGTCGACAGCGTTCCCAGCTCTCTGGTCCGATTGTCGCCGAGCTTCTCGGCGGCGCTCGATTCTTGTCCGAGCGTCTTCTTGTTGCCGGTCGTCGAGAACCTGGCGCTGGTCCCGACGGGTCCGCGGGTCCGACGATGCCGTGGAGCCATCGTCGGCGTTGTTCCGGCGGGGCGGCGTCTTCTGTTTCCGCGGCGGGGAATGCACGCTTGTCGCACCCCCGGCGGTCTTGTCGCCGTCGGCCTTCGTCTTCTCAGCTTGCCACGGCCGCGAGGCCGCCGGCTGCTGTGGAGAATCGTTGTTGGCGAAGGCTATCAGGCTCTGGATGGTGGCCCTCCAGTCTTCGGCCTTGTCTTCCGCTGGAGGGAAGTCGAGGAGCAGTTGCGCCCTTGCGAGCGCTTCTGCTGGAGTGGAGGGGAACGCGGGCGAGCGGTGCGAGGAGCGGGATACGCTCGGACTTCTAACGGCGTTAGAAGGAGCGGGGTCCCGCGCCGGCGCCTTCGCTTTGCTTGTGCCCGGACGAGGGTCTGGGGCGTCCCGCGAGCCTCCGGTTTGGCCTTGGCCCAGCAAACGGATGCCACCTCCTGTGACATGGCGCTGCTGGGTTGTTGTATGCTGAGAGGGACGCGGTGCGTCCACGGAGACCGAGGTTTGGTCGTCCGTTCTGTTTTTGGATCTGGTGGCGCCGTGAGTGTCCTCGCCGGCGACCACCCTTCCGACGGCGTCTCCCCCGCCCACCGTTGGCTCCGGTGGCGGCGGGTGAGACGCGGACGGGCCTCCGACCTCCGAAGGCTTCTTCTTCGTGGCCATGGAGTTGCTGCTAGTGAAGTTGACGGATTCGGAGAGGTTGATGAAGAATGCGCCCGCGCGAACACCGGATCAGGTTCGCACAACCTCGACGCCCCCTACCTGGCGCGCCAAAGATGTCGGGGGAAACTGTCCGCCACGAACACCTATGGGACCGGAGCCCCTTGTCTGTGCGGTACGAGGGCGAAGGGAGCACGAAGAGCAGATCGTGGCGAGCACGCGGGCAGTTTTACCCAGGTTCGGGCCGCGGTAGACGCGTAAAACCCTACTCCTGCTTGGTTGTGTATTAAGTTGGAGATCTCGGGAGCTTGAAGAAGCAGCTACACCGAGCGTATGAGTGATCTAGGTTCCGAACCCCCTTCACGTTGTGCATGGGCCTCCTTTTATAGTGCAAGGGGTCACCGACAGGTGTCAACGTAGGAGAAAGGGGTAAAAACGTAAAAGAGGTGGTAGTTGTAACAGTGCGGGAACAGTGGAGCTACAGTGCGTGAACAGTGGTTGCTACCTACTTTGAAAGTGGGGGACAAGGGCATTTAATGCCCGTCGCCGTCGACCCCAAAAGCTCCCGCCCTTGCGTCTCCGTCCGCCACGGCGATGGATCCACCACCGTGGAGTGCCACCGTGTCCCCCAGGCTGCACAGCCATCCGCCACGCGTCCCTGGATAGGCCCCAGGGCGACGCGTGGGCCGATGAGCTGGAGCGCGGGCACACAGCGCAACTTTCCCGGCAAGCACCTTGCCGGGGCTTTGATCTTGCCGGGCCCGGGAGCTTGCTGCTCCCCGGGCCCTCGCCGGGGCACATATAGCCCCGAGGCGTGTCTTCGAGGATGGAATCTTCTAGTCTTCCTGGCAAGCTCCTCTTGCCAGGGCGTTGTGCTTGTGAGGTGATCTTGAGCCCTGTACGGCCTTCCCGGCAAGCTCCACTTGCCGGGGTCTCGTTCTTCTGTCTTGCATACTTTGTTTTTGAATGGTCTAAATATGGAGCAGGAAGGTCTCCGGCGAGCACGTGGTAAACCCTGCCGCGGGGAGCTGCAACTGCCCGTGCACAAGTTGGGGTACTGAGGTACCCCTACCTTAGTACACCGACAGACACCAAAAGTCCGGAGTTCAAATAAGTTCAAAAAATGAAATGCCTTTGTAACAGATGAGTTTTCGTGCGAAACTGTGATACTTCGAAAGAGATTGTCCATTTTGTACACGAAGTGCATCCAGTTTTTGCCGTAGCCCTCTCTACTTTTTTGCACACGCTATGTGACTGAAATTATGATACCATGCCAACTTTCAAACTTTTCAGAGTTCATTTGAAGTGTTTATAAATTTCAGGGTCATTTAGCTCTAATTTGTTTTTCCAGTAAATGCATGAAAAATACCAAATGAATTCACAAAGGGTTGATAAATGATGATGTGGATTTGAATGGTGCATTTTGAACACACAATAAGTCTGTACTTCAAATAAGATCCCAAAAAAATGAAATGCCTTTGTAACAGATGTGTTTTCGTCCGAAACCCTGATACTTTGAAAGAGATTGTCCATTTTGAACACGAAGTGCATCCAGTTTTTTCCGTAACCCTCTTTACTTTTTTGCACATGCTATGTGGGTGAAATGATGATATCATGCCAACTTTCAACCTTTTGAGCGTTCATTTGAAATGTTTTTCAATTTCAGGGTCATTTAACTCTAAACAAAATTCTATAAATGCATAAAAAATACAAAAATAATTCAGAAAGGGTTGATAATTGATGATGTGGATTTGAATTGTGAATTTTGAACACACCAAAAGTCTGGACTTCAAATAAGTTCCGAAAGAAATGAAATTCCTTTGTAACAGATGAGTTTTCGTCCGAAACTCTAATACTTCGAAAGAGATTGTCCATTTTATACACGAAGTGCATCCAATTTTTTCCGTAACCCCCTATACATTTTTGTACATGCTATGTGGGTGAAATTATGATACCATGCCAGATTTCAACCTTTTCAGAGTTCATTGAAAGTGTTTTTCAATTTCAGGGTCATTTAGCTCTAAAACAATTCTGTAAATGCATGAAAAATACCAAATGAATTCAGAAAGGCTTGATAATGGATGATGTGGATTTGAATGGTGCATTTTTAACACACCAAATTTCCGGACTTCAAATAAGTTCAAAAAAGAAATGCCTTTGTAACACACGAGTTTTTGTTCGAAACCTTGATACTTCAAAAGAGATTGTCCATTTTGTACACGAAGTGCATCCAGTTTTTGTCGTACCCCTCTCTACTATTTTGCACATGCTATGTGAGTGAAATGATGAAACCATGCCAACTTTCAACCTTTTCAGAGTTCATTTGAAGTATTTATCAATTTCAGTGTCATTTAGATCTAAAACAATTCAGTAAATGCATGAAAAATACCAAATGAATTAACAAAGGGATGATAATTGATTATGTGGATTTGAATCGTGCATTTTGAACACACAATAAGTCTGGACTACAAATAAGATCCAAAAAATTGAAATGCCTTTGTAACAGATGTGTTTTCGTCCGAAACCGTGATACTTCGAAAGAGATTGTCCATTTTGTACACGAAGTGCATCCAATTTTTGCGTAACCCTCTCTACTTTTTTTGCACATACTATGTGGGTGAAATGATGATACCATGCCAACTTTCAACCTTTTCGGAGTTCATTTGAAGTGTTTTTCAATTTCAGGGTCATTTAGCTCAAAACAATCTATAAATGCAATAAAAATAACAAATGAACTCGGAAAGGGTTGATAATTGACGATGTGGATTTGAATGGTGCATTTCGAACACACCAAAAGTCCGGACTTCAAATAAGTTCAAAAAATGAAATGCCTTTGTAACAGATGAGTTTTCATGCGAAACTGTGATACTTCGCAAGAGATTGTCCATTTTGTACATGAAGTGCATCCAGTTTTTGCCGTAACCCTCTCTACTTTTTTGCACACGCTATGTGAGTGAAATGATAATACCATGCCAACTTTCAACCTTTTCAGAGTTCATTTGAAGTGTTTATCAATTTCAGGGTCATTTAGCTCTAAAAAAAATTCAATAAATGCATAAAAAAATACCAAGTTAATTCACAAAGGGTTGATAATTGATGATGTGGATTTGAATGGTGCATTTTGAACACACAATAAGTCTGGACTTCAAATAAGATCCCAAAAAATGAAATGCCTTTGTAACAGATGTGTTTTCGTCCGAAACCATGATACTTCGAAAGAGATTGTACATCCTATGTGGGTGAAATGATGATATCATGCCAACTTTCAACCTTTGCAGAGTTCATTTGAAGTGTTTTTCAATTTCAGGGTAATTTAGCTCTAAACAAATTCAGTAAATGCATGAAAAATACCAAATGAATTCAGAAAGGCTTGATAATTGATGATGTGGATTTTAATGGTGCATTTTGAACACATAATAAGTCTGGACGTCAAATAAGATCCAAAAAATTGACATGCCTTTGTAACATATGTGTTTTCGTTCGAAACTCTGATACCCATTTTGTACATGAAGTGCATCCAGTTTTTTCCATAACCCTCTTTACTTTTTTTGCACATGCTATGTGGGTGAAATGATGACACCGTGCCAACTTTCAACCTTTTGAGCGTTCATTTGAAGTGTTTTTCAATTTCAGGGTCATTTAACTCGAAACAAAATTCTGTAAATGCATAAAAAATACAAAATGAATTCAGAAAGGGTTGATAATTGATGATGTGGATTTGAATATGAATTTTGAACACACCAAAAGTCTGGACTTCATATAAGTTCCAAAAGAAATGAAATTCCTTTGTAACAGATGAGTTTTCGTCCGAAACCCTGATACTTCGAAAGAGATTGTCCATTTTATACACGAAGTGCATCCAATTTTTGCCTAACCCCCTCTACATTTTTGCACATGCTATGTGGGTGAAATGATGATACCATGCCAAATTTCAACCTTTGCAGAGTTCATTTGAAGTGTTTTTCAATTTCAAGGTCATTTAACTCTAAACAAATTCAGTAAATGCATGAAAAGTACCAAATGAATTCAGAAAGGCTTGATAATTGATGATGTGGATTTTAATGGTAAATTTTGAACACACAATAAGTCTGGACGTCAAATAAGATCCAAAAAATTGAAATGCCTTTGTAACATATGTGTTTTCGTCCGAAACTCACATACTTTGAAACAGATTGTCCATTTGGTACACGAAGTGCATCCAGTTTTTTCCGTAACCCTCTTTACTTTTTTGCACATGCTATGTGGGTGAAATGATGATACCATGCCATCTTTCAACCTTTTGAGCGTTCATTTGAAGTGTTTTTCAATTTCAGGGTCATTTAACTCTAAACAAAATTCTGTAAATGCATAAAAAATACAAAATGAATTCAGAAAGGGTTGATAATTGATGATGTGGATTTGAATTGTGAATTTTGAATACACCAAAAGTCTGGACTTCAAATAAGTTCCAAAAGAAATGAGATTCCTTTGTAACAGATGAGTTTTCGTCCCAAACCCTCATACTTCGAAAGAGATTGTCCATTTTATACACGAACTGCATCCAATTTTTGCCGTAACCCCCTCTACATTTTTGCACATGCTATGTGGGTGAAATGATGATACCATGCCAAATTTCAACCTTTTCAGAGTTCATTTAAATTGTTTTTCTATTTCAGGGTCATTTAGCTCTAGAACAATTCTATAAATGCATGAAAAATATCAAATGAATTCAGAAAGGGTTGATAATGGATGATGTGGATTTGAATGGTGCATTTTTAACACACCAAATTTCCGGAATTCAAATAAGTTCAAAAAATGAAATGCCTTGGTAACAGACGAGTTTTCGTCCGAAACCTTGATACTTCAAAAGAGATTGTCCATTTTGTACACGAAGTGCATCCATTTTTCATCGTACCCCTCTCTACTATTTTTGCACATGCTATGTGAGTGAAATGATGAAACCATGGCAACTTTCAACCTTTTCAGAGTTCATTTCAAGTATTTACAAATTTCAGGGTTATTTAGATCTAAAACTATTCAGTAAGTGCATGAAAAATATCAAATGAATTCAGAAAGGGTTGATAATTGATGATCTGGATTTGAATGGTACATTTTGGACACACAATAAGTCTTGACATCAAATAAGATCCAAAAAATTGAAATGCCTTTGTAACATATGTGTTTTCGTCCAAAACTCACATACTTTGAAAGAGATTGTCTATTTTGTACACGAAGTGCATCTAGTTTTTTCCGTAACCCTCTTTACTTTTTTGCACATGCTATGTGGGTGAAATGATGATACCATGCCAACTTTCAACCTTTTCAGCGTTCATTTGAAGTGTTTTTCAATTTAAGGGTCATTTAGCTCTAAACATAATTCTGTGAATGCATGAAAAATACAAAATGAATTCAGAAAGGGTTGATAATTGATGATGTATATTTAAATTGTGAATTTTGAACACACCAAAAGTCTGGACTTCAAATAAGTTGCAAAAAAATGAAATTCCTTTGTAACAGATGAGTTTTCGTGCGAAACCCTGATACTTCGAAAGAGATTGTCCATTTTATACACGAAGTGCATCCAGTTTTCCGTAACCCCCTATACATTTTTGCACGTGCTATTTGGGTGAAATGATGATACCATGCCAACTTTCAACCTTTTCAGAGTTCATTGGAAGTGTTTTTCAATTTCAGGTTCATTTAGCTCTAAAAAAATTATGTAAATGCATGAAAAATACCAAATGAATTCAGAAAAGGTTGATTATGGATGATGTGGATTTGAATGGTGCATTTTGAACACACAAAAATACCGGACTTCAAATAAGTTCAAAAAATGAAATGCCTTTGTAACAGATGAGTTTTCGTCCGAAACCCTAATACTTCGAAAGAGATTGTCCATTTTGTACACGAAGTGCATCCAGTTTTTGTCGTACCCCTCTCTAATATTTTGCACATGCTATGTGAGTGAAATGATGATACCATGCCAACTTTCAACCTTTTCAGAGTTCATTTGAAGTGTTTATCAATTTCAGGGTCATTCAGATCTAAAAAAATTCAGTAAATGCATGAAAAATACCAAATGAATTCACAAAGGGCTCACAATTGATGATGTGGATTTGATTGGTGCATTTTGAACACACAATAAGTCTGGACTACAAATAAGATCCAAAAAATTGAAATGCCATTGTAACAGATGTGTTTTCAACCGAAACTGTGATACTTCGAAAGAGATTGTCCATTTTCTACACGAAGTGCATCCAATTTTTGCGTAACCCTCTCTACTTTTTTTGCACATACTATGTGGGTGAAATGATGATACCATGCCAACTCTCAACCTTTTCGGAGTTCATTTGAAGTGATTTTCAATTTCAGGGTCATTTAGCTCTAAAAAATCTGTAAATGCATGAAAAATACCAAATGAAATTAGAAAGGGTTGATAATTGATGATGTGGATTTGAATGGTGCATTTTAAACACACCAAAAGTCCAGACTTAAAATAAGTTCAAAAAATGAAATGCCTTTGTAACATATGAGTTTTCGTGCGAAACCATGGTACTTCGAAAGAGATTGTCCATTTTGTACACGAAGTGCATCCAGTTTTTGCCGTAACCCTCTCTACTTTTTTGCACACGCTATGTGAGTGAAATGATGATACCATGCCAACTTTCAACCTTTGCAGAG